>AZGY01000005.1:386953-423136 GCA_001636675.1 Moelleriella libera RCEF 2490 | reverse complement strand
GGCGGGGGGGGGGGGGGGGGGGGGAGAGGGGAACGGCGAGAGCGCGGGAAACCAATAGTGAGTGTAGCCTGATTCGGGCCCGGCGACTTCCACATTGGATGGAGAAGGGGGAAAAGAAAAATCTCCAGGAGCAGCGGCACCACCACCCCAGGTAAGTAAGCACCAGGTACCAAGGTTACTTTAGGTAGGGAAAGTAGGTAGGTAGGTATGCACCAAGGCAGGGAGCGAGGGAGGGGATTGGGGGCGGAGGGGGGCGAGAACAAACATGCAGCTGCAGTTGCATGTGCCTCATTTTCGTCTCTACACACCCTGGGCCTTTTCCCCAAGCTTTGTTTCTGTTCAGTCGCTCGTTTGTTGGTGTGAAGGGCAAGCAGCACAAGACAGAGGAGACAGAAAGGGTCCCTCGTCCGTGATTCACCACCCACCCTCGCTTCACATCTCTGCGTCATCAGTATGCCTCCTCGACGCCATGAGAAGGTGCCGTCGGTGGAAATGGTGCCCCGGCACCACTACCACGACATGCGGCAAGACATGAACAGAGGGTACGGCCAACCCGTGGCCACCCGTCGGCCGTGGTGGAATCCGCGATACTGGACGCGCGCCATCTGCATCGGCGTCGCGGCCGTCGTCATCATCATCATCGTCGTCGTCGTCGCCGTTGCCGTCACCGTGTCCAAGAAGAACAGATACCCCGACTACACCGCCCTGAACTACAATCTCCAAGATACCTGCAAGTCTTTTTCCACTTGACAATGATCTCCCGAATTGATCAAGGGCCCAAGGGATGCAAAAAACATGGTGGCTGACCTGTGACCAAACAACAACATAGACGGCGGCGATACCTTTTTTGACCAGTTCAACTACAGGACCGGCTACGACCCAGGTATCGTCCATCCATCTGCCACAAAAGTCGCATGTCCCAAAGTCTCGTTGCTCTGACTCGCATCACAGCCCAGGGTTTTGTCCATTATGTACCCCAGGCCGAGGCCCGTACACGTGTAAGTGACTTTGCTGCTTTCCCGACGCCCGGTCCCCCCCCACGGGACCGATTTCTCATCTGCGCACTGAACTCACTCACTCGCTCACTCGCCACGTCGCTTAGAACCTGACGTATGCCACGCCCAGCACGGCAGTCCTGCGCGTCGACACGGCCGTCGGCCCGTCAGACACTCCCAATGCCTCGACAGGTCGATTCTCGGTGCGTCTCGAGTCGAAAAAGACGTACAACAGCGGTCTGTTCATCTTTGACGTCAAACACACGCCGTACGCCTGCGGCGCCTGGCCAGCCCTGTGGCTCACCGACTCGGCCAACTGGCCCGACCACGGCGAGATCGACGTCCTCGAGTCCATCAACCAGGGCACGGCTGGCAACGCCATGACGCTCCACACATCGGGCTCGTGTTCCATGGCCGTCAAGCGCCAGCAGACCGGCTCATCTAATCAGGACGACTGCGACCACAGCGTCAACAAGAACGCCGGCTGCGGCGTCACCCAGCCCGCGTCTACCTTTGGCCCGACGCTCAACTCGGCCGGCGGGGCCGTCGTCGCCGTCGAGTGGCGCGCGGCGGGAATTCGCATGTGGCAGTTTGCGCGGAGTGCCGTGCCCGCGGACATTGGCGGCAAGAAACCCAACCCCGCGGCTTGGGGCACCGCCACGGCCGATTTCCCAAGCACAGACTGCGACATTGGCTCGCACTTTAAGAACAATTCCATCGTGGTCAACATTGATCTTTGTGGCGACCTGGTCTATGGGAGCTGGGACAAGTCGGGCTGTGAGTTGAATGACGGCGCTGATTGAGGCGAAACGTACGCGCTGTAGACGATGGCTGACAAGTGGTGTCTCTAGGCCCGAGCAACTGCACTGATGTCGTAGCCAACCAGCCCGATTCGTTCAAAACGGCGTATTGGGAATTCGGATCGTTTGAGGTCTATCAGCCTTCTTGAGGAGACTCGCCGTTGGATGTGGAGAGCAAGGCCAAGAAGAAAAAAGGGAGGCGCGACTTTTGTCCACGGTTCCGATGCAAGTAAAGGCGGCTGAGAAGATTGGGTCACGAGGCAGCCCGGGTTGCACAATGACTGTATAAATTATTTTTGGTTATTCCATCGGCTGCTCCTGCAGTGGGTATTCTTCAGACAGACCATCTCACGTACCGGAAGAAGAGATGGTAGCAGTAAAAAGTTGAATATGAAGCACCACCAAAAAAAAAAAAAAGCTCTTGCCGGAGCTTCCCCTTTCCATAACGCCATGCCCCGAGAGTGGAATTAACAAAGACTGAGCATGAAAGAAAAGCGGTCCCCCGAGCCTATTCTTCCTTGGGCTGGCGCATCCACGCATCGATGGCGGCGCTAAAGGCGGCAAAGGCGACACAGCCGCCGGCCATGGCCTGGGGGCCGGCATTCTTGGCGAGGATGCCGCCTGTCAGGCAGCCGGCGGCGACGCCGTTGGCCAGGTCGTTCTTGGCCCGCAGGCCCTCGATGCCGCACTCGATGCCGGAGAAGAGGGCGCCGACTTTGCCAAAGTTCTTGGCCATGGAGAAGGAGCGCGTGCCCATGTCCTTGAAGCCGACTTTGAGCTGCTGCCGCAGCGGGAGGCTCGAGATGGTCTGGCCGGCGCTGTTGGTGACGGGGGTGCCGAACGGGGTGTCGTAGGACATCTAGCGAGAAGGGGCGGGTAAGAAAAAGGAGGAAGGATTAGACAAACATATCTTCTCTCTCTCTCTCTCTCTCTCTCTTGTCACATTGTCACAGGAACAAGGATGGATGGGTGGGAAAGAAAGGGCGCCGCGGCGAAATGCACGTACCGAAGCCATAAACATGCCAAACAGCCCGCCCATGCCAAACCCCATCACGCCCGACATGACGGATTTTCCGAAGCAGGATTCCATGGCCGCTTGAACCTGTGAGATCTGTCAGCCTTCCATCGAATACGTGCACGGTACGTGCGGGTGCTGTGTATGATGTGTGTATGTGTTTTGTGTGTGTGCGCGCGAGTGAGAGAGTGAGCGAGTGTATGTGAGAGTGTGTTGTTATGCTGCTGCGGCGGCGAGACGTACGGCCTTGACATTTGGATCCTGCGGGCCGCCCATCGCCGGCGGCATGCCTCCCGCACCAGCTCCGGCGGCGGGATTGGGACTCGAAGGGAAATTCATCCTCGATTGTGGCGTCGTTGGATGTATGTGGTAATGGCACGGCTGGAGGTGACGGGGAGGAGCTCGAGGAGTCGTCGCAAGAAATATTTGTGCCAGACTCCACCGACTGACTACCTGGGCAGTTCCTCTACGCCAACCGACTGTACTTTACCGTGCTGTACTGTGTGTGCGTCGTGCTGCGCAGTAGGCTACACATTGCGCCCCACCACATTGCCGGGATGCTGACGGGGCGGACATTGATGTGTGGGGGGGCGAAACGGCGTCCGTGGGCGTCACCGGGCCGGCAACTCAAGACTCGAACAGCACGCCGATTTCCAACATGCCTGTCACCCAACAATGGCAGGAAATTTCAAAAGAATCGAGGAGCTGCATAATGGGGAGGAGCATCCGTCATGGAACGGGAGAGGCATAAGCTCTGATGCAGCTGCCTGCACCATGAAAAGACCGGTGACACACACCCACGTTCTTTCACTTTGGGAACTACCTCCTCACCTTGCGTTCAACACGTCAGCCTCCCCCAAGGGCCAGGGACGCGCATCGCTTGTCAAGTTGTCCGTACATTCAGAATAGTTGCTATGAAAGTCCAGCTTCCGTCCAGCGACCCGACCTCATGTCCTACACTGCATGTACACCACCTACTAACGCTACATCATCTCAACAACGGCAAACATACATGCCGCCACGTCTCAGTTCACCGGCCCAACGCTAAGCTTCGCGGGACGCGTTTGGCACCGGCTTTCGTGGTATGAGGCAGAGCCTGGCCCTCTTGGGCGTCCCATACTGCGTAGCCTCGGCGGGCCCTCGTGCAGCAGCGTCGGGTTCATCGGGCTCGGTCCGTTCACTCTCCGAGTGCTGCCGTTTTGATTGCTGGCCGGTCTCTGCTTCATCTATACAACCTGCGGGACGTGTTAACCAGCGGCGCCGGCCATCTTTGGAAGCCACTAGCACGCACCCAGTAACCTCTTGTGTGTCTCTATAAACCGGTGCGCCCTCGGGGACGGGCGTTGGCGCATGTTCTGGAAGTAGTGCTCGACTGGGCGAGAAGGATAGTCAGTGATGCTCAGTCAGAAAAGCGAACGAGGCGGGAGCACACATACACAGTGTCGCTGCCGTATACGTGCGATGCTTGTGACCAAACTGTTGCTGCATGGCCTCGCCGCACTCCCTCCAGGTTTTGGCCCCTTCTGTCTTGCTCCCTGGCCTCTTTGGCCCCTTGGGTGACACGGGAACGATGGTCTGCCAGAAGAACTCTTCTTCCTCTAAGGTCCAGTGCTTTCCTCTTTGCCGTTTCAGATTCATTCTGGCGTTCCGCACACTTGTCGATGGGAGATCCATTTCTTCTGGCTGGCCCGGAAATGCCAAAGTAGATACAGATACGGGGCAGAAATGCACTTGAACTGCAGCAAGATCGGGCAGTATATATAGGCATAGAACGTGACTTGGACTAGGTTTTGAGATTCCAACGAGATTCATGGCATCTCTTGTCGACGGCTGATCACAATGAGCGATGCGGAATCATTGGCCAGGAATGGCGACTTGTGGCTCGGCTGTATGAGTCGCACTTGAATCACTTTGGTGCCTGAAACTCCTCTTCGTCACCGCGTGTGTGTCTTGGAGCCGAGTTTGTATCCTGCTCAGGATTCATTGCTTATGCATCTCGGCACCGGCGGTCTCACACCTCGTGACGACAAAAAGGTGGAAAAGTTGCGCTCCATCCTCGCAAACTGGCAGAACTGGTCAGGATATGCATGTGCTTGACAGCAAGGCCGCCAGGACGCGAATACTCACGATGCTCTTTTCCCGCACTGGCATAACGCCATCTCTGATCCAGACGCCCCAGCCTCCCATCATGTTGGCCAGCATCATGTCTGTGGTCAGTCTGTCCCCCACGACGGCAATCTGAGAAGCATCCGTCACGCCGGTTTCGGGATGTCGTCTGAAGTAAGTCATAATCTCGGCAGCGCAGCCGGGCTTCTTCACTGCGTGCGGCAGCACGTGGACCCCAGTACGCTGCTCTACCTGGAGAGCCTGCCTGAGGTCCCTGTCCCAGCTCGTGGCTCCCGAGGTGTTGGATACTATCAAGAGCTTTCGACCGGGATATGCCCGCCTCAGCTCCTCAAAATGTTTCTGTGCGCGGCCGATTAGCGTTCAAAGCCTCCGCCGACAACTTCGGGCCAGAAACCACTGACTTTGTATGGCTCGTACACCTCCTTGGTGTCTGGATAGGCAAAGCAATCATCCTTGTCCAAGACGACGGCCCTAATGTCAGATTTGTGGCCGGCCCGTTGCAGTCCCTTGTCGAGCGGTATTGGCAGATCGTTGAACGTCAGCACCGTGCAATGGGGCAAGCAGAGGCCCGGATTGAACAGGAGCTTGGTGACGTTGAGAGACGCAGACAGGTTGAGATTCATATTGCTTCGTTTTATTGAAGGCCCGCTGCAGATTTTGCAACCAAAGCCTGCCCACGGCCGATTCGCGAGCTTTGACGATGACTGAAGGTCATTTATTAGAGATTTGACCTGCGTCCGGTAGACTAAGCTTGACCCCACTATAGCTCCAAGCAGCCACTATAACTGCCCAGCCTAGCCTGATCTGGAGCCTGGACTTTTATTTTTAGCTTCCTAGGGTCGTTGCGACAACTTCACGTTTCCAGTCGCGATCGTGCCAAAAAAACCGAAAATGTCGCGCAGGACTCGTATACAGCCATGACGGACCCCGCGAAAGACGCACGAGAGGCAGAGTCGTCGACAGGGAAGCGGCCAGCCATCGAGTCGGCCGCCACTGAATTTGAAGCCGCACCTGCAAAGCGGCGTCGCACCTCTCCATCTTTCGACGGAGCGTCGTCCACGGCAAACGACGGCGAAGGCGAAGGCGATGATGGAGAGGGAGAGGAGGATGGCGACGCAACTGCTGGGCCACAGGAAGCGCCTCAGCCCGCGCCTCGGCGGCGAGGCCGGCCGCCCAAGTCGAAATCACAGATCCAGACTTTGTCCAAGACGCCGCCCTCGTCCAAGGCCGAACCCGTGACACCCACCAAGAACAAGGGCGCGGACTCAGCTACACCCGCGCGGCGGGCTGCCGACCGGTCAGCGCGCAAGAAAAGCGCTCGAGCGCTCATCCAGACGGTTGTGGGCGACGACGACGACAGCGACGACGACGCTGATAATCACGGGCTTGTACGCGAGATATTCGAGGACAGCGATGCCGACGACCAACGAAGCTCACGCGACGACGGGGACACGACGCCCTCAAGGACCGGGCAGCGGAAAGCGAGAGCGAAGCGTGCGGCCGCGTCGCCCACGCCACCGCGCGACCTCCCTCCCCACGAGCTGTACTTTGCGCACAACAAGCCGGGACGACCACACACCTCGGACAACACGCTGTCGGCGCTCCCGCTGCTGACGCACGACGAGTACTTCAGCCTCCTCGCCGAGCAGACGGACCGGCTGGGCGACGACGTCGCCTATCTCGAGAGCCTGCACGCGGAGCTGTTCCCGCAGTGGACGTTTGAGCTCTCGCAGGGCTTCAGCGTGTGCCTGTACGGCTTCGGCTCGAAACGGGCGCTGCTGGCCTCGTACGCCGCGCACCTGAGCCGCCGCGCCGTCGTCGTCGTCAACGGCTACGCGCCCACCGCGGCGCTGCGCGAGATCCTGACCTGCGTCGGCCAGGCTGTCGATCCCCGGCTCAGACTGCCCACGTCCAGCCCGACATCCATGGTGGCGGGCATCCTCGCCCACCTCGCGGTGCAGAAGTCGACGCTCACCCTGCTCGTCAACTCGATCGACGCGCCGCCGCTGCGCAAGCCCTCCACGCAGGCCGTCCTCGCCCAGCTGGCCGCCAGTCCGCGCGTCCACCTCGTCTGCTCCGTCGACACGCCCGACTTCTCGCTCCTCTGGGACAGCGGCATCCGCTCCTCGTTCAACTTTGCCTTTCACGACTGCACCACCTTTGCCCCCTTCACGGCGGAGCTCGACGTCGTCGACGAGGTGCATGAGCTGCTGGACCGCAAGGCGCGCCGCGTCAACGGCAGGGAGGGCGTGGCTTTCGTCCTCAAGAGTCTCCCGGAGAATGCCAAGAATCTGTTCCGCCTGCTCGTCGGCGAAGTCCTCATCGCCATGGAGGAAGAGGGCGGGGCTTTCTTTGACGAGGCCGCGGGCGTCGAGTACAGAATCATGTACAACAAGGCCGTCGAGGAATTCATCTGCACTTCGGAGATGGCGTTTCGCACTCTCCTCAAAGAGTAAGTTCCCATATTCACCGATTTCTGAATTTTGTGACTTTCTGTTTCGAGTTCATCATTCCCCTGCTGGGGAAAACTTTTTTACTTTTTTCTTTGTTCGAGACTGATTCTCGTTCTTTTTTGTCTAGATTTCATGATCATCAAATGATTTCGAGTCGCAAAGACGCGCTGGGCACTGAATTGCTCAGCGTGCCGTTTCCGAAAGAGGAATTGGAGGCCATCCTGGAAGACTTGCTATCGTGAAGCCACCAGCGCTGGATGCTTTTCGACGAAAAACATGATGCCAGTGTGCTTACAATCTTCGAGGCATTGTAGCTGCAGAACCACAAGAAATTTAGTCAACGCGGGGCGGGAAAAAAAAAGGGAAAAAGAAAAGAGGAGCAAGAGAGAGATGTAGGCATAGATACCCACGCAAAGGCGCACGCTTATATAGATTCTATTGCTTTGGCTTGACAAGACGACCTCGCCGTCATGAATTTTTCCATATACTGCCGAACGTATCTATCCATCTAAACTGTCACACATTGTCTTCGTGATACATTGAAACGCCGCAAACGCCGCCCCGTGTTACTCCTTATACACCCATGCTCTTGACGCACGTCCACAGAACGACAGGCACGATGACATTGTCATTGCCTCCCGTGAGCACAGCCTCTGTGAGACTCGCCATCGACGCACAAGTAGCAGCGTTGACCGCGCTGTCCAGGATCCGGATGGGTGCGGCATCAGTCGAGGACCAGCCTCCGATCCGCAGCCACGCCCCGGCGGCAGCCAGCCCTGCGAACACGGCAATTGCGAACGCAAGGCTGCCCTCCAGACTCTTCCCGCCGCCCCAAAGCCATTTGCGGCGGCCGTACCGCCTCCCGATCAGCGAGGCTGCCGCGTCCCCCAGCCCTACACAGATGACCCCCGACACCATGCTGACGTCCCTCGTCGGCAGCTCCCACCCCGCGAGGCAGCCCGATCCTGTGCGGGACACCGAGGCCAGGGCAAGCCACAGGGGTATTGCGCATCCGATGAGAAGGAAGATGTGCGACACAACGACGGGCCCCCGAAAATCTCTGCCATCGACGTACGGGGTCAGAAAGGAGGCGATGGGCTTGGACAGTGGCGGCAGCTGGCTTGCCCGGAGGAGATCGAGAATCAGGAAGATTGCCAAGATGAGAGATAGCGCAAGCGCTGCGTAGGCAGGGTCGACAAACGTGGCCGGGAGGAGCATGCCCACCATCATAAAGTGAAATACCTTGCGTCTCGTGTCCACCTCGTACGTCTGCTTTAGTTTGAAGACGACGACCAGACCCACGACCAGAACGACCAGCCAATAAACACTGAGAAGGAGTCGCATGTTAGCTACACCTACTGTGTCATGCCGCAGGTGCTCGATCCAGCCGAGGTGGTTATGCTTGTCCGCGACGCGCCTCGGGAGGCAGATCCACCGCTCGAGATTCGCACTCACGACCTGGAGACGAAACCAGGGCAGGTCCCCAAACATATATCCAAGAGCCCATCCAATTGGCTCATAGCCGTTCAGAGCATACCGCTCGACATATGTGCGCACCCCTATCAAGATTATGCCAACAAGGCACGCGTAAACATATGTAGCGTACGCCCACTTGCGCATCGTGGCCTGGCCCTGTGTGAGCCGAATATACGGACGGAGCGACAATGACGCAGCTCGTTTCCGTCTTCCTGACGGAGTGTAGGCAGATCGTTTCTTGTTCGACTGGTCGAGGTGCGGTACCGTGTGTCTCCGAGCGATCCCGGCGGGCTCATCTGGCGGGAACGGCAATGAAGTAGCCAGAGGCCTTTTCATGGCCTTTTTCTCCGCACCTGGGCCGAGAGTCATGACTCTCACTGGGCCGCGCGGTATTGGAATGTCCCCTTCTTCGTCAGCTGAGGAAGCTGACTCATATACGCTGTCTTCGTGCGCTGAACTGGCCACGCTTTGTTTGATTCGACTCCACGAAAACTGCTTTCGAAAGTCCTTCCAGAAGCGATACTTCTTGGTGCGTGTCGAAGGTTTTCGAAAGCGCCACTTAGGAACCCGCGCCAGCGCGATGCCCCATCTTATGACGGGCCCGCACAGCACAAGAACTGAGAGACCGCCACCCCAGAGAAGACCCTTGAGAATCTTTGCTTGAGGGGAGGCAGAAAGAATAAGTACGTTGATCAGGGAGATCGAGAGCAGCTGAAGCTCGGAGATCAGGAGACTGGTTGTGGTCAGATGATGAAGAACGATACAGAATGTCTGATGAACCGGGAACAGCAGGACTAGTGCCTCTTCGGATATGAAGAGGAAGGTCGAGCTGAACCTGGAGTAATCGAGTCTGCCAGAGCCCCAGATCAACGGCATGCAGGACAGAGCCCAGTGTAGAGGATTGTAGGATGCCGCAATGTCGAAGTCTGGTACAAGAGCGTGCGGTAACGAGCTTATGCTGAGAATGAGGCTGGGTAAAACCGTCGCTGGGTTATTGCGAGCAACCAGGAGGCAAACAAACGTCGTAATTGCCGGCGGATATAGTAGTGGCGCAGGGTCGAATTGAGGCGGGATCTCGAAAAACCACCATTTTGATGATCGTCTTCGTCCAAGGGGCCAGGCTCCAATTCGCAATGGGTACAGCAGCAGCAAGGCCGCGTAGGAGAGCCCTAGAAATTGGAAATCTGTCGTCGTCAGCCCCTGGGTCCCTGCCTATGTACGAAGGACTCGGTATGATACCTTTTTTCCAAATTTTGAACAAAGGCCAGACGGAGCCGCTCCTTACGACCAAATGCCCCAAGAACACTACGATAGCCACCTCGGTCGTTCTCCTGACGAGGATTCTTCTTCTTCGCAGAGCTTCGAGGAAGCGCTCTCGTGGCGTCGATCGGCTTGCTGAAAGAATGTGAGATACGGACTGCACGTTGCCCTCCTCAAAAGTGGCCGGTGACGGCAGCGGAGTCGTGAAGCCAGAAATCGCCTCGTCGCTGTTGCGTAGACCTTTATGTAGCTTGTATCTGGGCGCGGGAAGTCCCTTCAGAATGTGCTCGTCGTCAGCCTCTGTTCCGCTCTCGCTCCCCGGAGTCGACTCCTTCGTGAAGTCGGCAAAGTGCGTCGGCGATAGATATGCGCCATCGGGGTCCGCTGCCTGCCCTTCGCTCGTGAACCGCTCGGACGCGTGCGGCAACTCGGAGCTCTGGTGGTGATACGGATGAGGTGTTCGGTTGAGCGCGCGCAATGCATCCTGCGATTCGGGCTCAGGGCTCTCTTGTGATGCCATGCTGAGCGGAACCGGTATCCGGCAAGACAAAGCGGGTTGCCGACTCGAGGGAGATCATGGATCACCCTGTGCTGGCGAGCAAATGTGCATGGAGCAACGATTGTCCGGCGACGCGGTCCGTTTTGCCAGCGAGGTCGCTATGACCAGAATTCGAAGCACATCGGCTATGCGGACCGGTACAAGGAATTTAGTGGTGAAGTGTAGGTGCGTTGCAACAGTTCAATTCGAAGCAACAGAACATGTCACTTGATCACATGCATGCTGGCAGCTGGGCAAACCAAGACCGGCCTGCCGCTCGTTAGTCAGTGCGTGGCAGGTGTGCGTACGCAAGCAGGTTGGGTGGGCCAAACCGGGCCGGGCCATTGGCCCAAAAACGCTCCCGCCAAAGAAGCAAAAAAAAGTTAAAAGGGAGCGAGAAGCGCCGGGCGGAATGCTGTCTGAGCTTCCTAGCCGATCCGATGGGTAGGTCAATCAAAATACATTAGATTCCCAGCGGGTAATGACGTTTTAGACATGGCCTCGAGTGGAAGAACCTGCACATGGCGCACGGTTGGGCGATCAACAACGACCCGGCACACATCGATGAAGCTTGGCGGGTAGACGTTGTTCGTGATTTCACACTTACACGACGTTCGTATGACTCGGGGTATGGATGCATGCGGATTCTCCATCTGGTCGCATTTGGGCTCGTACCACATTGTATGAGCACGCCTGGAATTACGCAGTGGTCAAGGGTGCACAAAAGGAGCCTGCAGCGTGACGCGGCCTCGCATTACGCTCCCCCTCAACACGACCTGCATGCAAATGCGATGGCCGGGTTCCATCCGGCAAGCTGGCCACAAGGTTGGCTTCGCCTCCTCTGCCCTTTCCCTCCACATTGCGACAGTCTGAAGTTGCATTAGCACCAATTGAACAATCCACTTTAACTCTAACAGAAGGGTCCTTCAAGACCTTTAAGATCAAAAAATGAAAACTTATTTTTAATTTTCAAAACTATTGTTAATTCATTTCAATATTAGTAAAAGTAATGGAGTTTTATTTGAGAAACTTGAATAATATTACAAAAAAACTGTCATGGGAATCCATAATCCGTGGGGGATGTGTACGTGTGTACATATAACTTGAATCGCCACAGAGTGCACACTGAAAATAAGGCTAGTCAGAAAAGCGTCATGTTCCACATCGATGAAGCCAAGAAAACGTTCACATTTTCTGTTCTCGAAATACCGAATCACACATCTGTCTGGCACAGATACATTGTGTCCAAGAACTCACATTGCCTCTACCTATTCGCGTCCATGTCACCAAACATCCCGTCGTAGACATAGTCACATAGGGCAGGGGGTTGCCTAAACCACATACTTGCCCACATGCTTGGATCAGCTGGAACCCTCGGCCGATTGCACGTCTGGAATCAGAACGACCTGGGTATTTCATGTGTCGACGTCGTCTTAACTCGTCTCATATGTCATCACTTGCTGGTGTCCGCATCCCGTAGGTTTATATTCACAGCCATTCCGAGCTCCGCGACCTGTGTAGACACGATAATTTGATGCTTCGTCAACTCGCTAGCTGGCATCATCCACTAAGTACCAAGTTACTTCACGGGAATTGAATATCCAGGCAGTAGCGAGGTGAGGACGTTGCCTGGATCGGGCTGCGTGGTACCATAGGCAATGCGCCACGTCTGAGGCTCCCCAACAAAGGTTCCAATATAGTTGATCATCAAACTGAAATAGCCATGGGGCGTGCTGACCGTCATGTATCTGCAAGATGGATTATTGCCGAGAAATGAAATCGTTATGGTCCACTAGAGAATCGACTTGTTTGCTGATTTGACTAGGTAAGGGAATTGCTGAGGTGAACTCTGATTGACAGTCGGGTTTGCCCAGAGATACCATGCGACGACATTGATCGTGTCGGACGCATTTTGCACGAGATTGTTGTTCAGAGTGATGTTCCAGCTAGGGTCAGACACTGCGTCGCCACGAAGCAATTTTCCGCTGGTCTGCATGGAAGGGATTGACTTACTCACGAGGGGAGCAGGAATGGGCAATTCTTCTTGATGTTGAAGCAGGCGTCGAAAGCAAGAGATAGTCATGATCTCCTTTGCTCTGACGATGCCTCGCTTCTTCGTTTAGTAGCTCTTGTCAGTTCTCGGCAGCCTCGCTAGGCCGCTTATCGGGCGCTTGGTGGCGCCATCCTGTTCACACTGCCTTGCTTTTTCAGCTCCTCCAGCTCCTGCGAAGTATCGTTTCTCAGCCACGAAGGTTTCGATAGCCTTGTGAGCATGTTCATATGAACATGTTTATGAGGACAATGTTGCCGTACCGCGGATCCTTTGCCGCGGCCAGACCACCAAATTGTCTGTGCTGGATGGAATATATCCCCAGCCAATCTGAGTCTGGAACGCCGACACGGGAAATACACGTGTTCTCTGGCCCTGACTTCATTGTCTTTGCGGATTATAGCCCTCTTCCTCTCGCAACGCCCACTGGGCTTGTAATTACATACATACGGCCGCTCTCCCATCTCAATCTAAGTGCACACAACTCGCACACCCAACTTGCTTTCCCCGTCCATGAGAGGCATCAAAAAGTCGAAACAGCACTCCTAGTGGCAGATTGCTGTATCCAAATCTTTTCGTCAACGTTTCCGCGAACCCGATATTCCAGGCATGAGTATCCTCTGGACGGTAGCCTTTGCGCGTCAAGTCGGCTCATCGGGCATTGAAACATTCTAGATCGTGAACAATGCGCCAACCCCGCCCCTCAGGTACCGATTTGTCAATAACCTGCAGGGCCTGAAGCGCTTTCAGGAGATGATTTCGGTGGACGACCTGGATGTGAGTATTCCCACCTAATAGGCCTGGTGATTTAAGCGCCTTTCTTTGGTCAGGCCATCAGGTTCATATGTTATAGGTCCTTCTCAATGTTATCGGAGATGAGACACAGCAAATGTTGGCGGATGCCACTGGGCAGGAGGTTAGCGGCGAACAGGAGGCTTTCGATTTCTGGAATGACAATCTCGCCAATGCGAAAAGAATTGAGGGAGACGGATTTGTCATCGAGCAATTTGCCTTTCTAGTGAGCAAGGGTAAACTGCTCGAGGATGTGTTGAGCTCACTAGCAAAATGGCTGGAGGTTTTCCTCTAGGGTGGGAGCAGTCGCAGCATTGTGACGCGTGTTACAGAAGCAAAGCTCGGGTGTGTAGATGGGCCATTCAAGGTCAATCACATAGACAGCTGCTCTACGATCACACTATGCGGATTTTCCATCTTGGCCCCAGAGTGACACGTTAGGAGATTTATTTTGGACATCATCAAGCCCGAGCTACTTCGTCTCGTTCTAGCACCAGCTCGCCTTGCTCTCTAGGCATATGTTACTAGTTCTTCTGTAGAACCGTCAGTTTGCAGATACAACTGCCGGCAGCCAGGTGGGAGCTGTGTTAGGAAGGGAACAGCACAAAGCTCAAAGCTGGTCGGCCGGTAATGAAATGCCCTTCCCCGCGACCAGGCCACGACTCAGGAGCGTAGACTGTCGGCCAGTCAATCATCCGATTTATGCAATATTTGCAATGGCCTTGTTCAGCGATAGCGCCAACGATGGCACGATCATGGCTGCCGGAGTCCTCTTCACGCGACCCTCATTCAGCTCGCGGGCCTCGGCGGGCCTGGAGACCGTACGGAATCCCGCGTTCGCATTCCTGGCAGGTTTGTGCTTCTCGTATTCTGCATGTCTGTAGTTTCGAGGTGATCGAAGTTGAGAGCACCCTCAAACCCTGTCATTGCAAGCCAACTCTGGATTCATTCAGCCACGCAACGCCATAAGCTCGCTGTTGTATACGTTGGGTTTCAATGTCTAGCGAACATGCTGTACCAGACATTTGCTGCCAATACATAGGCGAGAGACTTGTCTAAGCGCGCGTTTGCCATGTCTGGGGACCGACAGAACGGCGCGACCGGGCAGTTGGATAATTCTTCCGTAGGTCTGAACGTGCTGATATACTAATGGGCTTAATGTGCATCCTTCGTGTCTCCAGACGTGGCTTGCGCGTCCTACTGTAGACGCCCAGGGTGCGAGCTTACGTACGTGCCATCCGGGCAGCAGGGCTCGGCTAGATCCTGATTTGGTCCGCTGCGGCAGTTTCAGGGCGGCTCTGTGGGCAAAACTGTGGACGGCGTGGCATTGCCATTGTCGGACTAGGTAAGGTGAGGTATCTGGGAAGGGCTTTCCTTAGTGTCTAGATGAGGGTGGCAGTGCGCCAGTGTCTGTCCACCAGAGGGGAATACGAGGTTTTGGATGCCAATCCCACCCCCTCATTTTCAGGTCTGGTTCGGAAAGGCACTGTGGCGCCGAGGCGGTCCTCCCAGCCCGGCAAAATGATATGTACTAGGCTCGGACCCACATGCTCCTCCAAATGAGTGATGTCATGTGCAATGGTTGGGCACACACGCTCAAGGCAGGCGCGGTACGATGTTTGCTCGCAATTCCGTGGTGCAAATACCTTCGAAAAAATACGAATCTCTTTGATCTGTCCAGCATGTGAGCCGACTTCACTTATAGCTGTCTCAATACAGGAAGCACTAGCTGTCCATCCACCATGCCATGACAATGACGCCCATCGCCGCGCCCCCATCGGTCGTCCCTGGTGGAGTGAAGACGTCGTCGGTCGCAGCAAAGGTGCAAGGCCCCATGAAACCAACCATGCCACCAAGGTCCAACGGATCGCATCCGCTGGCCATGTACCCCTGTCTGCCATCAGTCAGTCTACGGCACGTCCGTGGGCCCTGACAAAGGCGGCCTCAGCCTTCACTGCTTGACCGGAGACCTTCGTGCCATGGGGTATCTGCGTCAGGGCGATGAACGGTCGCCTGTTCTGGCCATCAAAAGCTCGATCGAGAATGGTCCAGCGCCAAAAGGTTTCTTTCTCAGGGGCGGGCTTTGCTGGGGCTAGTCGGGATGGCATTTCCTCTCTCGTATTGCGCCCCCCATGCACTTCCCAACCGATGATTTTTTCCCTTTCTACGAATGGCTAATAACGGCCGTATCAGCGTCGGACTATCCCTCTGCAGCATCTGGTCATTCGCTATCAGTTGTCAAATTCGCCACTGAGAGCCAGGAAAACGTTGTCGTACCAATCAGCACCCGTGTTCCCGGCAGCTTCCCAGGCCGCTCCAGTCTCAGTTCTCGTTTTCACCCGTAAGCTTGCCAAAGCCACCACAGGCTGGCCCCAGCCTCCCGCTCGTCTAGCGCAGCCCACTGTCCATCTCCCGTTCGAAACGAAACATCCACACATTGACCAAATATAGACGTCGACAGATCTTGGTCAGTGCTCCGCTCGACGAGCGAAGAACTGAGAGCTTGACATTGTTCAGCCTCCCCTCCCGCCAGCTAGGGTGCGGAGTCTTGATTGACTCCGAGACTGGGCGCTGCCGTTGATCACCCACCTCCAGCCATGACCACGATGCTCACATTTCTCCCGCTTGGCACTTGGGCTGTTCTCGTCAAGGCACACAGAGCACAGAACGACTGCTAGGACTGCTTGGCCCTTGAGAAAACTACCTCGGCCCCGATCCTTCCCAAGAGGCAGCCGGGCCTGTCAGCTTGGCTCAAGGAAAGCTGGTGCAGACAGACCCCACCCAGCTGGCTAAGTAGGAAGAAGGTAGTCTTCCAGGCCGCCGCATCATCCGTACCTCCACACCTCGTTTTTTGCTCAGCCTTTGTTGGTCCGCATCGCGTTGTCCGCTCAGCTGCCAGCCCACTTCGGTTTCTCATCATTGCCCCTAGACAGCGCTTAGCTGGCATCCCTGTCATCGTTGTGTCTGATTCTCTGTCTTCTGTCTTCTGTCCGAGGACCAGGGGACTGGCTCGAGACCCATGTCAGTTCGGATGCAGGTTCCCACATTAACACCTCGACGACGGCATTTGATCTAGCATGAGGGGCGACTACATGCTACTCCCGTCACCACGTCCCCCCAATCAACTTCTGCAAGGTCCCGGTTTATTTCGTTTGCATATTTTTGCTGATAGGGAGGGACACAGCTGTTGTTCAACGCGGGATCCTCTTTTCTTTGTGCCGCTGCTGCTTTGTGTACATACATAATAGTTTCCTTTCCCCTGCCGTCTTGTTCGCCGCGGTCATGACGGCCTACAGCTGTCCCCAGGAAAGCCCGCTCGAATCCGGGTCACCAGAGAAGAAGCGGCCATTGGTTCCAGCGGCATTCATCCAGATCAATCCTACGTCGAGGTTCAATCCGACAACGGACCCAAAGTCCTTCGCCATGTTGCCCTTGAAAAGGCTGACCACGGCAATCGTGGTCACCTTGCTGATCGGATTTGCGTTGGCGCTGAGCAAGGAATCGTCTTCTTCGTCTGCATTCTCGAGAGGCTGGATTCGTGGCCGCCAGGACGCTCACGGGGATACCGCACGCTCTGTTCTGGCCAAACGGGATGATGCTCCTCTCACCAACACGACTGCTGCCTCGGTTGCTTCAACTCAAGTTAGTTCTCAGCAGCCGACATCCGGCACGCCGGCGGCTTCTGCTTCCTCTGCGCGTAAGTTACATGTCTCTGAAGACCTCTTGCAAGTTCTAATCCAAGTGCCTTCAAGCAATCGAAAGCAGATTGAGCACATCTCAGGCTTCTCTTTCACCTCCCGCTTCAAGTTCACACAGCGCATCCAGTGTTGCATCGATACTTGCTACGAGTCAGAGCCCGAGCTCAGCGCAAGCTGTGTCGTCAGCTTCCTCAGTCTCGACGACCTCGGTCTTGGCTATATCGACGACTGCCTCTGCCCGTTCGGAGTCTTCTTCCCTTGGTACGTCCACTGTGCAAGATGAACCTGCCTCTAAACCTTCATTGTCAAGCACTGCGTCGCAAACGACGCCCAAGGGAACCGGCGAAAGCCAATCTGCTCTTGGTACCACTACTACTTCGCCTTCCTCCAATCCTTCCAGTATGTCCTTACGAATCTTTCCCCTGTTCGTAACAGAGCTCTGGCCCTTCATTGCTTGGAACCTGTCACCTGTCACAGGCTCGACGAGCCTGGCGTGAATTTTGGTCCTGTTGATAATGCAGATGACATCACCTTTGATTTCGTTTGTTACTCAGATGACATCTTGTTTGTTTTCGGATGTTCTTTCACTCTCGGTGGCGTCTTGTGGTATCAATTTTTTTTTGCGTTTTTCATGTTCGCTCAGTCAAAATTGCTCAAAGTTGAGATTTCTGCAACCATGCTCAGTATGACGTTGATCTCACAGAGACATGTGTCGATTTGCTCCTCAGCAAAATCTTTGCGTTGAAGTGCATATCATGATAGGTACTGCTTACTAACGTTTGTCGTTCAAGCCATCTCCTCAGGAGCCGCTTCAAGTTCCAGCAAGATTGACAAAACTATAACAACTGGTCAGGTTGCTACGACTAGCCCGGTAGCCCAAGTTATTACTACGACGCTTCCTGACGGTGGCACTCTTACAATAACCTCTACCTCATGGGTCGCCGTTGTTCCTACGGGCCAGGCCTCATCCGGTTCATCTGCTACCGAGCCCAAGCTGCAAAATGCTGCGACGATGAGGCACGGACCAACTGCGTTCGCGCTTTCGCTTCTCGCAATCAGCCTTGGCTTAATCCTAATGTGAAGGGCTCACAAAGGGAGGAGGGGATCATTTCAACGGGATCACTCGAATTGGGAAACTGAGGATATGCATAGCTTCGTGGCTCGGCTTTGATTTCTGTGTGTTCCGACCAGCTCGTTGACGGTTCATGATTTTCCTTGCATTGCGTTTGCACATTTCAAAGAACGTTTGAATCTCTGGCGAGCGATCTTGATGTAGCTTTTTTCCTAGCGATCTCACAAGAGGCCAGTTGGCCCTCGAGAGATGGCTTGACGAGTAATCAAATAATAAAAGTGGATGCAGGCAGCATCACCAGGCATCCAAATGCACAGCATGGGGAAGGGTGAATAAGGAAATACATTAGTCGAATATGCTGGTGTAAACTGCACATGAGCCTCCGTGTTCGGCATTGTTGGCGGGACCTCGTCCTGCTGAATCTAACCGGGACCTATCTTCGGCATGTCGTGGTGCTCGCTCAATTTGGACAAGTACGTATTGAGTTCTTCCACCCGTTCCTTGTGTGTTTTGAGAAGCTCAGGCCTGGAGCTGGACGACTCGGCCAATCTTTGCAGCTGGCTCACGCAGAATGATTCAGCAACTCCCCATCTCCGTACGGTAAGGGGTGCTTGAAACTGACAAACTTACGCGCTTCTTCTTGACCTCGTCGTAACGACGCTCTGACTCAGTCTTGTAGGTTGCGGGATCAACGTCATCCTCGTGGCTGCTCTCACGAGCCTCACGGCTGCCAGAATCACCCTCGATTGAGGATTCTCCCCTTTTCACGAGCGCATTTTTCTCAGGTGACTGGGTATGATCCAAATCGATCTTGCCAGATTTTGTGTTATTCTTCTTCTTCTTCTTTTTTTGTACCTTGGCGCCTTTGAGCTTTAGAGCGCCTCCTCCGACGACGGCATAGTCATAATCGGAGGGCATGTTTGTATCCTTGCATGGAGCGGGCTTTTCTATGCTGACGACGTTCGTCGCAAGTAGCCCGTGATGCGCGGATAACTTGGAGGAGCTCGGACCCTCTAGCGAGCTGGCAAGGGGCGGGTAGACCAACCTTACCTAATCAGAAATCAGCGGTAATGGGGGCGACTGGCCCGTTCTCCGGCAATGTTTGAGCCAATGAAAGGCCGGCAGCGGTTTATAATTCATTTTCCCAGTCTCCATCGTCACTTTCACTACTACGTGCCTGCCACTGATGCGACCGATTCCCGCCTTGGCCTCGCCGGCCGTTACTACTGCCTTTTCTGTTTTTGTTGTTTCCAGACGCAGGCCGCCATAAAAGCTCGCTGCGCTTTCATCGGTTTTCCACGAGTTGAGCACATCACGCTCTTCTCCCTCCTCGGGCTTTATCCTTAGTTTTTGCTCAGCACCACTTACACAGACTGACTGCACCCATCCGCGTTTCGAAACCCCTGTGGCGTTGCGCGTCTACACAGACCGAGAGAGAGCACCACCTCGAACCCAGTTTGTCGCCATTCCGCGCCGCCGCCACGACAGAACGACACTTGGCAGAAATCCACAGTCACTCCGAAATGGGTTGTATCGTCTCCGGTCGAAAACACTAGGGCTCCGAATTCCGACATTGGCGGAGGCCGGCAAGTGAGCGCTCGTGCTCAGCCGTCGAAGAGAAGCATTCTACGATGGCATCGTATGGGGTACAATCGCAGTCGCGAGACTCTTTGGAACTCGCATCTCTCGCAAGCTCGAGCATGATCAACGATGGCGCGGCGTCGGAAACCTCCTCGGGACCGAGCATGTCATCGTCCCGGAGGCTGTCACTCGTTGAAGAGGAAGACCCCCTGAATGAAGACAATCCTGCTGGCAGGCTGGGGCGATCCCACTCGGTATCCTCGACCTTTGACTTCGCTGCGAACTTGTTTCCGCTGAGCTCAACCACAGGGGCAGGAGGGTACGCGCCGATTGGAGCGCCTACGTCGAGCACTCGTCCCGGCGGTGCTTTGGGGGGCGGATCGCTGGAGAAACACAAGACTTTGACGTATCTGAATGGCCTGTCCCTCGTCATTGGGCTCATAATTGGATCAGGCATATTCTCTTCACCAAGTCAAATCAGTTCAAAAGTCGGCTCGCCGGGTGCCGCCCTGGTGGTGTGGGTCGTGGCAGGAGTCTTGGCCTGGACTGGCGCGGCCTCGTACGCCGAGCTGGGGGGAGCCATACCGCTCAACGGGGGAGCGCAGGTATATCTTGCGAAGACGTTTGGCGAGCTGGCCGGATTTCTCTTCACATGGACGGCCGTTCTGGTACTCAAGCCCGGCAGCGCTGCCATCGTTGCCATCATCATGGGAGAGTATTTCACTCGTGCCATCATCGGCGCCGAAGCCGAACATGTGAATCTCTGGGTCAACAAGTCGTTTGCTCTGGTGGGCATTTTCTCCGTCACCTTGTTCAACTGTATCTCGACGCGAATGGGCACTCGCGTCAATGATGTGTTGATGTTCCTGAAGTTTGTCACTTTGCTGTTTGTCACCGTGGTAGGCATCGTTGTTGCTGTGACTGGGCACACCTTCAATGGCGAGAAGGATACTGCACGGAACGCGAAGGACTGGTTCAATGATACGTCCATGGACCTGTCAAATTGGGCCGTTGCGCTATACGGCGGTTTGTGGGCATACGACGGCTGGGACAATGTGAGTAGGGCCACCTCGGTCATCTTCATCCCCAAAATGATGCCGGAATGGCTGCCTGGCGTACTGCTGACACCACGCAGACGAATTACGTTGTCGGTGAATTCCGCAATCCCAGCAGAGACCTCCCCCGCGTTATTCATTCAGCCATACCGCTGGTGATAGTGAGTTACGTCTTGGCCAATGTGGCCTTCTTTCTGGTGCTCCCTGTTGAAGAGATCAACGGCTCCAACACGGTAGCTGTCATGTTCGGATCCAAGGTGTTTGGGTCCATTGGGTCCATTGTCATTGCGCTCATGGTCAGTGCGAGCTGCCTCGGAGCGCTGACGTCGTCTACGTTTACGGCCGGACGACTCGTATACGTGGCCGGGAAAGAGGGTTACATTCCCAGCGTATTTGGCCGAATCGGGTTCCGTGAGCAAGACGTCGGAGCCCTGCCGACGCAACGAACTCGCAGCCGGCTCGTCCAAAAGTTGCACCAGCTCTTTGGAGACGAGGACATGGGGCTGTTCTTCACGCCCATCTACGCACTGATTCTCAACGCCCTCATCACGGCGGTCTACTGCGTCGTGGGCGAATTTCCGACGCTGGTCACATTCTACGGCGTGGCAGGCTACACATTTTACTTTTGCACGGTGCTGGGCCTGATCATCCTGCGCGTCAAGGAGCCACAGCTCGAGCGGCCGTACAAGACGTGGATCATGACGCCCATCATCTTCTGCTGTGTCAGCCTGTTCCTGCTCAGCCGGGCTGTCTTTGCGCGACCCGTCCAGACCATTGCGGTCATTGGCTTTGTCGTCGCGGGCATTCCCGTGTACTTTTTGCGCACGAGGCGCTCCCGAAGCGGATTGAGGAAAACTGGAGAGGATCGCAGGGGGACAGCAGCAGCATCTTCTTGGTGGCGTTTCTGGAAGAGGTGAGGTTGCTACTTGTAATGAGTCAGGAAGACGACGATGGTGCATATGGCGGCGCAATGCGGTGCTTGTTGTTGTGGAGTTTGATAACTGAACTGGTTCTGCTGCCCACGACGGGCGCGGTCCCGCGTGCTTTGTATGAGCATCGGTTTTTGAATAATGGACACGCCACGCATATGATTGCTGGCAGGCGAGGAAAAAGCGTCCAAGGCCAAGATACACATGCTTGCGCGGGTTACAATTTTTTTCGCATTGCGAAACAGATGAGGATCACTTTTTGTTGATTAGTAAAAAGAAGCCTACTACTAGACGGACATGTCACGCACAACTGCTTGCAGGCGAGAAACACGTTTCAGACGAACATGAACATGCATGCACCGATTACGACTTGCCACTGCAACGCAAATGATAATCGCTTGTCATTGACTGATATAAAAAAAGAAGCTCAATGCTAGGATGCCCTACAGCGGCCGCTAGTACACTACACGGCGTTGCAGGATTGTGTGTGCTCGTTCTGGGATGACCAAGGGAAAAAAAAACGTGAGAAGCCCGGGTAGCTGGTAGTCCGACCCTTTGTCTCGCCTACTTTCGCTGACCGTAGGCTTTCGTCGCGTAATCGCCGTTGTAGACAATCAAGTCTTCCGGGCGGTAGTCGTGCTTGCCGGTCAGGTAGCTGGTGAGGATGGCCTTGGTCCCCTCGGCGTAGCGCTTCTGGGCATCGAGCGAGGTCCCGGACATGTGGGGGACCATGGCATTGCCGCCGCCAAAGGGGTTCTTGGCGGTGCGAAGCGGGTGGTCGCGCTCGGCCGGCTGCGGGAACCACACGTCACCGCCGTAGCCGGCCAGGTGGCCCGACTTGAGCGCCGCCGCGACGTCTTCCTTGACGACAATGGCTCCGCGAGCCGTGTTGATAAGATACGAGCCTTGGAACACGATAACTGTTAGTAAGAAAGTCTGGCGTGCAGGGGTTTGCAATGGACACAACGGGAAACGCCCCAAACGCACCTTTCTTCATCTTGGCAATGAGGTCCTTGTTGAACAGGCCCTTGGTCTTTTCGTGCAGCGGGCAGTTGATGGTGACGACGTCGCAGCGCTCGAGCAGCTCCTCGAGCGTGTCGACGCGCCGGCAGCCAATCTCCTGCTCCTTCTCCTTGCTGAGCGGCTGGTAGTCAAAGTACAGGAGCTCCTTGCAGTCAAAGGCCTTGAGGCGGCGCAGGACGCGTTCGCCGATGCGCCCGACGGCCACGGTGCCGACGACCTTGTTCTCGAGGTCGTATTCCTGCTTGGCCACGGCGGCGACGTTCCAGTCGCCGCGGT
The DNA here is from genome assembly GCA_001636675.1 of Moelleriella libera RCEF 2490. Classification (NCBI taxonomy): domain Eukaryota; kingdom Fungi; phylum Ascomycota; class Sordariomycetes; order Hypocreales; family Clavicipitaceae; genus Moelleriella; species Moelleriella libera. The sequence continues at coordinate 399,996 of AZGY01000005.1, read as the reverse complement.
CGACCTGCTCGTGGGCGGGGACGAAGTTGCGGATCAGCACCAGGATGGTCATGACGACGTGCTCGGCCACGGAGACGACGTTGCTGCCCGTGACTTCGGCGACGGTGATGCCGCCGTTGGTCTTATTGGCCGCATTAAGGTCAACATGGTCCGAGCCGATGCCGGCCGTCACGGCAAGCTTGAGCTTCTTGGCCTTGGCAAGACGCTCTGCGGTCAAATAGCCAGGATGGAAGCTGTGGGAAATTTCGTTTTGTCACTGGTCAGCCTTTGTCCAGATTTTGCCGTGAAGTTCAGGAAAAAGAAAAAAGAATTGCAAATTTGGTTGCTTACGGAGTGGTAATGATGATTTCGGCGTCGACCAGCTCTTGGTCAAACCTGGAGTTCTCACCCTCCTTGTCCGAGGTTGTGACGAGGGTGTGACCTTGGTCCTCGAGCCATTTCCGAATGCCGAGCTCGTTCTCCGTCGTACCGAGCAGCCCAGGAACCTGCCAATCCAGCAAGCCATCAGCGTCAGCGGAAGCCAAACAGACATCAAGGTGAGGGAGGGGTTGGCTGGTTGGTCTAGCGCTCGCGGTGCGCAGCACTAGACAATGGAAAGCGTCTCCGCAAACGTGTGCCACGTTCCCCGCGTTCAAAGTAATCATTGAGGGGTAATCGTGGGAGACCAGGGATGAATGCCCCCTCCTCCTCCGCTGACGCCAGACCTCCCACCATTCCGAGGAGGTGAAAGGTTTAAGGTTATTTTTCCCTCTTTTTTCTTGGAGGGAGAATGAGAAAAAAAAATGAGGAATTCGTGACTTACGTCCTTGGCGTGCTGGCCGCCGTCGTACAAGACGAGAAGAACCTTGACCTTTTCACGCGCAGTCGTCAGCGCACGGTGCGATGAGGGCAGGAAGCACCCGCCTGGTCGGAGTGCTGGTGGGGGCGAGCTCGAAGCAACGGCTCCCCAAAGGGGCCTGGCCTGAGCTGCAGCTGGCGCTGCCGAGCACCTGGAGTAGAGCAGGGCGCGAGGGACGAGGGGGAGGTGTCGAGACACGGGGCGGAAAGATACCATTTTGTTCGAGTACTGTGAATGATTCACACCGTTGCGGGGAGGGTGCAAGTAGGAGGAGGCTTCAACCAGGCTGTTGATGCGTATGGGAGCAGTTGTTTGCTATGCAGTGATGATGATGATGATGAGTAGATCTCGTGAATAGGTCAGATCGTGGACAGGATCGAGAGGCGGGAGAGAAGAAGAGTAGAGCTTGATCGCATCCTCAAGCCCGAAAGCTGGCGGCTCCGCGTGTTTAAGTACTCCTCAAAAGTAGTCATTGTCGCACACCTTCAAGTGAGCTGACCGGCCGGTCACAGCTAATGCATCGTCGCATTCCCGACCTTGATCGCCCGGTTGGAATACCCTCTTTTCCCCGTTTGTCCGGCAGATCCGCTTGTCCTCTACCTCTGTTTCTCTCTCTCTGTGCCGCTGTCCCTCGCTGTTTCTTTCCCTCTGTCTCTCACGTACTCGCCTTCTCTCTCTCGCACGCAGCTCGGCGTTTCCCTTCGTCATGCTGACCAGGTCTTGGGTTGGTTTGGTTCCACCGCATCGCATCGGACAGCAACCGTATCGGCGGCAGTATGGGGAGCTATCTCGGCGTTCGGGGTTGACGCGCGGGGGCATCGGAATCATATCCAGCAAGCACTCACCCTGCTGTGTCCCGGCCATAGGCGAGTATGCATTCAACGGCTCCGCCTACCACAGATTGCCACTTCTTTCCGCCCATTGCAGGTTCTGTACGTCCTTGGGGCCCGACCGGCTTCCCTTGCTTTCTCAATTCGTTCCGCCATTTTCTTCTCAGCGAATAGGCGGAAGCCATGTCAGAGCACCTCCCTGCCGCACCGCTTTCAAGGCGTTGCACAGCTTTGACGCAAGAGCGCATTGCCAACATGCACTGCCACCAGTTGGCAACCGACAGTTTTTCCGCCGCTCGGTGTTGCTCGGCTTCGACCTGAGATGTCTTCCGGATCCTTCATCCCTGTGCCCGCGAGAAACGTTTTGCCAAGAAGCCGCCTTTTTATGCCTCTCGTTTCGCCTGCTGTCACCTCTGATATTGTATGTGCGGCATCGCGACATTGGCCATTGAAACCGCACCGCAAGCAGCCACGCGTAAATTCGCTACTCTCCACGTCCCTGGGGTGCAAATGACCCTGAGCCACTGTAGTCGCTGCTCGCTGGATGTCCAGTTTGCGTGACAGTGGCCTCCTGAGAGTTCCTCTGGGCCGTTTTGATTCGTACGCTGCTGGGCCACACACACACACACACACACACACACACACACACACACCCGGCTCGAGCTGTCAGAACTGAATCCGTCGTGACATGAGGGCTGTTGGCTATCTGGACGAGAACTCCTCCGCACCAGAGCCAACCAGCGACTTTTGCCCCTCTCTACCCCGCGCGCCCTCCCCCGCCAAGCCGCCGTTCCCCGCCGCGCCTTCCCCTCTGCTGGCTCGGCCAATGGTAATCGCTCCGCCCGAACGTTAAGAGTCGTGGGGCGGGGAAAGCGGTAATCCGAGACTTTGGGGCGTCCGATCCAGGGCTCTGCTTCTTTTGCGGCCAATGGCACTCCAGAGAAGGATCTCACCAGCCTCGCTTATCTAGGTTTGCCCTAAATCAGCTGGATTCCTTCAGCTTGCCCTCATGTGGTGCAGCTGATGATACATCGTTGCAAGCCCGTCCATACGCGCTACCAACTTGTACTACTCATTAAAGATGGCATCATGGTGCTATAGATTTGGTGGCTCTGATCATTGTACAGACGGCGCCGGTAGTCGCAGACGGGATAGGAAATCCGGATCAGATTGTCCGAGACCCCGGCCCCGGGATCCTTGACCTCACGGCTAGTGTGACGACCACGCAGGAGTCATCTCACTGAGAGCTTCATCTTGACGGACATACGATACATGAACCCCTTCCCGGCCCCCAATCCTTTGTTGGGCTCTTTTATGCGGGGCGATCTTTTGGGGTACAGAACCTCAGCAATTCTGACTATGAGACTGCTAGAATGGCACAACATATGTCTCAAAAAGCGACGCAACATGCCGTATACAGTAGTATCAAGAATGTCTACGAGAAAAATCGCCGTAAAACGCCCCCCATATCGCCAAAGTCTACATCCGCGATAGTCAGAAGCACCCCTGACTTTCAAAGCCATAACTCGTGCAAAGTCTTGGCTTGCTCCCCCGCGACCTGCAGTGCCGCGGCATCAGCAACAACGACCCAGAAGCGAATCCATTGACTAGTCTTGTTGCTCAAACTGAGGACAAATGATCAGCATCCGAATTAACCAAACAGGGCACGAAAAAGGAGCTACCGACGCATGCATTTGCCCACGCTGGATGATGACCTCTCCCTCAGTACAAGTTGTCTCCGTGACTGAAGCATAGTCCGCCTTGCCGTCGAAAACGTTGTATGGGCCCTCAGGAGTAATGACTGTAGCGGTGCCCCGGTGGACAAGCAGGAAATCCGTGGACACGGTGCGATGCTGAGCAATCAGACCTCGGCTTCACTGGAGTACAGTGTGAATTAGACTCACCATTGGCGTCGTGAAGCCCGGCGCAAGGTCGAGAAAGTAGGCATTGATGCCGCCCGGCCGGACGATGCCGCTGCCGGCAGCACTTGGCTCATCGAGGCTGGCAAAGGGATGAGTCTCATTTCGAAATGAAGCGGAATTGAACTTGAAGCCACCTACGGTCTGTCGTTCTGTGCCGGCACATCCACACTACCAAACACGCTTCTGCGAAGCTGACCATCAAACATTTCGTCCGACTTCACCACTTCCCGCACATTGGTGACCTCTGGCTCATTGCGGTCGCCAGACAAGGTCAAGCTGTTTGCAGAGATGACCCGCGCGGCATCTGGAAATGGACTTGCCATGGCGGCGGTGAGGGTACTGGCCTGGAGAATGTATCGATGGTTCGCTCTGTGCTATCCGCAGGGTGAGGTAGATGGAAAGCAATAAGAGACTACCTCGCTTTGTACCCAGTTGTCCGCCCGCCCACACACATACGTCTGCACAGTGCCGGCACGGCGAAAGGACGACTGTGGTGGCGAGGTGTTACTCGATGGCGGGAGAGTTACATCCGATAAGGCGCGAGGTTTGGTCGGTCGAACTAATATAAGAGCTAGCCTTTCGACAACTTGAGAGAGGACACCAAACTTCTTCAACCGCGAAGATCCAAACTTCCCCATTGGTCGCCAGAGAGGTCAGCCAGGCTCAGCCCTGCACGGCGGGCGCTTGAGAAAGGTCGTTGTGTGGGTGGATTGATCAAGGAGAAAATTCCCCGACAGCTAGCTCCTTCCTGCATAGGCTGTTGCCGGAAAGGGAAAGCACCATACAATCTGCGTCCTCGGCGGATGGCTTCAGCAACGGCCATTGACCAGCATGGCAGGAACGACGCCGTCGACAAGGAACCCTTCAGACAGGCGCATCTTTCCCGTGACGAAAACACCATCTTCAATCAATGCACAATAGCAACCTAATTCCAGATTGATGAATCATCCCATGTTTCTGGCACAAGTGTCTTTGCGACAACACCATTGATCCCATAGCTCGGGTCCCAACAGAACATATTTTGAGGTCGCAGTCCGCGTCTACGCCCAGATTGGTCTAGGCGTGGCTGGCCCAGCACACCACCATCAGACGAAAATGGCTACACTCACGAAACCCCTTTGAGCAGGCCTACAGATGGGAAAGACGGGTCGTGGGAGGGGTTCAACGAAAGACAACCTATCGAGGGGCCAGCAACAATGGCTTCCCCCGTGGCGGGTTCGAGGATATGCCATTTATTTTTGGGGGTTCTCCCGCCCTCCCGTCCGAGTCCCGGGGCGCCTTCACCATCGATATTGCTTCTTCATTCTCGCAAATTGCCGTAATATAATCGTCTCGTCAAACAAAGGTCTCAAAGACCTCCTCCCAGATATGGAGCCTGTTTTTCTCGGTCAGGGCTCAGGAGACCACTTGACCTGGCCTTGCTTTGACCTCCCCTACTGGCAGCATGAAACACCATGGGCCGGTCCGGTCGATCATTGCAGTTCCGTTCTCACAAATCCACTCAATGGTATACCACCCCCCTTATTAGGATTCGACATGAATCGTGCAGGAATTGACGACGCTCTGTACTCGATGGAATTCACATCAACTTCCCTTTCAGCTTCAGCAGAGGAACAAGACAGTTTTCAGGCGCTGCCCCAGCCCTCGATGTTGAGTCCCTCGATATCCTTGAAGAAACGTAAGGGACGGTCAAAGCTGGAACGAGACATCTCGTCGAGTCCGAGTCCGAAACGCGCATGTGCACTACACGCAGCCAACGCTTTCTCCAGCATCGCGCCGGGCGCACTCGATGTGCAGTTCGAGAGGGGAGAATCCTTCCATCAACGGAGCCGTACCGCCTCGACCAGATTCAGGGAGCGCAAGCGTAATGAAATCGCCGAGCTCGAGTTTAGAGAGACCTCCATTGAAGATGACAATCGCCAGCTTCGCGACGTCCTGAATGCTCTCACGAGAGAGATCGTTTCTCTGAAGATGCAAATACTCCAACACACGAATTGCGATTGCAAGCTGATACAAGCCTATATCAGCAAAGAGGCCATGCACTTTGTGGAGAGCCTCGAGACTGTGAACGCCTGAAGGCAATTTGACACAAGCGTCCCGCCCTCTGGTGGCAAAACTCGGATGCCAGCATACAACAACTTGCAACAGCTGGCTCGGTGAGACGATGCAGCTAACTGTAGTGGGCCGCCGCCAAAAGCAACTACAGCTTTCTCACGTCTCATGCCATAGCTAATATCCAGTTGCCTTGCTAGGCATTGCTGCAATGGGCAGTGAACACGCGAGAAATCACAAGGGCAACCATGACAGGATTTTGGGGAGCATCTCAGGCCGGTGGTGTCGATGGCTAACCAACTTTGCCCTTTTCTTTTGTTCGATGCGATTCTTAAATTTTGCGTCTCGGTTCTGCTTCGAGCTCTCTTTGATTTCAAGTACACGCACGGCTTTGCTGCGATTCAGGTAACTGAAGGATTTGTATGAAGAAAACGCAAACCCAGACCGTAGGTATTGATCAATTTACTCTTTCTCGCCAGTCTCCAGACCCGAACTTGTTCCAAACATGTTGGCGTTGCACGCATTGAACTGCCTTGATGATGATTCTGCCATCCTTCACCTCGACAGTCTTGCATGACTGGCTCACACTGCCTCTGCTTTCGTAAAGAAGGGCCAAGCACCGTGAAGCCACACAAGTTTCCTCGTCACAATTGGAATCTTGAACTAACATGAGCTAGTGCTTCGACGTGATTGGCGAAGGCGCATCGTGGCTGATTTCCTTGTACGCTGCAGCCTGTAGTGTGCCATCGCTCGCCTCACTCATACTTCTACCGGTGGAAGGGCCACGGGTATGGGAGACACCAGAACGAGGCAGCATAGCCTTCTCGGCGTCGTCGGAATCTTGACCAGGATTGGCACTCTGGTACTCTAGCCATTTAAACGCCGAGTACACGGCGAAGGAGAGCAAGGAACCCATAAACGGACCGACCCAGTAGATCCAGTGATGGCCGACGAAACCCTGAATGCAGGCCGGCCCGAAGGATCTTGCAGGGTTGATGCCGGTCCCCGTATAATTAGTCCCGACAATATGTGCAATAAAAACAGAAATGCCGATGCCGACGGGCGCCAGAAAGGTCGCTCTGTGTTTCTCAACCGCCAAGAAGTATACTGTCAGGACAAGCTGAGCGGTCATGAACATCTCCAGAAAGACACCCTGAGCTTTGTTGGTTCCGTTGCCCAGTGAGTTGGCGACAGACAAGGACTCCGGGAGTATGCCCTGGACGACAGCCGCTGCACAGATCCCAGCGACCAGCTGAACGGGAACAATCATAACGGCCCGCAAGGGTGTCACGGCGCCAACGAGCAGTAGGCCAAGAGTCACCTATGAAGAAGAGATGCTTAATACATACGAACTCGGTGGGAGGAGGGGCAAAAGGGGGAACGACGGAGCGAGACACTACTCACGGCAGGATTAAACATGCCCCCGGTAACGCGGTAGAAGATCCAGACATTGACGGCCAAAGCAGTCCCGAACGAGCAAGCAATGTAAAACAAGCTGACAAGGCTCAGCGGTGCGTCAGGATCAGCGAGTCCATTGTTGGTGATGGCCGTCTGGGTGCCGACAAAAGCGAGAAACAGGAACATAAAGGTCCCGCAGAACTCGCCAAAGATGACGGTCAGGCTGTTGCGCATCGCATCTCGAAGCACATGTGGCTTCGGAGTTGTCTGACGAATCGTGTCGCTGGGGTGTTCGAAAACAGTGCGAAGCCTCTCGTTGAGAGCCATTGGTGCTGATCCCTCGTTCATACTTTGGCTCACCAAGAAGGTTCAAACAGGTGATGAAGGTTCCTGCGCTGCAAAGGATGAATGTTCAGGGCAGGGGGAGGAGAGGGAGAGGAGATGAGATGAGGGTGAAAGGGAACAGAGGGCAAAGGGGACAGCTCCTCGTTTTGTTGCAGAGGAGGAGAGGCAGATGGGAGAAACGGGAAGTATTCGCGATCCGAAAGGCAGCAGAACATGGTGCCATCATCGATCAGATTGGACGCATCTGATGGCTCGCTTAACGACTGCCACGTCAGGCTTTCACGTCGGCAGTTGACAGAGACTCGAATTTTTGGGTTTGCCGACGGGGTGATGGATGGGGGTGGGAAGGAGCAGGCATGTCACACGGTAGCAACTGCCAATCTTCTTCACACCAACGTCACTCAAGCTTACCGCTGGCCTCGTGGATTCACAATACTCATGCCGCGTTTCGCGAATCACTCTCATGGCATTGAATGGGACGAGGACTCGTGTATTCTCGACGAATCAGTGTTATCTGTACCACGTTTCTCAGAAGATCATCTGCTCTCTCTCTCTCAGTCAAGCGTATGACGTGAGCTGTCATGGAGGACGATAAGCCACATCGGCGAGAGCCAACCCGACCCGAGTAAAATGCCACAGAACGTTGCCCGCGCGGGCGCAAAAGTCAAAAGCCTTGACGAAAAGCCGAAACCTGAGACTTGCCGGACCCCAGAGCGCGTCTGATTGGGCAGCTGGGGACACTCATCAAAAAAAAAAAAAAAAAAAATTGAGACATGGTCGAAGCCATTATGGAAAGCGCCCGCGCGGTCTCTGGGCATCAACATCCGGTGGGCTGCTCCTTGAGCTCCTTTTCATTTTACATCTATTGTGTATTTGCTGCATCAGAAAGAGAAAAGAAATGTGCAGATACGGAGTCAGGCGGAGGCGACTTAGCTAATGATTGCTCATTCGCCCGCCTAGCCCCTGGTAGCCGCTTGGCTTTCGAGATGCATTCCTGAGCGGGCAGGGAAAGAGACGACGACACAGCCGCTGTCACATGGACACGCTCCTTGTGCACGCCACCAATGGGTTCTTGATTTCGGGATTTCCTTCAGCAAGCAAAGAAAAAAGGGGGGGGAGAAGGGGGTGCGTCTCATCTCGCACTGCGTGCCTCGGATGGTCAAGATAATGCACATGAGTATCACAGAAAGGGAAATGAATCAATGCTGCCAACGCACTCGTGTCATCATGTCGTTCCTGCAATGACGGACAAAGAAAACCCAACCAAAAGCGTACGCACAGTCGCAGCGTCATATGCAAGAGCAAGAATCTCGGCAACACGCGCCCGCAGCTCTCTCGCAAGGTTTGACATGAATGCAACCTCGGGGTGATACTGACCGCAGGACCCTTTGCCACACAGTTGAAGTACTGCTCCCCCCACCCCAATACAACCGTGGTGTGATGCGCGCCCGCAGCTCTGGAATGCAAAGTGCATTCAGATCTCGGGCATGGCACGGGCGCTGTGCCTGTCTGGACCGCAGGCTGGAGCTCCATTCATCCTACGAGGATCGCGTTCCTGGAAGTTTAGTGTGATGATGTGACCTTCTCTCCATGATATGGAGATGCGGTTGGCGAAAAGACGCTGCTTTTTGGCGGCCGTCCCACTCCCCTTGATTTCTGCGGCGGCACCGGGGCCACTTCGGAAGAGAAAACGCGTGCGCATCTGGGGTACCTTCCTTCAGATAAGATGCTCGTTTATGTATCGCACCTGCAATTTCTCGCCGCAACCTCTGTCTTTCAGGGACAATCCAAGCTTCGAGCTCAAAGCGAACCGAGGAGGGGATGTGGACGGCGAGTCGGCGCATGCAGTCGAAGTCCTCTACTGCCCCTTCGCTTCATTTTGTGGTCCCTCGCCAGCAACACACCAGGTGCAACGACGCACGGCCAGCCAACAAGTGTCGCAAAGAATGTGCGGAGTGTGCGAAGCAGCAAACATGTCGAAGTGGATTGATCACCTGTCAAGCATGCTCAAGGTCAAAAGCCAAGCTGAGCCGTGGCCCAATGGCTGAATCAGATATCTGAAGGAAGCCATGGACTCGTCATTCACGTCCTCCCAACCGCTGGCAGAGCAATCGCATGCTGCCGCCAGCCTTCTCAGTCCTCCGTCCAAGTTCAATGATGGGAAGTGCTACTGAATTTTTGTTGTCCAAGATCAACGTGCTCAGGAGCTGCAGAAGCAAAGGACTCTTCGCCTCGCAACGCGTCTTTGTCCTTGTCTCCTCTTCCACGGCAGCTGCAATGCCCAGAGTCCCGCCTTTCCCACTGGAAACTCGGACAGAACCTGGACGCGAAAATGGTACCACCATGCAGGAATAGCAGACGTTGTTCCCGTGCCTCTCAGTGCCGTCACTGATAGTCTGTCTAGCCATCCAGGCGGGCAATCGACGCGTAAACTCGCAGAGTAGAGGATTGACGGAAAGCTCGGTCCGTCGAAGCTGACAGCACCCAGCTTGGCTCCGTAGTCCAACAATCTTGAGTAGTGAAAGCTTGAAGGAATGGCCTTGAGTAGCTCCTTTAACCAGTGGTGACAGTACGACGGCCGGCCGTAGCCTTACACGTTGCCCACCTTGATCAATCGTGCGTCACAGAATCGCGGTTCAGCCGTTCTCAGAAAGCAGACGATTCCGTGCCAAGAATCATTCTTGACGCTCCAGGACTGTTTGAGGAATCATGAAAGACGCGCAAATCTCACCCGCGATCGGATCCTGGATTGCCTCTGTTCACCGGGTCTCAGGCCGTAAATGTCTCCCTCGCTGCATATGCCCTGAAGAAGCACGGCGGCAGCAATCGCGAAAGGTTCAGAGTACCATTGCAACCCTGGCCTTGGGACTTGCGGCTCTTTCTAAAAAGCCACAACGGCGTGTCCGTGCGGCGTCCCCGGGGATGCGGCGCAGAATTGGCAGAAGACGTCACGAAATGACGTCGGGGACTTCAATGTTACGAACTTGGTCAACCATTTCTGGTTAAATTCGTCAATCTCTTGACGAAGATGATAATGCCGAGGGCAAGAGATGTTGGGGTAGGCGCGGGCTATATAACGATGTCGGCAGTGACTGCACACAAACCTAGAACTTAGCATCAACACCATCACAATTTTCATCAATTAATTACGTTCTTCGCCCATTTCAAAACCTGTAGCTATCACTGCCGCGTACGGAACTCTGGCTCTCGATGTATTACGAGTTATGGATGTGGGTGCAACAAAGCAAGAGCTCCCGATTCGCAGCAAAGTCTATATTGAAGCTTGAAATTGTAGTCGGCCGAATGAATGAGCTCCTGCTTTAACGTCGAAGTTTTTCCTTTCGAGATACGAGATGGGTAGGGGTGACCTGTTGCGAATCAAAGACGTGATACGGGCAGAGGCCGAGGGACCTCAAAGATGACTACGATGCACCGAAACATGTTTCCTTTGAAAGTCACAATGAGCAATCGAAAATCTTCATTACTAGAGATGAAGTTCAGTAACAATACCACCAGAGCTGACGCTCAATGGACAACTCGGTGTCAAAATTTCCAAAGTGTCTGAAAACGTCATCAACAATCTTCAACCAACGCTGATGGAGCTTTGTTACATAATGGGCCTTGGTGTAATCCCAGTATTCTGGGTAACATCCAGAGTTTTCCCAATCAACGATTCCGGAAAGCTTGCCATTGCGCATTAGAACATTTCGCATGTTTAGGTCCCCATGGGTAAACACAATTTGATGCCCGCTGCTATGCGAAACATATGGTAGTGCACCACTGACGAGAGTGTCGTTGAAATCCTCCTCGTTCACAAATGGTCCGATGAAATCTCCCACGTTGTCTTTAGCATCCAAGCACGCTATGATTCTGTAATCATAACATGCCTCGCCGAGGGCATTGGTGATGGCATATTCAGGTGCAGGCACCTTCGGTATTGCCCGTAATGCGGTAATAGTTTTTTGTAAGTCGGAAACCAGAGCTGCCTCCTCGTCATCGCTGAGCGTATCAATGCACATTCCTAGGCAGGTGCCACTGATTTTGGTAGTCAGGAGGTAGGACCATTCCGAGTCGGATACGAGATCCAGTGCGCGGGGGACTGATATATCTGTATATCGCCTTACGAGCTGTAGCGTAGCATATTCATTGGCCAAGCTTTTGTGATACTCCACGCTCGCGATCTTGATGTACATACCGAATGGAAGTCTCTGAACTTTCGAGCTGCAAGATGGGCCGTACATATAGGCGCCAAGACACTTGAGACCATGGTACACTCTTATGCGAACAGAAACGGGTATCAATCGCAAAGCCATTGATATGGCTGCAACACCAAATCCTGAGAAGTAGTGCCACATTGGAACAGGCGGCGGCAGACCGCGGACTGCGTTGGATTTTTTCCTTGCAATCTCTCGCGCGACCAGAGTCCACCGAATGGGTTTCGCAAATTGTGACAAGATTTGCAATGCAGAGGCATCCGGAATATCTAACCAAGAGCCAGAGTCGTTTGTGAAAGAGTCCCTTCGAAGGACTGGACATTTTTCTGTGATAGAGGGCCGAGTTGAACCTCCAATTCCGACAAGGGTGACGCGGTACTGAGTGAATGTAAGCGCGAGTAACTCAACCAATTGAATATATGAGCGATGCTTAAAAGATACGCACCTCCAATTCTTCGCCGATCGAGACCTGGAAAAATCCTTCCCGTAATGCCGCTGCCGCAGATTTGCGGACAAGCCAATGATTCTGATAGGTATTCAAGAAGGCTGCTTTCGATAAAACCCAGTCCCGCAGGTCGGATCCGACGAAAGCGCCGAGAAGTTCATGAATATCCTAGGAGGGAAACAAATCACTAATTGTAAAACCAAGATTTGACGAAGACGCAATTAACTCGTTGGCGTGGATCTTCCTCTTCGGTAGTATAGGAGCAACGATCAGCGGATCCCAGAAAGAGCTGCCTAGTCCGGTGATACGACACTTCCCACGGTCTCTTTTGATGATGTTGGCAGTAATGGCTTCGTCCAGAAGTTCGTAATTTGAACTTTCGTAGACAACTGTTCGTCATCAGCGTGGTCCTACATGAAACTTCGCCAGACGTACACATATTGATCAACTGTTTCCAATCAGAAACAAACGAGTCCAAATCGGGACTTTCTCTCCCAACGAAACATCTTTGAAGTACGTAGCGAGCGGCCTGCAGCGGTACGGTCGCATTTTGAAGAAAGCATTCTAACAACTGCCTGTCTGGGTACGGAAGATCGATGCTTCGTACGAATTTCAGCGCCAGCTCGGATTCTGTTGTGATCGATGCCATGGTACGATGTGTCGTGGCGTCAATGCCAGCTCAATATATCCCAAAAGCAAGAAAGAGAGAGAGAGAGAGAGGTAAAGAGATGTTGTTCGTGTCATCAGAGGAGAAGGGGGTTAAGTGGCATGAAAGCTTCGGTCAGCTTTGATGTTGTGGTCCTGAGTGGCGCAAGTGTACGGGCGGATTAGCTTTCGCACGTGAGTGAGGCTTACCCGTCATCCCTGTTGAGTTCATGGCTGTCTAGAATTGGAAGATCCCACCCTTGATCTAACCCCAATTCCTGTACTAATGAGAATAGTGCAGTGTTCGGAATCTACTTAACGTGTATACACACAATCCGACCATGGGATGGGGGG
>AZGY01000005.1:155065-386907 GCA_001636675.1 Moelleriella libera RCEF 2490 | reverse complement strand
CGGGGGGGGGGGGGGGGGGGGGGGGGATAACAGGTGAGTGACCCGACCCGACTTTTGACCTAAGCCGACCTTCAAAAACATCAAGTGACCTCGGGTTTCTTTAAAAAAAAAAAACAGAAAAATTCCAAGAAAAAGCCTTTATTTAAAAGAATAAGTTAGGATTAAGGTTAAGGCTAAGATTAGGGTTACGACTAAGGTTAGACTTTAAGGTTAGAACTAAGTATTATAATATATAGTTAGTTAATGTATTTTTGGTCAGATTATGTGTTTTTGATGGCCGGGTGATGAAAAAACAACAACAACAACAACAAGAAGAAGAGCGCCTTGTCATACCACTCTTTCAACACTGGGCAGGGCGCTTCGATTGCGCATCCTGATCCCTTTTCCTTCATGGCTCACACTCGAGGGCAGTCGGCCGCCCTGAGCGGCCGCGTACCATCGGCGCTGGGAGAACGAGGTCAGTGTTTCACGAAGCGCTCTGCGATGTCTCGATTGACGATCGTCAGGCAACGTACCTCAGGGCATTGGAAAACCAAGGAGCCCCCAGACTCGGGCGACAAGTCTTCAAAATCGCCGAAGCCCAAGGCTTATGAAGCGTTTACAACCGCATTTGACCTCCAAAATCGAAGCACAGCCTCAACAAGTAAGATGACCCCAGTACGATATATCGTCCCTTTGCGTGACCTGGAGATCGAGTACTGAATGGCGTGTTGTCCACTGGCAAACAGGGCACGAAACAACCCATTACCGACACTATTGAACAACTTGGTCCAGCCCACAAGCGACCACGCCGATCGCCCTGAACTACTCTCAGATGACAAAATTCGAGTAGCTTGGCTGACAGTCACCGTGATACGCGTGAATCACTTGACCCTATTGGCTTCTGGGCTAGGGAAGGAGAGTGGCCCCGAGAATACTTCGAACTTAAGATGGAGCATTTACTTGCCCGGGAAAAGTCCCTGCAATTGCTTGGCCGCAAGCGTTCGAACTCGGCAACATCTTTGACCTCCAGCGATCAGCGGCCGAGGGAAGAGAAGAGCGCTCCATATCGAGATCCACGTTATGGAACTTTTCTCGAGACAAGGGGTAGTTTTATGGTGAAGTCTAACCTCGATATTGGAAGTTCAAGTAAAATTTACGTCAACACCCTCCTGGAAGCCCAACAAGTCTTGCCAACGAATTCTTTGTTCCAAGACGGTATCTTTGAAACCACTTGCCAAAAGATCCAAGATTTCGCTTTCGTACTTCCTGGGGTTCTGCTGCCCTGCCATGGGAATTCTTCATCCTTGAAGCTACCTTATAGCGCTGGGATAGTCTGTTAAGGGAGACAAGACTGTTCAAAGACTGGTTTAGGATGAGTTAATTATTATAGATAAATAGATCTAGTATAATTACGGGACTTCTCCCTGTACTGACATCGAGCTGCTGGACGCCTTAGTCTATGTTAGCTACCTGCCAGAATATGTCACCTTTGCGCTTATCGAGACCCTTAGGGCCTCCAATGCCAATTCTATTATCGCCACTCCTCAGCCAACGTTAAGTCTTCCTGTCACGTATACACTGATAACAAGAACGAGGCTCGAGTCATCCAGGACATTTCTCGGCTACTAGTCCCTTCGGCAGAGAGCCTTGCCACGTTTCATAGTTTTTTTGGCTTTATAAGCCAGACAGCGATGTATAATGAGAATTTGGCAGCCCTTCGTTTCGCTAATAGGTATGGAGACAGTCCAGGGAGCTGTTTTATGATGTGTTTCACTCGTAGGTCGGGACGGTGGAGGGCCCGAAAAAGGGTAACAAGAAGTTACTGGCACTCAGCGCCGCTGTGTGCTGCTATGACATATGGCCACCTTCCAAACCGTCACAAATTAGGTCATTTCTGCACAATGAAAAATGGTAGTGGCTTCCTATGACCTAAACAGGTCGCGCCGGTAGGTCATGTGTCTAGATCTGCCACTCTTCGCCTCATCTCGTTTGAGGAAGGAGCGATCTTCTGGGGAGGTCTGGCGGTTCCTTCACGGCTGTTGGCCGCCAGCTGAGGATCGAGTCAATATGGATCAGCATTCGCTACAACTTTAGGACCTCGAACAGTCGTAAAGCGGCTATTGTAGTGCTCATGGGCTATTTGCCTAGGCGCATTTTCGCTCATGGACCCGAGAAGAAGGGCTGACCGATTTGTGAACCTCGTCTTTCCGGCATTGAAGATGTCCGCCAATGTTGTCATTACCACATGGTCGCTGTCTCCGTCGGCAACAACTTCTCCGACTATGTTTTTTGTTTTATTTTTTGGCTAGTCACGTTGCTAGACGCCAGCTCACACACACATCTAGACATTGCCTGTAGGCCCTATACCTTGCTCCAATCGAAGCCTCTCGCTTGGATCACTGTCCAAAAGACTTATTTCCAATCGGTCTCGACGGCGAGTTGTGACTTTGATGAATCTTGACTGATTATCGTAGATGTCTTTGCGGGTCGAGAGTTATGCTTCGAGCTGTCCTACTAGAACAGCGGTACTTCCGGGACCTGGCTCTTTCAGACGAGCTGGGGCTCGACTGGCTAAAGACTCGAAGTAATATCTCGCATCCTCGCAAGCTTGCAAACATTTTTGCTGCTTGTCGTCCATGGCCAAGATCTGTGGGTATGCTTAGCATTTCACTTTTGTTGTCGCTCGCTATTTCATTTTGTCGTTGATAATGCTGTTTGGAGTAAAGGAGCTGAGACATGACATTTGATGAGAATTCTAGTTGAAAGCTAAAAAGCCGGTGCTGTGACCAAAGTTTTGCATCCAATCTGGAAGCGATTTGTTAGTAAGTGTGCGGGTGCTCCTTGGCTTCAGGAAGCAAGCGGACACAGATTGGCGGAGCGGTAGTGTTGGCACTATCATCTACATACGTCTCCAAACAAGCAGGGCCAATTGGTCAGCACTAGCCAGTTCTTATCCAGTTTATTTTGATCTCAGCCTGCCCTGTGACCCTAGCATCAAACGTGCTGCCTGAACAGTAAAATTGTTTCAATTGTATGTTGCTCTTGGCAAAATGGCCAGAATCGGATATACAGATAGCAAGTCGCCGTAGAAAGAGATTTGTTGCCGCTTACAATGTCGCCAATGAACGGCACTTGATCATTTTGTCTGCGAGTGCCCCCCCCCCCTCTTTGCGAAACCAACAGCATAGTCTGGTTGAGGGCGCGTGGGGGTCAAACGGTAGAGAGTTGTTCCAACCATCATTGACACTTTCTGCTAGAATTTGCGGAAGGGGCGATGAGCCTCCAAAAAAAAATTGCACACCTCGCGCTGCGTTTCTGTTGTGAATCCTCCGACAAGTGGTGAGGCCCCCATTCGGCATGACAGGCCGCGACTGATCACTGCAACGACGGTAGCATCAACATCATCACATTCTTCGTCCACCAATCAATCACGTTCATCGCCCACATCAACAAGAGACAGCTCGTTTTCGTTTCGGCCGCTCGTGATGCTTCGGCGACAGAACTGGTTATATCCGGAGAATGACATCAGCCTTACGGACGAACAGCGCCAAACGGGCTCGAGGTCACTGAGGCCTTTGACTTTCGGTTTGCCCCCCTTTCGCATTTTGGTGACTGATCCACGCTAGCGTCTTGCCTAAAAGGGGAAAAAATTTGGCGAGGTGAGAGAAAAGGACGGGAAGGGTGGAGGCATGTCGTCATGCCGGCAGACGCATCTCGTATTCCCCTAAACTCCGCAGCTCCGCTAGAGACGAAGAAGCGCCTTCCATTCGGACGATTACTGGCCAAAAGAGGCAAGATTTGCTTCGTGCTGATTCTGGGGAATGGCGGTTCTTTTTTCTTTCTTTCCTCTTCTGGGGCATCCGGAGGCTGCGCCACTCGGGAACATCACAACACAAGCCGCCGTTACAACCGGCACGTAGCTAAGAATAGCGTCTCGAAAAAGATCTTCCACCACTAATGTCCCCGGCAGGCAGGCAGTCGTCTGGATGAGGTCTTGGTCGTGAAGATCTTCAACTCTCGCACAACATATAAGACGGCGAGTGTGCCCCTCTACCTCGCCTCGACTCAAGTGATTTATCGACAAGCACGACAACTCCCTACCACCGCGGTCCATCATTCACACATTGCCAAATTCCAACGTCACCTTTTCCCTTTCAGGATGCAAATAACCGCCGCCGCTTTGAGCCTTGTTGGCCTCGCTGCCGCCTCTCCCCTTGCCCAGCGACAAGTCGTCCCCAACTACCCCTCGACGCAGGTCTCCAAGGCATTCCACCTCGTTGTCAATGTCACAGACCTTGCCAAGGACTTCAGTCCGTCCATACAAAACACGTACGTGTCGAGCATACACGTCGGCGCGGGCCTCGCCTTGGTCGGCACCACGAGCGGCCCCAGCAAAGGCCGCATCTTCTACCAGAACGGCACGCTCGAGGAGCAACGGTACAGCAAGTCCAATGTGCTCACCGACAGCGGCACTCCGCCCTTTCCGAGCGGGCTGAGGCTCCTGCTGGATCCCGACTCCCAGTATGTGTCGACGGCCGAAATTGACGGCGGCAGCGGAGACGCGGGTATCGGCATTACCAGCTTCCCCGAGCCGTATGCGTTCTTGTACCCCGAGACCTGGGCAGCTTGCAAGGAGGCGTTGCCATACTACCAAGGCAGAGAATACATCATCATCAAGCAGGCCAAGACGTCGGTGGACCAATCTGGGACCATCAACAAGAACATTCCCGAGGGGTGCGCCCCGGTTCGCCTGGTTCCTGAATGCACGGCGCTCAACGAGTTGCCTGAGGGTTCTCTGGCCAACCACGACCACGCACTCGATGTGAAGTGCTACCCAGATGTCAGGTCGCTGGACTGGACCAAGTACGGGCCCTAGGGCTGATTTGTCACGGTCGCGTGAGCATTCATAATTATCTTCCTCTTATTTCAATGGCTTGTTGGGAAGGTGGAGGACGGTGAATAATTGCTTAATCATAGTTAATAAAGTCGTCAGCGTTGCCAGACTGACGGTTGGAGGTACAGAATCTCAAGAAATAATGACGTGCAGCAGTGTCCGTCTTATGCAACGTCTGGTGATATTCACAACATGCGGGTGCACATGGCAAGACTTCGAGCCTGCGAGGCCAGCCCGCGGCAGCGCCGCCGGAGGCATAATCACTACCAAAGGCGGGCGCCGGTCTTCGCTTAGTATCTGGCAAACGTCAAACTTCCAGATCTGCCACCTTTGAATCATCGCCGCCTGTCTCGCAACTCCCCAGCTTCGCTGTGCTCGGCATCCCACTTCTCCACCTCGGTCACGGGGACTTTGACGAGTTTGTGTGATGTGATGCTGTCATCTTGGGCCTTGAGGACCTCGGCACGTATGCGATATCCGCGCCACGAAGGAATGACAAAGATCCATGCAAAGTAATAGAGAACGCACACGACCATGCTTTTTTTTTTGTGTCAGCAGCACAGACAAAGAGTACTTGGCGCAGAGGGGAGGGGCCTTTCACCACCAACGGATTCGACTTACATGCCAATACCCGTCACACAGTACGTGGCGTACCAAAAGCTCACATCGCCGGCATACGGCCCTCCTTTCGGCGGCCACCAGGGCATGACCAACAGGAACACCTGGATCGCATTGTAAAAGACGAGGAACACATTCCACACCCGGAACTGGGAGCGTGGGAGCCGGTTCCTGCTCCTCCTTTTACGAATGACAAAGACGCCCACGGCCATGGCCAGACCAAACATGGCCTCGGGATAGGTGCGCAGACTGACGACGAACTGGAAGGCGTCCCCAGCAGGCGGCGCCACAATCATGATAAAGGTCATGACCCATTTCAGGGCATACGGGCCGATCGGGGTACCAAAGGGCCTGGTGCCGATCCAGAAGCCCGTCCAGGGCAGCACGCCCTGACGACCAATCTCGCGAATCATGCGCGACTGCCCGACGAGGCTGGCCACCAGGTTGCCAAATGCGCTGAGCAGGACGAGCACGTTGAAGGCCGTCTCGGCGGCGCCGCTCGCCCCAAAGACGGTGGTGAAGAAGACGCCGGCGGCCACCTCCTTGGACTTGGCAAACGCCACCTTGTCGACGGCCGCGAAGTAGGCAACGTTGCAGAGCATGTACAGCGCGGAGACGATGGCGACGGAGACGAAGCCGTATCTTTTGATGGACGGCACGGGGTTCTTGATCTCGTTGACCACGTTGAAGGCGTTGGCGTAGCCCGAGTAGGCAAAGACGATGCTGACGAGGGCCGTGGAGAGGTCGTTGCCGTTGGTCGTGGTGCCGTCAAAGGCGTCGCGGAAGTTGGCCCCGGGCTGCGGAACGCGCGGCACGTGGCCGCCGAGCACGACGAGGCCGGTGATGCTGATGAAGACGAGGGTCGTGATTTTGACGACGCCGAGCACGTTGATGGCCCAGAGGGAGTACTTGTTATGCACGAGGACGACTTGACGGGGGGGCCGGTGGTGTAGTGTCAGTAGCAAAGTCTCTCTTGTTTCCTGCTTGGTTCTTTATTCTGGGCAGTTTCAATCTTTCTTTCTCCTCTCTTTGGCCCCCACTGCAGCAAGCAAGAAGGGGGGCTGTACGAAGAAGAAAGGAAGAGATGGAGCGACAACAAGACCCCGTCTACATATAAATATATATATATCCGAGGGAAGAAAACAAAGTCTGGAAAGAAGAAAAGAGAAGGGGAGAAAGGGGTCATGAAAAAAGAAGAACAAAAGAAGAAGAGAAAAAGAGGAGAATGAAAAAAGAAAGAGAAGAGCCACGCACAAATCACAGCCAGAGTATAAGCAGCGACAGCAACGCCCTTCATCTGCCAGTCCGACGGCGTCTTGTTGGCGATGCGCCACACGTACCGTGACATGACAATGGCGTTGCTGCTGGAAAAGGAGAGGATGACGGACTGCACGGCGTAGGTTATGGGAAAGAGGTACTTGGGCCGGGGGTAGGCCTGCTCCAGATAGACGACCTCGGAGCCGCTCCGGTTGGGGAAATAACTGGCCAGCTCGAGATAGGTGGCGAAGCCGGCGAGGGCCATGACGGCCCCGATGGCCCAGTACACGAGGGCCAGGCCGACGGAGCCGGTGGCCTTGAGAATGGTTCCGGCTACATGGAGGAAGGAGAAGAGTCATTTTTCTTGGTGAGCAAACGAACAACAAGAACCGTTGCCAGTGATATTTTTGTTTCATTATATTTTTCTCAGCGAATCATGGGGATGGCAGGAGGTAAAGGGGAAGAAAGGGGGATGGGGGAGGGCTCGTTTCTTTTTTTCATCTTTTCAAACTGATGCACGCACGCAATGAGAAGACGCCAGTGCCAATCATCTGGTTGACGTTGAGGAATATTATCGTCAGCCAGCCGACGTGGTAGCCCAGCGGCGAGTTGCTCTCGACCGGGGCGCCGGATGCCTCCTGGTACGTCGCTTCCGAGCCGTTGTTGCCTCGGACACGGGTGAAGGCGAGACTGCCGTCGTGAACAACATCGGAAAGACTGTCGTCAGCCGAGGGGATCGACCTTTGGTACGCCTCCGGGCGAGCGGCCAGCTTGGGTTCCGCAGTCATGGCGGTCGAGGGGGACGATGGCTCAGGTTTCTACGAGTAGACGGGCGAGCACGGGGGGGCCTCTCTGCGGAACGAGACGAGGGCGGCCCGTCTCTCTTTGAGAGACGTCTCTCGCGGTGCAGGCGAGGCATATCGGCAAGCTTATCGTGATACGTCACGGCCATACGCATCGTGACCAATACCCGCTGCTCTATCTTGCGGGGGAAAGAAAAAGAGGGACAGAGAGAGAGAGAGATGCTGGGCAGCACCTGCATACACGTACATACACATGATACTAATCCTGTTCAGATAACTGACTCGTCTATCGTGTGGGAGACAAGAGTAATTGAGGAGTATGTAGCAGCTCGACACCATTCGCGATGCAAGATAACGTGCGGCAGCTCCATATTGAACGTGGAAATGCCTATCAATGGAGGCCGATCGTCGCTGGTTGGGCTCGAATCCTGCGTTGCGACATTGCACCACCGCATCTCGCCATTTTTTTCGGGGTATCGAGCTTAGCGCGCCAGGCGGTTTCCCTCTCTTTATAAGAAGTAAAAAAAGGGAACTAAAGCATGATGGCTCTCTAAAACCCCCCCGCTTCGTCTCGACTGCGCTCGCTGCTTTGATCCACGATCTGCATGCACAGCTGACGGACACGCGGCGAAGCGCTGAGCGGACACTGTCAGACACACGCCGAGGCCTTTCAACAGACAGAGGGGAAGAAAAAAGAAAAAAAGAAAAAAAGATCATGGCCAGCCGCCAGCCAACCGGGCCGCCCGGGCAACCCGACATCGCATACACGCCAGACTGGGACAGCTACCAGGACCGCATCAAGCGACGCCAAGAGACGGAGCGCATCGACAGCGGCACGCTGCCCCCGGGATTCCCCGCCAAGCTGCACTCCAGCTTGGCCTGGACAGGGGCCACGGTGACGGACCAGTACCAGTGGTCTTACGAACTGAGCCAGTCTGATCTGGCCGAAATACAGCAAGCCCTCGAATCGTTCAAGGGTAAGTAAGCTTCACCCCCCCAACCCCAACCCCAACCCCAACCCCAACCCCAAAGGACTTTCAAACAGCAAACGGTCAAGACCACCAGGCACGGACTGACACGCGAAAAAACACAACAGCCTCCGAAAGACCACTGGGGGAGATATCGCACGAGACCTTCCCGCTGCCCACGCTGCATCCGCAGCTCAGGTCCATCTCAGACGAGATCCACAACGGTCCTGGCTTCAAAGTGATCCGCGGCATACCCGTGGAGCGCTTCACCCGCCGGGACAACATCATCATCTACGCGGGCATCGCCTCGCACGTGGCCACCGTGCGCGGCCGACAGGACCACCTCCTTGACGGGCGCCCGGCCGACGTGGTCCTCGCCCACGTCAAGGACCTCTCCGCGCGGGCACCGGCCACCGACATCGGGTCGCCCGCGTACACGAACGAGAAGCAGGTCTTCCACACAGACTCGGGCGACGTCGTGGCCCTCTTCGCCCTGGCCGCGGCCGCCGAGGGCGGCGAGAGCTTCCTCTCGAGCAGCTGGACCGTGTACAACGAGCTGGCGGCCACGAGACCCGACTTGATCAGAACCCTGGCCGAGCCCTGGGACGTCGATGAGTGAGTGAAGAACCCCCACCCGGAGCCCAGAATTTAGAGAGAAAAGAGAAAGAAAAAGAAACCAAAGAAAAGAAGGGAACAGGAGAAAGAAAAAACGCCTTGGCTCTCTTTGCGAAGGAAATGCAAAAACGAAAAAAAAAAAAAAAAAAAAAAAAGCAAGACACTAATCAAATGCCGGGGGTTGGAATTATCACAGGTTCGGCAAGACGGGGCCTCCGGGTTATACCTCACGGCCGCTGCTCTACTACCAGCCGCCCACGGAGCGCAATCCCGAACGAGTCCTCGTGCAGTATGCGCGGCGGTCCTTTACGGGATACTGGGGCCTGCCACGGACCGCCAGCATACCCCCCATCACCGAGGCGCAGGCCGAAGCCCTCGACGCTGTGCACTTCACTGCCGAGAAGCACGCGGTGGCACTCGAGTTCCGCCCCGGGGACGTGCAGTTTGTCAACAACTTGGCTGTGCTTCATGCCAGAGGGGGATTCCGCGATTCTCCCGAGCAGCAGTGAGTCTCCTTCTTTCCTTCCTTCCTTCTTTCTCCTTTTCTCCCTTACTCCTTTCCTTGCTTTCTCCACTCCACTTGCCTCCTCTTCCTCCAACAACAACCCCCCGGAAATCATATTACATCGAGAGACAAGCTCACACAGGCTGAAATACAGGCGCCATCTGGTGCGGCTGTGGCTGCGAGACAGCGAGCTCGCCTGGGATCTTCCGGCTGCGCTGCAGGGTCGATGGGACCGAGTGTACAGGGGCGTCACTGCCGCCAAGCAGGTTTTCCCACTGGAGCCCAAGATCCGAACGGCCTCGTCGGGCAAGCCGCTCAAACACGCCTCGCAAGTTCAGGATTCTGGTCGCGCGGTCGCCGTCGCCAGCGCATGAGCTCGGTCCGCGTTGCCCTTTTCATCTGCCATTTTATTCTTCTTTCGCAGGCAGGATCAGCTGCTCTTGGCCAGGTGTTGTTGATGGAGGATAGTGTACTTAGCCAGCAGCAGGCGCGCGCCTCGAAACGTGCAGTCAGCCAGGCACTGCGACTAGCCCTCAGCAGAGTAACGGCAAATCTGTCCCATGTGTGTCACCCTGTGCTTGCCGCTTCGGACGTCCTCGCCCCAAGTCCTTCATTCACATTTCGTGAGGCTACGTCTACCGGCAATATTACACACCACGGTTGTGCGTACAACGCGGGTCTTTGTCTTTCCCCGGGTTCACGGCTTTACTTGCACGGTTGAACTGCCTGCGACTTCTTCCTTACCTTCCAAGTTGTAAGAGATGCCTTTGACCAGCCTATGTTAGCGCAGCCCATGACGCAAGGCACGCGCCAATGCATGACCCCGGAACGAAGCAGCGCCCCGCAAACGATGACCCATGCACAGTAGCGACGATGTGCCAGCTCATTCATTTGTTTCTAAGAATTTTTGCAAACAGCATGTCGTGTGTGTATCGCGGCTGCAGGTCATTCAACATGCATCGCCGTGCACGTCGACAATCACGCAAGCCGTACAAAGCCTCGTGTGCAAGTGCCCCAAATCAGTGGCAGATCTAAGAAAAAGAGAGCGCAGAACTGGCTCCTCACAACTCGACGCCGCAGACACGTGCTATGAGTTTGACCACTGGTTTGCTTGGCCGGAAAGCCGCCATCATCTTGCACTCGTCAACACGCCGCTCTTCAAAGTGCGGACCCGCAGCCCCCTGAAAATCTTGTCCCGCTCAATTCGAGCTGGCTCACATGCGTCTTCCAACGACGACACTTCCATGAGGTGGGACAAGACGGCCACTCGGCCACTCGGACCTTTCCCCATATATCCGATAGGACATGTGCGAGTAGTGAGTCTTTGTCCCTACACGGTGTTTTCTCACCATCGTCCCGTGGCTGCCGATCTGCCGTCTTTCCCTGGTCATAGTACGGAATCACCGTTTTCAAGAGGGGAGGCAGACCAGGAGAGGCACATGTGCGTATCGTTTACGGTCTGGGTTCCTTGGACTCCGTGTCCCCTTGCTGTTACGCAAATCGCGCCGTTTGCTCGTCACTCCACAGCCAAAAGCGTCTCGCCACAGAGTTTTCGTCCGTCTTGCAATCCTCGATCGACTTCTGCAAGTCACGTCGTAGCACGTCATTCCCGTTTCGTCCCCATGGAATCACAAACATGCCTCCATCCTCCAGCTTGATGTCAGGGCTCCAGCCAGCGTACAGCTCCGTGTAAGCACCATACCGGGCAGGATGGCTGATGAGCACGGCTGTTAGCTTTGAGAGCGGGTCGAGATGACGCTGCAAATCTGTGCCGAGGTTTCCAGGGTTGAAGGAGACACTAAGGATGCCGTCGCTGCTGTACCGACGACTGAACTCTGCAGCGTATAGGTTGTTGGCGGCCTTGGACTGGGCGTAATTGTTTTGCTGATTGGAAGCCACCATGGGAGCGCCGTCGTCATCGAGGCGGACGCCACCGGCTGGCGATAAGAGGTTGGCCACGAGTGAGCTGGCCCAGGTAATGCGCACGGAACCGGGAGCGCTTTGCGCAGCTGTCTGTCTCAGGATGGGGATGAGGCTTTTCGTGAGGAGGAACGGGGCGAGGCAGTTTGTCACAATCTGCAGCTCATGTCCTTGTTTCCCCCTGCTCCCGCTTGGGGGCGTCATGACGCCGGCATTGTTGACGAGAACGTCCAGACGCTTTTCTCGGGACGTGAAGTCGTCGACAGCGGCTTTGATGGTGGTCAAGTCGGAAAAGTCGAGGGACAAGAATTCCAGCCGACCTCTCGAGCTCGGGTTCTTGGTCTTGATTTCCTGGAAGGCTTTACTCGCCTTTTCTTGACTTCTTCCAGCTACATAAACGGTGGCGTGATGTTGGTAGAGAATGGACGTCAGCTCCTTGCCCACACCTGAATAGCCTCCGGTGATGATATGGACCTTGCCTGTCTGATCAGGAAGGTTCTCTTCGGTCAACACCGGATTTGGAATCCAGAAAGACTGGAGGATGGTATTCCTGGCAAAAAATTGAGACATGATGTCGGCGCCACTGTCGCCGCCTCTGTGCGAAGATGTATGAGGGGAAAGAAAGGGAAAGTTTATCCAAGCGACGATGCGGCTAGAGCTTAAACAGACCGGCTCGAGCCGACATGTGTGCAGATCCCAGAGGAGACATGGCTCCTACCACCTTTACCATAGCTGAGATTACTCGTCCATTATCGACCAATGGAACTAGAGGATTGGTCCACCGCTCTTTTACAAAGGCGAGGACCGGAGTGAGACAGACTGTTGTGGAAGGGTTGCTGCCGACTATTCTCGGCACGCTCGGAATCGATAGTGCTGCAAATTAATGGACTGCGTCATGTTCCCGGCTTTCCATGGACTGTAGAGCACTCGATATACGTATATTGAACAATGCCGTATGCTCCGTGTTTCGATAGCATGCAACATCAGACCAGGAAGCTGCACTGAACACGGTGTCCATCGATGACGCCTGGAAGAGTCGTGGGGGCGAATCAGTAACACGGCGTACCGTAGTCCGTATGCTGCTCAGGATACGTAGGCCTCGTGTGACTAGACCAAGTCGGATCCGGAGGGAGGGAAGGTAAGGGCAAAGAATGGCGACTCGGTCCGGCTTCCGACAACCGAGCTGGCATCAATGGCGGCGGTATATACAGTGCGATGCGGAATGGGCCAAGCATGCGGCAACCAGCAAAGTGGCGCGCGTCCATTGTTGTCTCAGCGGCCGGCTTCCCTGTTTCGACCCTTTCCCTCCCGTTTCCAAGTCCATGACCCCTTTCCCCATTCCTTCTCCCATATCCCTCCGTCTCCAGCATCGGGAGAAGGCAAGGGCAGGAGGGGTGGTCGGCAGTTCTTTCCCAGTCCGTTCAGCGCTCGTCAGGTCGATGGTGGATTTGGCCAACAACCCCACCAGACCCTCCCCAGATCTCCAGATCTCCAACGACCCTTGCAGGCGCGAGCAAGCCATGCAGCGCAGCGACAGGGGGTCGCGATGATGTGGCTGGCCCGCTTCTCCGTTTCCGACCCCAATTTCCCACCTTGCATCATCATCATCATCATCAGCTTCCATCATTCCGATCGCGCTATTCCATCCTGAGCATCGAGATTCACAATGACGAGACGGACTCCGACGCTCAGCCCGCACCCATCGCTACTTTCGCTGCGTCAGCATCCTCTCCCTTCTGCATCACCACTGCCATCGCCGCTCGTGGCAGACATCACCAAGCCTCAGCTCTTTACCCAACCATTCTGCGATTTTCTGCGGGAGAACCCCACCGTGTTTCACACCGTCGATTACTTCAAGCGCAAATTGGCCGACGGTGGCTTCCAAGAGGCAAGCCACAGAATTCCCCGAATCGCAATCCCCCGGCCCAAGTATCCCACTGTTAACATATCCTCTCCTCCTTCATAGCTATCGCCTCGAGACTCTTGGGCGGGCAAAGTCAAGCCCGGCGGCAAGTACTGGGTCACTCGAAATGGCAGCACCATCATCGCCTTCGCGGTTGGCAAGGGATACAAGCCTGGTAATGGCGTGGCCATGGTCGCCGGTCACATCGACGCTCTGACAGCTCGGCTCAAGCCCGTCAGCACGCGGCCGAATAAAGCCGGGTATGTGCAGCTTGGCGTCGCCCCGTACGCCGGTGGACTCAACCAGACGTGGTGGGATCGCGACTTGAGCATCGGCGGCCGCGTCGTCGTTCGCGACGAAGGGACCGGCAAGACGTCAACCAGCCTTGTCAAGCTCGACTGGCCAATTGCCAAGATTCCGACGCTTGCTCCGCACTTTGGCGTCGGCATGTTTGGCGAGAACAATCCAGAGACACAGGCCGTTCCCGTCATTGGTCTACAATCATCCTCCTCCTCTGAGGCCGATGCCGAACCTCTAGGTCCCCCGGGCTCGTTTGTCAATACCCAGCCTCCAAGACTGGTGCAACTGATTGCTCGAGAGCTTGGCATCACATCGTACTCGTCTATTCTCAACTGGGAGCTGGAATTGTTTGACTCACAGCCCGCGCAGACACTAGGCCTGGACAAGGAGTTCATCACGGCCGGCCGCATCGATGACAAGCTGTGCTCGTGGGCGGCCATCACGGGTCTGCTGGCAGCAGCAGCAGCTGACGACGCCAAGGACTCAGCTTCCATCAAGCTCGCGGCCTTGTTCGACGACGAAGAGATCGGCTCGCTCCTGCGCCAGGGCGCACGCGGCAACTTCCTCCCCAATGTCATTGAGCGTACCGTCGAAGCGCTGAACGCCGAATCCTTTGGTCCGGGCTTGGTCGGCCAGACGTACGCTCGCTCCTTCCTCATCTCGGCCGACGTGACGCATGCCGGCAATCCCAATTTCCTGGGAAGCTATCTCGACGAGCATGTTCCGCAGCTCAACGTCGGCATTGTCATTGCTGGCGACTCCAACGGTCACATGTGCACTGATGCCGTGTCGACCGCCATTCTGAACCGCGTCGCCGAGATCATTGGTGCAAAGACGCAAAACTTTCAGATTCGTAATGATTCACGCAGCGGAGGTACCGTCGGACCCATGCTTTCGAGCGCAATGGGCGTGAGGGCCGCTGATGCCGGCCTGGCCCAGCTCAGCATGCACTCTGTTCGCGCGACCACAGGGGCTCTTGATCCTGGTCTTGGCGTGCACTTTTTCAAAGGTTTCTTTGACAATTGGGAGCGCATCGATGCAGAATGGGCTTCGTGAGGGCTGCTGATCCTATATGTCAACTGTGACGCTTTTCTGAATTTCTCTGTCAGCGTCCTGACATGTTTTGCCATGCAAGTATTTAAATGTGCAAATAGAGACATAAAGCACGCCTAATTATCACGCCGGTTGATTTGTCTAGACAACTACGTTTTAAGCATACAAAACATTTTGTTCCTGTTCACGGTATGAAAACAGGTTATAGCGAGCGGTGGTTCCCCGTTGGTCTTGCGTGGCCCCGGGCCTCCCCAGCCTCCATCATCAGGCCAGCGCCCTCTTGGTGTCCGTCATCATTGTCATCGTTGTCATCGTCGTCTTCGTCGTCGTCGTCATCGTCATCGTCATCGCTTTCAGCGGTGGCCCGCTCTTCCCGCTCTGCTTCCTGCGAGCCTGGTTTCCTACGCTTCTCAAAGTCTTGCATGTGAGCTCCCGCAAAGGTTTTGGACAACGATCTCGCCGTGTCAGTGAGGCGGCGGGGGGTCCCGACCGCCGTGGTGCTGCTGGCGGTCTGTGCCAGGTGGCCCTGCTGCGCGTGGCTGTCGGGCTCCATGGCCGGCGACGACTCGGAGCTGGCGCGGTCCATGAGCGGCTCGATGCGGTAGGGCAGGGGCACGTCCCGGGACGCCTTGTACTGTGACACGTTGGCGCAGTGTTCGTTCTCCACACGGAAGAGCGCCCACATGCCGCGGCGCAGGATTTCCATGAATGACACAACAAACGAGATGATGTTGGAGTGTTGCGAGTCATGGGTGAAGATGGCGTAGAATATCCAGACAAACCGCAGCACAGGATCGACCGTCATGATGAAGTAATACGGCCACGGGCTCTTGAAAGCGAGAATATCCCGGAGACCCCGGCGGCGCGCGTCCGGTTGCAGCAGAGAAAAGTCCATCAACAGGTCCCAAATGGCTAGAAAAATCAGGATTAGCCGCGAGCTGTGCCTGTCTCTGCGAATCCACACTCGTGTGATCGTGTTTTATCTGGCCCAACTTACAGACATAAATTGCATTGACAGAAGACAGTGCGATGAAAAGCGCCAGGGTTGATGAAGTATTATTCATGCGGTACAGGGACAGCGTCACAGCCGCACAAATGGTCACGACATACTTGCCCCCGTTTGCCAGGTGAGGGAAGATGTTTCGGGTGTCATAATAACGTCGCAGGCATTGGAAGAGTCGCCAAATGGGCGGCAACGCCAAAAAAAAGCCCAAGAGGCGGGAGTGGCTCGAGTTGCATTGCGAGGGCTCATTCCACCTGTTCGCGTACAGGCAGAAAAAGAGCTCGATATTCTAAGCGGGACGACGATCTTAGTTCGGGTGCCTTGCGGTGCTCCGTACACGACTGCGTGGGTTGCACTTACAGCCATGGAATATGTCAATGAACAATACATGTCGCCGAGGAAGAAATCGCGAAATTCAACAGGATATATGCCGGCCAGTAGCAGTCGCCACTGTTGTGGGTTAGCAGCGTGACTCCGCATCGTATTGGTCGTGGGAAATTTACTTACATGAGCATAGGCGAACCATTTCCGACTCTTGTGTTTCAACACTCGCCCGGGGAAAAAGATGATCGCGATGGTAATGGAAATTAAGAATACAGGATAATAGATATAAAGCCAATCCGCGCCGTAACGGCTGAAGTTCATCCACATGAAGATGCCGAGTAACATAAAGAAGAAGCTTGGAAACTCTGCGAGCCGTCTCCAGTCTAGCAAATGGCGCTGGTCGAATTCGAAGATGAAGGGGTAATTGATCCTATTTTTGGACCAAATGAAGCAATTGATGCAGAACAGTGAAACCATGAACAGCATGAGGAAGTAACCGGCGTAAAGCTGCAACAGGTAACTTGTTTGGCTTCGAATTCGTGGGTCGTCGTCAATCAAGAGTTGAGAGCCATAGATTACACCTTCAATGTTGAAGACGAGTGCGGTGCCGACGAAGAAGCCGTTCATGAATGAGCTGCCAGACTCGCTGGCAGGCTTCTCGGTCAGGCTTCGTAACTTGCTGGTGGCGATTTTGAGATTATCGCGCTCAAAGTAGTGTCCATATAAGCCCTCCACCGCTCTGACATATCCGTCCAGCACATCGCTGTTGACGAACCAAGCCTTGTTGACTTTTTCATTCATGTATTTGAGCGGTTGGCGGGTCTCTGCAGCCTTGTCAAACTTTTTATTCAGCTTCCGGAATGCCGTGCGGTTTAGCATAGCGTACGACTTGAGTAGTTCCAGCCCGCGATAGAATTCCTGCAGCGCTAGCTTCAGCTTGCGCTTCGCCGTTCGATATGAAACATCCTCTTCCTGGCGCCTCCGGCTATAGTCCCTATCACCATCGCTGGCAGGCGTACGGGAGGGCAGGTATGGCGTCGTGCGCATATCCCTCATGGCTTTCGAATTAGGACCCAGTGGAAAGATCCAAGCCTTGATCGGCCGAACCCAGCCATCGATCTTGTGATTGGAGTTTTCGGGGCTTATGCGGTCTTCACGGCCGGTGTCATTTTTTCGAAACACAGGAATCTCACTCACACGGCGATTCTTCATTTCGTGAAGCTGCTGTCTTAGCACCAAGAGCCGCTGCCCTGCCTGGTCCTCCTTCGTCCTGTAGAATGATTCGACTTTTTGCAGTTCCGAGTCCAAAAAGCTGTAGAACTCCCTTTTCTTTTCCTCAACCAAGTCGGAATTCCTGGCGTTGTTTTCAGCAAGCCATGAGTTTCGCTTCCTTGGACTCCGCACATGAGATAACACACGTCCCAACTGCGATCTTGATTGTTGGAGGACGGGTTCTGCATCCGGGTGTTGCGGTGATGGGGCCGAGTTGAGCGAGTGTCGTGTTGGGACAACGGGATCTGAGACGATTGAGGCTCGACGCTGAGAGAAGAGCTTCCTGCCGTGGGATTTCAGGTTGACAGCTGGCCTTGTAAGCTTTGGCGACTCGAAGGCCATGATGGCTGGAGGTGGCAAGGCAAAGTTCCGCTGGTTTTCAAGGCCTTCACTAGAGAGAATGCGGGGTGACGGTATGAAGCTTCCATATTGAAGATCGTTGCCCTCGCTCTTGTTATGGGCCAATGGACTGGATCTTGATATCGATGCGGACGCGCCATTGCTGCGTTCAGGCGTAGGCTTCGGGGCAGGGCCAGGAGTCGGCTCAGGCAGGGCCGAGGTTCTATCGCTTCGATCCTGTTGACTCGGCTGTCCCCTGGGGCTTTTCTTAACTACCTTTGACAGGGCCTTGATGTGTTTTTTGCCGGCCTTGTAGTCGAGATACTTGATGCGCCATTCTATAGTAAACAGGGTGTTAGTCGATTCTCCTTCGCTCCGTCGTTAGATGTCAAACGCGCGTTGTCCCTCTTCCGAAGTCTTCCCTCAACCCATTGCTTTTGATCCTTGATTTTTCTTTTCCTCTTTTTCTTTTGGGGAGGGTTTTTTGAACCCCCCCCCCCCCCTCTCATAGTTGGGCTTTTCTCTTTTTCTTTTTCTTTTTTCTCCAATCGTTTTCCGCTGCGTGACCGAATTGCAGATCCAGGGACAGGCTGCGGCAATTGCGCTATGATTTGAGAATCTCTGAGCCCAATGGCTAGGACGTACCCGGGACAGCGTCTCTTTCAAGCTCCTTTGCGAACTTCATGACCGGCTTGGCAGCTGCGGCGCACCACCCGAGGAGACTGAGGCCGTGTGCATATGCGATTGCTTGAACAGGACGGTGTAGTAGGAATTGGTGGTGAGCGAAATACTGTGGTGGAGCAAGAGCAAGGCGGCCTCGACATTAGGAATCGGTAAAGCTCGTCCGTATGCGATTTGGCAACCGGGGATGTCTGAGGCTTGGCATGTTGGCGTTGAAGATGCAAGTGAAACAAGACCTCTCGGAAGCCAGGATTGCACAACGTGCCCCCGCCAAACTGTCTCTGTTTAGACATTGGTAAGTGGGGGCGCGCGCCCAGGCATTGTTGACATATCTGCAGAGCTTGTCGCATTGCGCATCTACAGGTGCACCTGCTTCCGTGGGAGACACCGTCTCTGGACTTTACTCGTCCCTTCGCCCTCATGACCTGCATCGACTGAGCTGTTGCCGTGCCGTTCGTCAACGAAGCCTCTCAACCGTGCCTGGCACAATCTCGTTTGCTGGCGCGGTTCGATGGACAGTTTAGATTCCCATTCCTCTGCCTCGATTACCTTACCCCACATGTCTTGAACCGGCGTCTGCATCCATTCAACCGCCACGCTTTCGCGTGACCTTGAGCAACAGCCAGCCTCTCGAGTTGCAAATTAGCGCGGCCTGGGCGGCTGTGAGAGCCTTGAAGGCCCCTGAGCTTTTGGCCTTTTCCTTGCTTCTGCAGCAAAGCTTGACAGCGCAATGCCGTTTACGTCATTCATCCTGTTTTGCCAGCAGCGATCAATGCTGCCCATGGCTGCATAGCACCAACCTTGGGCTTTTGAAAGTCCAATACATGTGTGGTAGTCTCCTCGTTTTCTCTCAAGATATCTGGCATGGCAGAACGAGCTGACGACCTGCGCGGAAGCCCTGGCTACTTGCATCCTGGGCGTTGCGATTCCGTCCCCGCTAACCTCACGCTGGTTCTTTCCGCTTTGCGTGACATCTATCGTGCTCGAATTACACCTATCACGACGCGTCCACCGCAACGGCTGATGTGCAGATGTGCTTTCGAGTCGTGAATGAACAGCGTCGAACCGTGAACCCCTTGGGATCGCCTTGCTGCTCTCTGGAATATAATGTGCATTTCAAACCATTGGGCCTGTCACAGCAGCAGTTCCTTGTCAAGACGGCTGACCCGGGTGAACATCAACCATGAGTTTCGAGTGCAAATATCGTACAGGTTTTCGTGAATCGACAAGTTCTCCATTAGGCCAGAATCGGTTAGAATTGCTATAGACGTCTGTCATCCTGCATGGACTTCGTAAAGTGATGCAAGGAAACGCCAACAGAATGTCTTCCTCAGTCAACGCGCGTCAGCTCAGCGATGGTCATGACACTTTGAAACGCGTGTGTCGTTCGGGACTATTCTAGATGAGCCACTCCGCATCAATGGGTGCTTCTCTCCGAGTACCTGCCCAGGTATGATGCGCTAGACATGTATGACTGTATTGCCGCTGTGGACGACGAGCCTATAGCCACCGACCAGCGTCCCTCTCATGTCTGCCGGCACCGCGGCGACGCAAACACAAGGCTGGCGATGGGTGATTAAGTGCAGCAGATCCGGCCCATAGAATTTCCTGGCAAAGCGATAAGAGGTTCACGGGCAGAGCAGCAATGCCCTCATTCGCCGCGGACGGCCGCTCATCATATGGCATGCGGGCCTCGCAACGCGCCATTCGCGTGCTGGCTATGTTGTACGAGGCCTATCGCGGTCAGAAGTAAAGCTGAGTGGACGGATGGACTCATGCATTGTCACTTGTGCAGAACTTGCGTGGACCTGGACGACTGCTTATTTGGAGCTGCGCGCATGGCAAATTCAATCGCCCCGGAAAGCGCCCTATCTTCGGAATCGTAGAGCAGTGCTCAAGTTGACGTCAACATGGCCCCGACACAATAAAAAAATAATGGTAGGGTTGCATAGCAGCCAAACTGGTCTTGTCTATGGAGATTAATTTGGTTGGGTTGCTGCGACATTCTGCCGATGAGTGATCTTTTGCTTCTCACTTGCAAAGTTCTCAAGCGGTAAGAGCGACCCGATTGACAAGCCTGGCACCTTGCCCGTCTTGCTCTGCGTCGCCGTCGTGTTGGCAGGCGTGCCGCGCATCGTGCAGAGTCACTCACCATTGCATATGCAGCATCCACGTCCTCCCGTCGTGGTATCGTGATAAGAAAAACGAAGCCGAGGCACTGAGGTCGACATGTGAGGGGTAGCTTACGCCATGTACGATTCCACACTGCATCAGCAAGCGCCAACTGGGGCGTCTTACAATTGATGAACCTTGATGTGCCAACACAATGGGGATGAACCAAACACTTGACTTGAGTCATACTGTCGAGATGTCACGCGGTGGATTATTGCTGCTGGTTTTTGGCGCGCCACAGTGCCGCATAAGAAGTTTGTTTTAGCTATTCATCTCTGATACTACTTCCGTTAGCGGAATCGAGCTCGTCACCATTTCCGCGTATGGATTACAGACATATGCGAGAATGTGTCGGCCATGTTGATAACGTCGGTACCGTTTGCCCAATCTAGCAAAACACCCCTGCTCAATATTGAATCCAGCCGGCCGCTTGGGGCGGGTGTAGCCTCTTGTCTTGAATGGCGCAGGTGGAGAAGCATGGGTAGATTGGCCCAAACAGCGACATCAATCGCTCTCCCGTGTGCCATCTCCAAGCTGGTGATGTCGTTGTCCCCTTGGGCCTCAGATGGTCGACACTAAGCTGGCATTGGTTGGACACCGACGATCAGAGACGCGAGGTCAGGCGGAACGAACGACTTTGCTGCCTGATCATCAGCATGTCCTGCGACGCGTAACAGAAATCTCATTCCGTGAGCTTGGTTGCTCTGGGAGACGTATCTGTGCTATTATAATTGTGAGTTGGAAGACGCCGTCCCGATTTGCTTGTTCAGCTGGGAAGCCCGCCAACAGCATTACGTGCTACCACAGAGTCTAGGCCTTGTTTTTCTCGTCACGGTCTCAATGGTCTGATCTGATCCTTCGGCACAAACAACCATCACACCCTCATGCAGTGTGTGGGTGCTAAGCGCCAAACATTGCGATATCATGGAGACGTCATTGGCTCAGAAATTTGCAGATGACTGGTCCTGATCGCATACGGTTCTGCTTCGTACTGTGTGTCTGGTAGGAAAAAGCGGATCCCCTAGGGTGGTATTGGATGGCAGGGGTAGGTGAGGGGAGGGGGTCACTGGAAAGAAGGCAGTTGTTGTTGCCGGGGATGGCATTCGACCGAATTGATTCGCCCTCGAACCGCCTCATTCAAAACCCTGCGTCCTGGAAACAAAGCAGCTTAAGCAATGGACAAGTCAATGCTATCCAAAGGCTGACGACGAATTCTCGGGTGTCAAGCACAAGGCTCTGGGTCTCGTTCTGAATCAATCAAACACTAGGTAGCTTCTGCTACGCCATTTCAGGAGGTCCCCAGGTATCTGCGTTCTTGTCCTTGGCTGGACTATTGAATCATCCAGACTCTCTCATGGCTGCGTACCCGTATCAACACCAACCATCCCATCCGCTGCGCGGGGCGAGCGTGTCGACAGTCTGCCCAGGCAGGTCAGGCTAAGGCAGATAGGCCTATAATGTACACTAGCAACCCCGGACCCCAGAGGCCTGCGGCTGATATCTAGGCGGCCCGTCTGATGCACCGGGAGAGAGAGCTGGATGCATAATCAGAGTCGAGAGCTGAGCTCTATTACGAATCAAAGTAACAAACGCGAATCCATGCCAGGAACGGCAGATATCTTGAGAGCACGCCCAAAATGGTGTCAAAAGCCAGAGCAATTGTAGTCTTGTCGATAGCTCAATTCAGAGCGACAGCAATACAGAGGCAGATGCATGGTCGTGAAACCATTTATCATCTGCCTCATCAGATAGATCTCCATGACAGCCTCCGCCTCAGCCTGCTGTGTCACGACCCGATCCCTACACCGTCTTGCAAGCTTCAAGTTTGCAGTCCTACAGCTCAGCACGTACGGAGGGTCAGCTGAAGAAAGCAGCGGCCTACCCATGGCATTTTACTTATGATGCAGGTATCTTGAGACAACTTGCATACTGTGTACTTTCTTCTATATCGAAGCACCGACGCAGTCTGTGAGCAGACGCGGGACTTTTCAGGACGCATAATCGATGAGCCTTCTTTCCAAACAGGTCCTTCAACCGGCGCCTGCTGCCCAAATTAAGCGGGGGCCGACGTGAGAGACTGGAAGTAGCGTGCTCGGCAGGGCTTGATGCGAGAGAGCCTGCGGTAGATCGCCTGCGACCACCGAGATAGCATGGCCGCCGCGCTGACAAGCACTTTTACCGACTTTCATGGGTAACATGTCAGCGCGCGGCAGGAAGATGGGCCAGAAAAATGGTCCCACAAGAAGGTGCAAGGCTTCATGCGGCTCGCGCTACTCTGGGATGTGATGGGAGGTGATACGACCGGATTGTAGCTTGTTCGTGAGGGTGGTCTGGTGAGTGGTTCATGGCAGGCCTCCCGGGAGGGGACAAGTTCCCGCGAAAGGCACCAGCACACTGGGACTGTTCGGATGCTTTGTGTTAAGCTAATCCCCCCTCCCCCCACCAACACTGCCCAAAAACCCGCAGCTGGATCCGGCGCAAAGGAATAGCAATGAAGGAAGCATACTGGCGGAGATAGTCGACGTCCCCCATCTATGAAAGTCATGCAACGAAAGAAAAGAAAATGATGCAAAAATGGGGAAGTCATGTCTTTCACTGCCAAAAGATGTCTCCATCAGCCTGCGCCCGCTAGAAACGAGAATCGGCAGGCCGGGCGGGTGGGCGCTGGGAATCGGCCCTCCTCAAAGGTACGATGCATCCGCCGTCGTCTGTCCCCGCTTTTTGCCCTTGCCAATGGTGCACCAGTGGCCTCGGCTCCCCCGTTCCTAGCGTTGGCTGGTTTGCCCAAATCGCCCAAGACACCTGAACAGTGAACACCCACCGTCTGCCGCCGTCCTGCCTGCTGCGCGCGAAGCAAGAACCGGCCACACGCTCGAGCACATACCGACCGACCAGCCTTTTCCCTTATCTTTCCCATCCCTTCCTCAAATCCAGGCCAAGATTCCCACCTTTCGATCCGTAAGCCGATTTGCACACCTCAGCTCTCCCATCCACATAGGTGCGCCTCTCGTCGCCCTTTGCGAAGACTCCTGCAACTCCCCTTCACTCCCGAGGCGAGTGTCGGTCCTGCCTGGTTTGGTTAGCAGAGACGAAGATTTGCCCGCAAAAACCAGAGCAGTTTCAGGTTGACAGCGCCACTCCAGCTCGACTGCTCCTTCCAATACTCGACAAATCCGACCAGCAGCACTTGGTTGCGTCTGCCATCTTCCCGCTCTCAGACGGTCACGATCAAGAATCTGCCTGCAAAGCTCTCCCTCGCATTCGTGTCCTCAACTGCAAAGGGTTCAGGCCAGGGACGTTGACCGCGTCCGCGGTTCGAGACGATTTCGCCGCTTTTTGACACTCGGAGCATTTTCTTGGTCAGACCAACCCCGATTCACCATGTTAGAACCACACGCAATGTCCAGGCCAATGGATCAGGCGCCGGTTTACGGCCACTCGCGATCTCGCACAACCTCATCGAACACGTTTCCGGCGCAGCACCAAGCTTCACAATACTCCCAGGTCGTACCCCCACGCGTGCAGCATACCCGCCGCTCGCCGTCTGTCAATACGTTCAGCACCACCTCCAGCATGCAACCACCGGCAGCTTATCGCAATTCATCGTCTACTGATCTTCGCCGCTCTATTTCCAGCCGCTCTGTGGGGACTGTTGCCCAGCCATCTGGTTACGTTGCGTTGCTCCGCAGACAAAAGGCCACGGTTTGGTGCGATCGCGCGCAGTATGAAGATCCAAGAGCGACCGCCCAACAACGTGCAGCGAAGATACGAGCAAATCTCGAGGTTGTCGGCGGAGGGCGCGGCACAATGACTGGCAGTCGCAGCAACACTGGCATCAGCACAACGGGCAAGGTCGCAGCGAAAATCAGGCATCATGGCAAGACACCTGTGATGGGGTATGCTCCTGGAGACACCAATCATGTTGGTGTCGGAGGTGTGCCCTTACGTCTCAGTGCCACAGAGGTCGAAGGGGGAAGCAGTGACGAAGATGACACGCATATCGTATCTCGGACACATCATCGCCGGACTGGTAGTAGCGGTCGAAGCAGCGTGGGAAGCGGCAGACGAACCGGACAATATCGAGCCTCGGCAGGCTCCGTGACTTCGGGTTCTCAGCGCCGAAGCCCGGGCAATACACCAGAGCGGACTGGCAGTTTAGCCGAGCATCCCGCGAAAGCGGTAGATGACGCTGCCTCTGGACGAGCCCAAAGCTCCCGCAGTGCTAGTAGCGGAGAGAGAGCTGACAACCTCGGAGAGCTTGGCAACGCTCCCGCATTGGCCGTCCATTCCCAGAAGCATTCTACTCTTACAAGGGACAAGAGCGTAAAGAGCGCCAACGAACTTCAGCGACGGGGCAGCGTCGACGAAAGAACAGCGACGCTTACAGCTGGACGCCTGTTCATTGCCAATCCAGATTTATAGCGTGGCTTGCAACGCCGGTGCAGCGGCAGCGGGGAATGCAAGCCCTTTGCGTACAACCTGGCCCCGTACTTGAGATCCTTTTCGGCCGTCTTGTCGCAAAGCAGACTGGAGTACACTTCGCTCGCTGGTGTGCTCTTTTCCAAAAAGATGCCTCTCAATTGTACCATAAACATTGATGGCCGTTGTTGGCAGGGCCGCAAAATAATGGTCACGTTTTTTTGTTTCTTGCTTGTTTCTTTCACTCTCTATTTGATACCAGAGACTTGAGGTCACCACTCAAGACCAAATTTCTTTCTCAATATTCTCATTCTTATCTCTGCTGAGCGGTCTTGCAAAGGTCTTCTGCGCCTTGCACTTTTCTATGGCTTTGCCCGTTGGCAAAGCAAGCGTCTGATGTTGAAAGAAAAAACCTTGATCTGGGCGGGCTGACGGCCAATGAAAAGTAGATTTATAATTTAAACGTCATTCTGACCCCGGCTGAATGTGCGCTCTTCTGTTTACCGTGATCGGCCACAAAGTGGTATCTAAGATTATGCCCCTTTTCAAACGTTCGGGACAAGATTCCGACTTGGATTTAGATGCGTTCCAATTATCGCTCTCAGCCACGCCAGCTTCACTTGGCGTCACTTGGGCCACGGACATGGTGAGTTGTAAAATGTCCTCCAATCTGCATCCTTAAACTCCACAGTTATTGAGTGTATCTGCTTGCCTACTTGCCTCGCAACGCAGCTTAGCATGGCCGCCCCCCGTGCTCGCCTGGCGCGCAAACAGCACAAGAAGGCGAGCGGCGCACAAAATGCATAGAAACACAGATTGGGCACAAAAGGGTTGAGCTTTTTTTTCGTCTTACTGGCCATTGTAAATCAGCTCTCTTGTTGCTTTATTTCACCTAAGGACGCGATTGTATTGTGACAGATGGCCATTCATAGTGATAGTGTATTTGAATTAACAAAGAGAATTGTGACCTTGAAAACCTCAACATCACTAGTATACCCCGTTGCGTTTAGCACTCATAGTGCTAAATCCGGCTTACCTGTAGTTGTGACGTTTGCCATATGAGAAATGGAGGCCAATTTCGGCCTTAGCGCGGGGCATCGGGCCACATTGGCAAGCGCGGATCCCGTCACTCCTGCGCCTTCTCCACCATAAAGATTTGGCGTCAGTCAAGCATCCATTATTCCGAGTATTTCCCGGCAATCGGCACTTTGGGCACTGACGCGCCGCGCAGGGTCCATTCAACGCGTCAACTTGCGGTAAGTAGCAAGTGGGTGCTTTAGGATCATGCACTTGCGCGTTTCGTGCTTTACCTCCTCTTTCGACCGCCCAGTCAAGCTGCTTAATACGTCGACTTTTTTTCTTCAGTCTATATTTTTGCAAGGGCCTGTTTCTCAGATGCACAGAGACAAGGGTTCACTCTCTACGTGTCGACTACGAATCTTGCTGTCTCTGGCAGGAGTCACGATATACTCGGAGTTACGAGCAAGTAAGCGTCGGTGCATATAATGCCACAACGCGACTCTGCCTCGTACCTGGCTTTTGCTCGCGTTTAGAAGAAATACATCTACAAAGCCAGCTCGAAAATTAAAAACCGCACCGACATCATTTCCAATGCCTCTTTCAGAATTATCCCCAAACGTTCAGGAGATGGATTCTCGAGAAAGGAAGAGGAGCCACGAGCAATTCTCTGCTGACTTGGGTCAGGGAAAGGACAATCTGAGGAATGGGATGGCCACAATGACTCCAGTCCTACCAGATGACAGTCTGTACCCAAATCACTCTTTGACCTACTACCGCTGATCATGATGCAGTGCTGTCACCTCACCTTCAAGCCAAGCTTCAGTCGTCCCCGTGCCACTTCAAGTCCCCGGAAATCACACATACCAGGAGCAGCAGCACTCCTCCGCCTGGATCATCGTCATCTCTGACCCCGACTAAAGTTTATCAAAATGGATGCACCGAATCAACTACTGATGCTGGCACAGGAAGCAGTCAAGGCGGAGCATCGGTCAAGGCACCCACTTCGAAGCGAAAACGACTGACTGCCGAAGAGAAGGAGATCAAGGAAAAAGATTTAGAAGAGAAAAAAAGAGAGCGCTCGGAGCAAGCAGCCAGAAAAGCCGCTGAAAAAGCAAGATTAGAGGAGGACAAGGCACTCAGGTTGAAGGAGCGCGAGGAGAAACGCAAGAAGAAGGAGGAGGAAGATCACGTCAAAGCTGAGCAGCGCCAAGAAAAGAGGCGCAAAAAGGAGGATGAGCAGCGACGCGCGAGGGAAGAAGAGGCCAAAAAGACCAGGAGCCAACCAACACTCAATGCATTCTTCAAGTCCCCCACCACATCAAAGAAGGCAGACTGCGGAAAGAGCTCGCTCAATGACAGCCCTCTGAAAGCGAACGCTGTCAGGCCCGGATCCCAAGAGACTGAATACGACAAAGTTTTCAAGCCCTTTTTCGTGCGCGAGAATACAAAGCTAGCGCCTACGGCAACTCAGCTAGGTGAAGAGTTGAGGAGGGAAAAAATACGCCATCTCGACCATATTTTCTCAGAACCCCAGAAAAGTCCAGAACGGGAGTGCAGAGCTTTCGACGCCACCACCCTTCTTCTCATCAACCCCTCAAGACGTGGGCGAATTCATCATCCTGTCAAGCACATCATGGAGACAGCCTACGAGAAGGCGGAGAATACAAACAGTAGGATCGCTGCCCATGTAGCAGGCCATGCTCTCGAACAAGCCCGCAGGGAGTTGGCTGGCATTCCCCTAAAAGTCATTGCGTTCTCCCAAGACGTTCGTCCCCCCTACTGCGGCACAATGACTCATATACCCTTCGTCCTGGGGCGAACCAACATGAAAAGGCTCGCTCGTCAGCCAACCCGGCGCCAACTGCCCCTCGAGTATGACTATGACTCGGAAGCGGAGTGGCAGGACGACGAGGGTGAAGACATTGACGTGGATAATGACGAAGAGGAGGTGGACGATGAAGACGACATGGATGGTTTCCTCGATGATGCTGAAGATGCCGGACTTTCTAGACGGATACTCGGAAATATGGACCCACAAAGCACAGGGATCTGCTTCGAGAATCATGACTGCCACGGTCCCATTCGTCTTGTGTACGAGCACAAGATGGAGTTTCTGCACGGTAAGGATTCGACTGAGAGGATTCGAGCCTGGTTTGAAATGCTAACACCGGTGCGCTGATAGGCTTGGAACACAACTCTGGCGTGGACCCCTTCTCCACCACATACTGGCAAACAGCGATCAAGGGAAGACTCGGGCCTACTCAGCTCAGTGGAAACGGCATCGCGAGCATGCCACCGCCGCCTCCTGCAC
Organism: Moelleriella libera RCEF 2490; assembly: GCA_001636675.1. Lineage (NCBI taxonomy): Eukaryota > Fungi > Ascomycota > Sordariomycetes > Hypocreales > Clavicipitaceae > Moelleriella > Moelleriella libera. Next base: position 358,548 of record AZGY01000005.1, on the reverse strand, counting down.
CTGTGAATGCATTTGCGGCTCTGAATGGCGATGCAGTCAGCGCAGCTCCTCCGGCCAACCTTGTTCAAGCAGGGCTGATGAATAATGTCAAGCAAGCGATCCTCAACAACAAAGCGTTGTCCAAGGTTGGGATCATCGACTTTATCTTTCACCAATTTCAGAGTCATGTGTCTCGAGCTCAAGTCAAAAACACGATAGAGCATGTCGCCGAGAAGAGAGGAAGCGGACGCTCCAAAGAGTGGGTCCTCAAACCGGGCCATGAGATTGCATCATGAGGAAGCAAGCGGTCGGAACTGGTCATCGCTCCGTCGCCCTCTAGAATAGCTATTCTTTTTTGTCTCAGGGCATGGTCCGTCCAGCGAGCATCTCACCTGCTTGATTCCGTCTATCGACCATCTGATAGATGGCATATATATGAACTGGGGCCGATGCGACTCAGTCGCTAAATTTAGTTGCACAATAATCGGGCACGGTGTGGCCGGAAACATGGCTGTAAGACAGCGGAAAGCTCGGCATGGAAAGTGCGGGCCCCGTCTTCGAGCTAGCAGCGCAGTCAGTTCATTTGCTCCACCCAATCCTGCAAGCTTGCACCGTCATGCTTGCGTCGAGAAGCCTCAGTCAATTTGGTTCACGACGATACAATACATACTGCGCATTGCTCTGCAAGCCTACCAGGGGTTGTGTGTCGTCAACATTTGGTGTTTTTTTTTGGGGAGGAAAGGAGAAGAAAGAGATAAGCGACCGTTGCGCAGCCAGTCGGTGCAGACTCTCGGAACTTACAGAAGAGCTTTGTTCAAGCTCAACCACCTGCCTGGCAATGTGTTCGTCCCAGCGCGAGCCCTAGTTCTACGGCATGGAAGACCCTTGGATGTCCCAAAGGACTGTTGATTCGCCGGTCCCAGTCAAAATTGATCTTGCCTCCGAGCCTCAACAAGCTCAAGTGGGACGCTCCCTGCACGAGACGACCAAGCCATCGTCACTATGGGATATTGATAGCGACAGAAATGATCACGAAGCCTGGTCGGGCTGGACCGGCGCAACTACGGGAAGGGATGCGATTGATTCATCATCCAGTCCTCGGTCGAGTTCCGTGCAAAAACCTTGGACGCCGCTGGCATCACCTGGCCCTTGGAAATTGGTTGGAGAAGCTCATGTCGAGAACGTGAACACGAGTGCCGATTCGGCCATCAGTCTAGGCGAAGTAGGGCCATGCGAAGCCTCACGTGGCGATTCGCAAATCCCCGAAGCCAAATGGGAGCATTATGATTTGTGCGTCGACTCAAAGGAGCAGTACAATTCGGCTTCGGTGGATCTCCCATTCACCGTTAACAATTCACCAGCGCCAGCATCCAGACATCCGTCCAAAGTGCGAGAGCTCGTTGACATGTATGATGTCCTGGCCAGGAGCACTTATCGCCATCCAGCGTTTGACACTATCAGCGAGGAAAATATCGGCGAGGAAAATATCGGCGAGGGAAATATCGGCGAGGGAAATATCGGCGAGGGAAATATCGGCGAGGAAAATATCGGCGAGAAAGCGTGCGCACAGAAACTTAGCGCCGGTTTGGAAGGCGAGCATCTGGCTGACGATGACGTCCTAAAAGGGCCACTCAAAGTCTACAAAACTCATATCAGCGGGTTGCCGCCGGAACAAGACCTAGGGCTAGTTGATGATAGAGCCTGCCTCGACGAGAGGTCGACAAATTCACACGAGCAGGCACCACGGTCCTGTCGCTTGACCGAGATCAGCCGGGCACACAGCGCCAGCGACGAAGCACGCACTTCTAAGGACTTGCCAGAGCGTTGTTCGGAAGACTCCACGCTTCAACAAATTCCATCAAATATGGCACAGCCCCCGTTCACAATTGACCTGGCTGGACTGAATGACTTGTTTCCGGATGTTGCGACATCTGCGAGCGCGCCTGAACAGTTTCCTGCAACGCTAGTCACTGATAGTTTTTCCAACATCGCGGAGCGAAAGACTTGGTACCGTATATCAAGAATGGGATCTATGAGGAGACACAACACGGGCGATCACGATGGCTATGTGAGCGTCTCCTGGCATGATGCGCAGACCCGTAAAGACACTCTGAAGGTAGTCCGACGCTGGCTGGAGACGGGTTCACCCGGTGGCCACAGCGTGGCCGGACTTCGAACAGGACATGCAGGGGCAAGCATGTTCAACTGGGACTCAGATGCAGCCCCCATCAAGATTGGGGAGCTACTCGCTTCAACACATCCGGCGCGGCCCTCGTTTGCAAGTGTGCGAGAATCGATATCATCGCAGATGGATTCTGCCTCCACTGGCGGGAGCACGGCCGAAACACGGCCGTCATTGCCCGTCGCATCCACGCCAATACGGCCAGAGAGGGAGCTCAAGCCCCCCATCCAAATCGAGGCGCTTGACAACATGGAGCCTGTCAATGTCGCAAATCTTGCCAAGGATGAGTGGTTGACGGTGAATCCCTCGCGGCAAAGTGTCCAAACGCCCTCGACCGAGTCGCGCTCGGAGGCCATGTCCACGGGGACTTCTCCAATCCTCTCGGTGGGCAGCATCGTGCTTGCGACGTCGCCGATGGAGAAGCATCATGCAGAACCTCGCGGCTTTCACACCGACCTCGGATCTTCAATCGCAACGCCGTCAACCACTGCAAACGCGGCGATACGCAGGCTACTTAGCGAGCTTCCAGATCTCTCGTACATGCTGAAATGACCATTCGAAGCTTGTGGAGCAATATGCAAATTGCTAGGCGGCGCGGCTGCCACAGGCAGCGCGCGCGCTGGCAATGCCTGCCACGGGCGGCATAGGCCTTATAGCAGGCTGTAAGGTGCAATGCTAGCACTAAAGGCTAGCATTGGTGAATCTTTTGGTTTATTGGTGCAGCTAGTACACCTTCTAGCCGTAACACTTCAACAGCTTGTGAGAAAGCGGCTTCAAATCATAATTCTTGTCGTCTTGTCAGATGAATTGGGTCATCTTCTTTAAGCTCCTCCCCCCTTTTTTTTGGCTTACATATACAAGGAAAGCGTTTATGTTCGTGTCCTGGGTTTTACATACATAAGGATAACACTATCATAGCGCTTAAATACCTTAAAAATAAGTTTTATAAAATAATTTATTATAAAAGTTTTAATAATAATTATAAATATAAAAATAATTATTATAATAAGCTTTAATATATATAAGGTTAATTATCCGGAGTACACGAAGATGTGTACATGTGACGCTTACGCTAAGTCTCCTGATTGTAAGACAAATTAGGCACATGTTTATCTGAACGACAGACTTGTTCAAATGCCACTAAATCGATACACCTCTTTGTTTGTTAAATACATAGTACTCAATCCCGAGAAGATTGGTGCGGAACACAGTATTTAGAAGATCAGATCGGAGTGTCTTTGTTATAACGCCAGTGCGAAACTTATTTAAAAATCTCAATGCAACAAGTTGCTTAGCAACACTGCAACATGGAGCCCGTGCATGTATGGACAGACGGTAGTTGTATAAAAAACGGAAAAGAAGAAGCTTCTTGTGCGATCGGAGTCTACTTTAATCACAGTGCATTTACAAACGTAAGCGGGTGTCTTACAACAGGTAAGCAAACAAACAACAGAGCGGAGCTGGGCGCTATTTTGGTGGCGCTGTGTGTTGTATACGAAAACGTCGATCTTGTTATACACACTGACTTACGATACGCTATAAACTGTATCACGGGATACGCTAATACTTGGGAGCGCAACGGCTGGAAAACTAGTACCGGGAAGGAGGTCGAGTGGTCTGACTTGATTAAGTGTATACGTTGTATTTTGCGTCGAAGAAACGACACAGGTAGCAGTACAGACATTAGGTACGTAAAGGCACACTCCAGTGACACGGGAAACGCGGCAGCAGACTTGCTCGCCAGAAGCGCCGCACAGAACAAAGTTCAATGCGAACGACTAGAGTTTTCAAATTCACAAGTGCAAGATGCCATTCTGACAATTTTTAAAACGAGACGTGCTCGATTTTGAGAAGACGATTCGTTTCCTCGTCGAGACGAAAGCAGCATCGTTGCGTGCGTTACGCAGTCAAAGCACGTGCACTCAAACGATATCGCGCCATGCAGGGTGACATTGAGTGGGTTTCTGACGTAGGTTGGGACAAACCTTATGTCGAGACAAAAGATGGAAACAGGTATCAAGACATTGATACGTACCTGTACAACCCAGGCTTACTTTGTAGAATATCCAGAGGAGAGTATGTGTTTGTCAACACAGCGAACTACAGGTGTAACCTATCATCCACTGAGGCTATAGATCGAGTAAACGCTGTGATGGGTAATACCAACGCCACGGTAAACATAGAGAAAGCGATGAAACCATTTCTCAGATATATTGTGAAAAGGTGCAATGTTAATGTGGGTAAGACCGTACCCATGAGCGTATGTTTCGGGAGGAAAAGACTTGAGATCGAATATGACAGGGACAGCTCGACTATACATTTCCTCACTTGTAGGCCTCTCGTGAACGTGGTCTCGAAGGATATAAATCCCTCTGTAATGGGGGCTTGTAGATATGCCTGTAGATACGAACGCAATACCGTCCAAATACACGTTTCCCGGAGAAAGACGCATTTTACTAGCTCTAGTTAGATTGTTTCCAGACATGAAGTCTTTAGTGACGTTGTTGTGGCACGTCACATACGCCCCCCTATCTACTTTCTTACAGCCTACGTGATGGATGCAAAATTGAACAAAAACGATTGCCAAATTCAGGGGCCAGCGTCATCACCGCAAAGTACACAGACGAGCGCGGGTCTGGCTCGACTATTTGACACGCCCCGTCGAGCAATCTCTCCCTCCCCAGTCCATTTATTCGACGCACTCATCTCCTCATTCCGCGCCTCGGCGCTTGCGATCAGAGTCGGCCTCAATGTCAACATCGTCCAGAATGTACTCGCCCCTTTTCGCGGCAGCCACGCGCGCCCTCCGCATCTCGCGCGTCTTCCTCTCCGTAAACCTGGTAGCCCACCAAGTCCAGGCGGTGAAGACGATGCAGAGCCCGGTGAAGCCCATGGCCACGCCAAACGAGACAGAGTACCGCGGTGCATACTTTGCCTGGAAAATTTGCGGCCCAACCACGGATCCGATCTGTCCCAGGGAGTTTACAAAGCCGATGGCAAAGGCTGAGCCTGTGGCTCTCGACGTCGTCTGGAGACGCCACGGCCACATGATGGGATACCAAGCATGCGAGATGGACGCCGTGATGATTGTCGCCGCGTACACGCCGCCCAGGTTGGGATAGGCATATATGACAGAATACGTGGCCAGCGTCACAACTGAGTACACGAGCGATATAAGGGGACTCGGTACCATGGTGTGGTTGGTCAGATAGCTGCTCAGCGCAATCATGAAGAGAGGTATGACAGATGATGGTATGGTGAGCAATTGGCTTTTGGCGATGGATCTGTGGACACAGAAAAGGAAAAAACAAAGACATGTCAGCATTGTGGGACAGCTCAGCTCTGAGTGTGCAGCCTGGCGCAACTTACGCAAACCCCAAGTCAGCCACGATTGTGGGCAGGTAAAACGAAAGGCCTGAGGAGCCGACAGTCTTGGTCGCAAAGACCAGAGTGAACAGCCACAGGCGGCGATCTTTGAGAGCAAGGACTATTTCACTGAGCTGGAAGTCGGCCTCGCTTGACCGAGGGGCGTTGGCGGGGAGCCGTGCTTGCAAGAATGCCTTTTCCTTGTCACTGAGCCATTTTGCTTGAGCAGGGACTGTACCAATATCAGTTGCGCGCTCGGCCACGAGAAATGACAAGATGGGGGGCCCCTTGACTGACAATCTGGGAAAAGAAACCACACAACCGCGCTAAAGGCAACGGTGAGCACGCCCTCGACGAGGAACAACCTAGAGAAACAGAGAAGGAGAGATACGGGTCAGCAGAGCCAAGGCGGACTCGAGAAAGGTTTTTTGGAAACTTGCCATTGCCAGCCAGACAGACCACATCGACCAGAGACATGGTCAAAGGCAAAAGCCAGGATGGCGCTAATGACATTGGAAAAGAACTCGAATGCGTCTGACATGCGCCGCGTCAGTCTCAAATCATGGCAACCACCAAAAACGGCAAGGAGTTTAGCCAAGACGACGTACAGAACCACAGCAGACGCATAGTCATCTCGTCAGCGCGGTACCAATACGACAGGTGCAAGATGACGCCCGGGAACATGCCCGCCTCAAGCTTATGGATGGCATTAGTATGGCTCTGGGTGGAAAAACATCAGGGAGTCATCCCACTCACAAGACCAAGGAAGAACCGAGCGGTAAAGAGGCCTCCTTTGCTTGTGACGGCGGCGTGGGCAGCGAGCGCAATGCCCCACGTGAACTGGCACGGCTTAGCACAAGAGGGACGACAGAGACGGAAAGAGACAGAGGGAATTGGGGTTTCAATCTACCATGATCCGCGCCTGGAACCTCGACGGCAGCATCCGTTTCATCAGCAGCATTGAGGGAATCTCGAACACGATAAAGGGTATCTGGACGATGCGTCAACATGCAGATGGCCCACGGCGGCTGGGTTGGGGGAGGCGGGGGGCTTCATACAAAGAAGACGGTGCTGACAAAATTGTAGTCATCGCCCGTCATCTTCAGCTGCGTCAGGATATTGCGCGACGTGCCGCGGTTCATGATGCGGGCGTTGGCAGCCTGCCTCGGTCGTCAGCAGGCAGAGATTCCCCTCGGGATGCGACAGCAGCAGCAGCAGCAGCAGCAGCAGCAGGGGAGAAACACTTGCATTATTGACGTCTATGGACTTGATGAGGAATATCATGGCACACATGGGCACGAGGCGCCAATCGACGCGCCGCAGCAGCTTCTTCTCCTCTTCATAGGACAGCAGCGTGCGAGGATCCGAGCGCTGCGGATCGAGATGAGTTTCGTCGATGGCGACATGTTGTTGTTGTTCCTTGTTGCCCGTGGGACTTGATGATGAGACCGATGGCGTAGCCTCTGCCGCAGCGTCTGGCGGTGCTAGTTTTGGTAGGCTGGCCTTGGGGGACGACATTGCTTCTCAGATACTACAAATAGCGTGTGCGTGGCTTTTTGGCTGGCTCCCGACGTGAAGAGCGCGGCATGGCAAGCTTCTTTTTTATATAAGCAAAAAATACAACCGGCTTTGTGCATGGGGTTGAGAAAGAACGAAAAAAAGAAAATGAACGGCCCTGTGAGACGTCATTATCAATCAAATCTTATCAGATCATCAGCTGAATGCTGCATGGCGCTAGACAAGGGTCGACGGTTTTTCCCCCCCCGTTCCTCTGCCCATCAAGGTCCAATTGCTTGGCGAACATGTTTGCCGAGCTGAACAGGACCATTGGGGGCTTCACTTGTACTATTCATTGCTATCAGCGCTGTATCGACCAGGTTCCGCGGATGGTGCGCCGATGGCCTCGGAGCGCCCAGTCGGGCAGCGAGAAGGCACTCGCGCACTCATCGTGCATGGCCTGGCACGCTCGCAACCAGCTTTCGCCATGATGACCACCATCCCCCCGGGTGCCGTCAGCTGACAGCGTCTGCATGTTGGTCGCGAATGCTGGGTCCATGTGTCCCTCGTCGGCCCTCGGAACCCTTTCTCTATAGTAACACGCCAGTGCTCATCGGCCCGCGAGGGAACCTGAGCTGAGGGATGGGCCATCGCAGCGGAAGCTGTCTGTCATGTTTGCTGTTGTTGGGTGCCGCTCGCACAATGAAAGTCGAGTTCCCCTGAATTGATGGAGAACATCTCGTGCATGGGAGAATAGCTCGCGTACATGAAATACAAGTCCTGCGAGTGAGAACGGGCTTCTGCGCACAAGGACGATTTTCGCACTCAAGCCGACTCTCGCACGAGACCATGGTCCACGCAGAAATGCACAGCTCTCTCGTGGGGTAAATCAGGAGGATAGGGAAAAGAAACCAAGAGTCGTGTATGGAAACGGCGCTCGCATGTAAACCAGTTGTTGCGTGTGAAAAGCGAATACCGAATGTCGAGACGACTCTCGCATCTGAACACGACCCTCGCTCGTCAACACGACCTCGTCGCCTCTGCCACCTCATGCCCTGTCCCCCATCTCAGCTCCTGGCATCGTGTACTCTCCGCTCGGCGCCCGACGCAGAAGGACCGAGCCTGGTGCACACCACCTCCAGAACTACCTGCCGACCGTAGCTCGGTATACTGTCCGCTGGCCACTATTCCAACTAAGCCCGTTCCTCTTTTTAGACCTGACAAGTGGATGACTCATTGACAGCCCCCCCAGACATGTGCTCCCTCGAGATCCGGTCGTCGACTTGCCGAAGAGCGGTGTACATGGGGTCGCAACCGAGAGACCCCTTCTTCACCGCACGCAGTTGCGGACAGGCAGTGCCGTCTCCAGCCAACACATCTCAACTCATGCTCGGAAACGCTTACGGAGTCCCAAGTCCACACGGCAATCCCAGAATGGACATGAACGTCGGCTATACACGGGGTAGTGAGGAGCCCTCAATCTCAGTGACGCTGTCGCAGCACTTGCTCGATCTGACGAGTCACTTTCTCGCCCTGCGCACGCTCCATCTACCCATCCATGTCCGCCGGGGAGGGGGAAGGCCCCGTCTCGGCGACCGACGAGCCTGTCCCCGACCCGGCCCACGCATCGACGACATCGCCTATTTCCTTGGTTCTTCCCGCCGCGGCAAGTGCACAGACGAAGCAATAAGCCGCCAGGGGGAGGGAGGGGGAGGATCTCGAACCGGCGAATGCGGATGCAGGCGCATTACCACAGGGTAGTTCAACGTATCTTGCTTGCTTGATCTGCTGGCGCTCCTTGGCACAGCACAACAAGACTCTGAATTTGCTGCCAGCCCAACACAGCGTCCAGCCATGCCATAATTTTTTTTTTTTTTTGCCCTTTTTGCCTCCGGCGGCCCTGCCGGGGGCTGGCCTCGCAAGCTCGAAGGGCTGCTCCCTGCCTTCAGTGTGGGATCTGTCCGCCCTGGTTGGCTTTACTGGCTGAGTGCCGCAGGCTACCCTGTTGTTCGGCCGCCAATTCCACGTGTGGCCCTCGCATCGCGGTGTCAATTTGCATTTTCGCTGCGATGGCTGCAAGACGCTCCATCCTCATGTCATGCTTGTTCATGACATGCCACGCTTGAGCCGTGACGTGCGTGTTCTGGCACAGCAAGCTGTACTTTCGTACCCATGTTCTCGATACCGTGCACGTTTGGTGCCTGCCCAATATCCATCCACGTACACCGTACATGAACCGAATGTGAAGAGGCACAGCGATCCTTGGCTGGCTGGCCTTCTCCAGGGATTCCCCACCGGAGGTCGCCTGCGGCGGGCTGCCTCGATGCGCTCGAGTCCTCCTTCTTCTCCTGCGACATCCCAGCCTGTGATGGGAGCGGCTGTCATCGTCGCAACATGCCCTCTGTCTGGTACATACATACATGGTACGGGGCAAAGGCGCCCGAGGACACAACGGGATCGCGTGGGCAGCAGTGGTCGTGAGCTCAGGTGTTGTGGTGGCCGTGTAACACTGACTGTGCAGGTTTGTTTCAGAGCAGCAAACAAATAGCCGTCACGTGAGCCGAGGTGCTGTGCGGTCAGTGACGGCTGCAGTTCGGTTCGATGGGCAGAGAAACGAAGGAGGTTTGGTTTGCGGTGTGGTGGGCGAGTGAGAAAGCGAGGTAGTGAGTGAGTGGGTGAGTGAGTGAATGAATGAGTGAGCGTCGTCATGCACGCGCCTGTTGTGGCCGTCGACCAACTCAATTACACCCGAGTCAGCCAGCCGACGAGCCCTTTCTCAACGTACGTCCGCCGCATGACTGGCATTTTCGAGATACTGCATATGTGTGTACTGTACATCATCACTGCGAGGCCCGCCCGCCCGCTCTCTCTGTCTCTTCTCACGCGACAAAGACCGAATACGTCTGGAGCGCGCCCATGGCACCGACGGCCACCATGTTGCCGGTAACGCCAGCCTTGGCGTACCGCCAGCCGCTCACCCACATGACGGCCACGAGCGCGCCCGCGATAGCCTTGTGAACTGGGTCGAGCAGCAGCGCCGGGTTCCGGGACCACGCATAGTTTAGAAGGGCTGTCGTGAGTGGGTGGGCGGGTTTTTTTTCCCGCTGGGAGATCAGTCACTTGGTTCCTTTTTCCTTAGAACTTTCACGGAGGGGGAGAGCCCAAGTCGGCCGCCGACAAAGACGCAAAAACGCACCGCTGATGAACATGAATCCGCTGCCTTGGTACCAGCCGATCCGGGCGCAGGACCGCGAAACACGCGACAGTGTTTGGAACTTGGCATTGGACTGCCAGTCTTTGGCTGCGGCCTGTGTGCGTGTGGAAACAACATGGCGTTAGCAGCCCCTACCTTCACCCAGCAGCTCGTCTCGTCTCGCCATCGGGCACCACCATGGGAGAAAATGAGGACAAAGGGAGGCAAGGTGGGAGGGACAACGAACTGCGTGCGCGACGGAAATCAGTGCCCACGAAGCGGCAGTGACTTGGAGGGACTTGGTCATCATGTGCAGCTGTCCTGTCTGCTCTGGTTACAAGTTGCACGCGTGTCGCTTGGGAGGGAGAGAGAAGAGGGCGTGCGAGACGGGATATGAGAGTTTTTGAATGTGGTCGATTTTTCATGCAAAATGCAGTCGGCGATGCTGAAGGAGAGGGCGGGCGAGGGGGGGGAGAGGCTGGCTGGCTCCGCTGGACCGGGGCCGGACGTTGCGCTCAATCGCCGGCGGCGGCGTGCGTCCGGGCGTCCCCGTTGCCCGTCACCAACCAATTGTCGAGAAGAACGGCGGCGGCTTCGTGGGTTGGGATGGGCAGATGGAAGGCGAACCGGCTACGTACTCTTCCCCCCTTCCCCCCAATTCTGCAGCAGGCCGCTCGCAACGGAAGGAGGGAGAATGTCCGAAGAAGGGTAGCACAATGACTTCAATCTTCGCCCAATCGACTGTCAAAGTCACACGTGATTGCGCGAAATGGCCAGAGAGCCCATCAGAGGTCAGCGGTCGGTGTCCTCGGTGAAGCAGAGGTTTCTGCAATGCGAGGTCGGCATTGCGTCCACGAGGCCAAGCGTCGTCTGCGCCCTGGGGAGCAGGAGCAGGTGCAGGAGCAGGAGCAGGAAGGAGCGAGCAGGAGCTGGCTGGCTGGCTGGCTGGCAGACAAGCTGGCAGCCTCGCTGGCAGAGTTGCAGCCCGCCACGTTACACAGCGACAGCACCGGACGCACTCTTGTGGAACAGAGCAAAAGGTGACACACGCACACCCCGAATCCATTCACTCATTCATCTATCTTCTCCCTCCTCCTCCTTCTCCCCCCTCCGCACACCCCCCAAAAAAAAGTCATACCATCATCTTGCCCCCTCTCACAGCATAGAGAGTGAAGCGGCAGTGAATGGGGGAGGATCTTGGCATTCGCACAAGAGCCCCCGAATGACCAAGAGGATGTCGCCGCGCAAAAAAGGTATATAAGGGATGCGAGAATCCATTCTGTCCTGTCGGTTCCCGCGCGCGAGCCTTCGCTTGACATCCTTCGCCCTATCGTGTCCTCTTCCAGCAAAGCAAAGACCAAAACAAAAAGAAACAAGAGAAGAAGAAGAAAAAAAGAAAGAAACGATTCCAGAATTCTTCAGACAGAAAAAAAAAGGACGAAAAGAGAAAAAGGCTCCCAGAGACAGAAAGAAAGAAGCAAAGAAAGAAGCAAAGAACAGACATAAAAACGCCACACCCCCCTTTCCCTTGCGCCATGTGCTACGTATCCCTCTACTATCGGACCTGCCCGCGCTGCAATGGGAAATTGGAATTACATGTCAGCGACCAGCCAGAGTGTGCCTTGATGAAGGTCGCCGGACAGATGTGCCCGGGCGGCTACCGTATCTGGCGCAACACAAACCTCGACTTTTCGTCCCTCTGTGCCGAGTGTTGGGAGGCAGAGCGCTTGCGGCAGTGCTCAAAGCCCACGACAAACGGGGTATAGATTCTATTCCGATGGAAACGATGATGCGCACCGGAAAGAAGGGGAAAAAAAAATTGGTGACGGCCATCGGTAGGACGGCGTTCAGCTAGTCGCGGAGGACCGAGGTGGAGAGTTATGCGCAGGCACATCCGGCAAGGGACAACGAGACATCAGTCTTGGAATGAATCTCCAGGGCACAGTGGTGGCCATGCGGTACAGGGAGTGGCAGCATCGCGGCCGAGTGGCGTCGACTACGTAAGTCTTTTGCTCGAATACAATATCTGACCCGTTCCACCTTCAAAAGGGAGCAGATTGCTTCTTCGTTCGCCTTGTTCACGGCACAGTCATGTGCTGCGCCCTGCATTGCTGCACCCGCGTCTTGACCATCTTGATCAATTGCAAGGAAAAAATCCGCAGCGAACCAGCAGCTCTGATGTACGGATCCATCGCCGCAATCAAGAGTAAGCCGAGATGTGCGGAAGCAACGTCTGACTCCGCCGATCTCCCCCTCCCGTGCTCGCCATGGCGTCACAAAAGTCGCGCGCGCGGGAGTCGATCTCTTTGCCTTGATGTCTGGCGAGTTCGTCGACCGGTGCGCGTCCAGTGCACGGGCGCCTCCATGAATGGGCAGGGTACGCATGCTGCCATTCTATGGGAGCACCGGGAGGGGGACAAATTGGTAATCTTGAGCCAGCACAGGCGTTCACCTGACGAGTCTGTAGTCATCGTGGAAACGAGCAAAGGCAACCGCCATCGCACAGAACTGATCCTGCAGCCTTTCAAACCATCCCGTAAAATCAAGACAAGTCCATTGTGTCGTCGTCAGTCAGCGAGGATAATTGCAAGGCATGCGTGAGAAACTCGATGCAGTCGTCGGTTCCGTCAGGTGCGTCCAGCCAGTGACCCCTGTCTGGATATTCTTTCCAGCAAATCTGAGCACCGAACTCTCGGAGTGTGTCGCGCAGGACACGTCCGTTCTGTATCAGCACGACTTCATCACTGTCGCCGTGTTCCAGCAAGATGGGCGTTTTGCGAATCACCTCGTCATCGTCGGGCACATCCTCGAGGCCCAGCACCTTGCGCGTCCCGGCCAAGTCACGTCCCGGAAAGGGCATCCGGCACGAAAAGCCCATGTAAGCGCCCAGGCCGCCCGTCAGCTTGATGCCGTCATCGGCTTCTGTGGGCACAGTCTGGTTCAACAGTATGTGCGTTGCCGTGGCGGCGCCTTGGCTGAAGCCGGCGAGAACGATGCGGTCCCATCGACCTTTGAGAATCTTGGCCTCGACGGCCAAGACCCTTCGTATGAGCTTGACGCTCTCCTTGAGGCCGTAAACTTGTATCTCTTCGCGATCTGAGAAGTCTCGCACGTTCCAAATGTCGAACCACTGCGAAACCTTGTCTCCGCCTGCCGAGAAGGACGCTGCCTTCTCGCAGCGGGGAAATACCCAGCGAAACGAGGGGAAAACATCGAAGAGCGTGCGGTGCTCCGAGTTTGTCCATCGCGAGAGGGAGCGGCTGAAGTTCTCTGCCTCGTCACCACGGCCGTGGAGGAAGACGACGGTATGTGTGTGGGCTGTTCGGGGCGGTACGATGACGGGCACAGGGGCCATGATGTTGACGACGATGATGATATTGATGATGATGATGGTGTGATGGTGGTGGTGGTGGCGTTGAGTGACTGGTCATTATTCGAACGCGATGAAAGTGTCAATCAAAGTGCGTCGGCTTGGCCACAAGCGATGATGCGGCTGGACGAAAAATCCCCAGGGCAGCCGAGGTAAGAAAGGCGAGGAAGGGGAGGCAAGACAACAAGGCCAGGCAAAGCAAGGCAGCGAAGCGGGCACGTCATTGGGGCACGACGTATCCACGCCGCACCGCATGCGAGTGAGCAGGAGCTCCCGTCTGCCAGAAAAGACATGGTCGTTGCCTAATCACAATTCAATTTTCTGTTGCTTCTCAGCACGTCCGCCTCGTTCCCCCTGTGCGCCCTGCCGCGTCTGACCACTCCCGCATACCGTGCAAGCGAGTCCCCTGACGTGCCCTTTCGCTCTATTCTTTTTTGAGGGATGCCTGCGTCAAACCTTTTTGCATGCGTCATGGTCGGATGCTTCCGCGATTGGCGGCCGCGCCTAGGGACCCGCACCGAGGCGCTTATTGCGCCCATGAAATTGTCGAGGAAACAAATGCAGATGCAGCTTGCGCAAATGTGGAGCGTCTTCCTCCCATCCGTTGGTTAATGGGCCTGACGTCAGTGCTTCTGACCTTTTTTTTTTTTTTTTTTTTCCTTTGCCCCGTGGTGAGTGCTCAAAGTGGTCGAGGTGTGCGAACTGGATGTCATGGAGGCTATTCAACTCTCGAGCTTTTGATTTTGACGCATGCAAAATGCCGTGGGCCGCGCGAGGCGCTCGGGGCCGTTGGCCGGGTGCGCATGCACCGCACCTGCTGCAAGCTCACATCACTCTCCCCGCATTGTTTCTTGCCATCGTGACCGCCGATCAATTGAAGCGGATCCCGACTACGTACGATAGGGACCCCTTGTACGTAACCTCTTTCGGTGTAATTCGGACGCCATACGATCAAACCGTGCAGGGCTTCTGGAAACGTGAGAGGGATCTACTCTGCGAGAGATATGGGGAAGGCTGATCATTCGGTTCCGCTGCGCATTGGTAGTAGATATTAAAGATAGCTTTCGATTTTGGCCTGTAAATTGTGGGCATCTCTCGATGTCGGATTTCTTTTATTGCTTCGTACCGTACATTGTCTTCCGTGCCCCTGGCTTCACTTTCGTCGCCGCGCTCATGAATGAAACCCTGGACTGGTGGATGCGCAGTGGCTGATGCCGATCAAGTGCCGCCTCCACCCAAACACAATACCGAGCACAGGGTTTCGTCACTCACCCCATCTCTCTCTCGACTACGTTCGTGGCCACGGTGAGGCATCATCTCATATTTCTGCCACCATCGGCAAGTTAGCATTCATAATGTCTCAGGGGCCTCTGCGCATCGGGTTTGTGCCGGAACACTTTTCCACGCCCCTTCACTTTGCGCAGAAATACTATGGCCTCCACGCGACTCTGATCCCGTTCCCCTCCGGTACTGGGCACATGGTCACGGCCATCCGCGCCGGCGAGATTGACGTCGCCATTGGACTGACAGAAGGCTGGATCGCCGGGCTTGGCAAAGAAACAGTCGAGAGCGACGACGGGGGATATCGACTCGTTGGCACGTATGTCGAGACACCGCTGTGTATGTCCACCTCCCCCCTCCCCAGGATCGCAACCTGGACGGGACTTTCAGTGCATTGCTGTAGAGCCTCACCGGACGCCTCACCACATGGGCCCTTCCCACGAGGATGCAAAAGAGACTGATACGCGTGCCAAACAGGCTGGGCCATCTCTACGGGCGCCGGGCGTCCAGACATCACCTCCATTTCATCCCTCAAAGGGGGCAAAATCGGCGTATCTCGCATCGGATCCGGCTCCTATGTCATGGGCTACGTCTTGGCTGATCAGCAAGGCTGGCTCGCTGAAAACGCCAGCTTCTCCGACACGGTGGTGCTGCACGATTTCGAGAAGCTGCGCGGGGCAGTCAACTCTGGCGAGGCAGACTTTTTCATGTGGGAGCACTTCACCTCCAAGAAATACTACGACTCGGGGGAGATTCGTCGCGTTGGCGAGATCTACACGCCGTGGAGCAGCTGGAAGATTGTGGCATCCACCAAGCTGGCTCACGGGACCACCTTGGACGCTCGGGTAAAGACTCTGTTCGCAGCACTGGACCATGGCGTGAAGCATTTTGAGCAGAATCCGGACGAAGCCGTCGCATACATTTCTACCGAGTTGGGTTACACGGAGCCCGACGCAAGGGAGTGGTTAAAGACTGTCCGGTTTCCTTCCAGGACGGAGGGTGTCAAGGACGAGGTGGTGGAAAACTGCGTCGCCATATTGAGAAAGGCGGGCGTCCTGGTGCAAGGCAAGGGCTTGGCTCCGGAAAGCATGGTTTTGAGGGTCACCGAGGCTGGCCCGTAGCTGCGATGTGTCGTGGAGTCAAAAGAGTACCACCTTGAGCGTTGCCTGTCCGCAGAGGCTGGTGTCTGGGCTCAAACGCGGCAATGGAATGTCCTTTCGGCTTTCCCCTCCTCCCACCATTCTGACCTGTCCGTAAGTTACGTGCTGCACACTGCCATCCACGGAGCCGAAACCGTAAAAACTGGAATGGGCTTTTGGGTGGCACCCTGCTATCCGAGGGCGAGCTGGGATGCAGCCATCGCGACACTGCACTCGGTCGCGGTCCTCTTCCTCGATCACGCCAAGTAGAGTTTGTCGGGGTTCAGCGGGCAATAATACGCCTCATCGGTCCATCATCAAATCCTTCCCCCTCTTTTCTTTCCACCCCCACGGCGGGCAATGCACGGCCACTGGGCAGAGCATGTTATCGAAGCCTACAGGCTGGCTCGACCCAGGCGGGTGTCAGGTGTGGGGACTTGGGGGGGAACTGAGGGGCCCTTACCGTTGTACGATACGAAGCACTCCCCCATCCCTGGCTGACAGAATCCGCAGGGTCAGTCGGGTCGATCGGGTTGAGGGCTCCCTCTTCTTGTGCTCCTGGATAAGGGCGCCGGTCGCGTCACGCCTGTTCTCACCACTCCTCCCCGTCAAAACCACCACGACGACAGATGCCCTCTTCAGCCCCGGTGGCCAGCTGAGGTGTTTGTCACAACACAACAATTACGCTGTCGGCCGAAAATCCGCCGTCGCCATTTGGCCACGATCGTTGCGGTAGATGGTCGCTTGCTCCGCCGTCGCCAAGGGACGCTCATCCATAAACGTCTCGGCTTGCAAACTGCATTCAAGTCTCAACAGGCGCTGGTCCAGCGATCGCTGCGCACATGCTTGTCAAATGATCTGACTGAAATGACAACGGCCAACTCATTACACGCGGGCGACGATGCTTTCGCCGGCTCGGCGATGGCCAGTGAGTCAAATCACCGCCGGCTCTCGGTCACGGGCGAGGAGGCCCTCGAAATGACCGCATCGACGGGCTCGATACGCGCGCTGCCGTCAAGGACTTTGAAAACCAGCACCTTCTGGACCAAACTGGGCCTCGGAGGTGTCACGAGGCGCACACTGGGCATCTGCCTTTTATTAATCACCGTTCTTCTGTGGACGCTGTCGAACTTCCTGGCCAGTGTAGGTCTGGTCCGCGATTGCACCTCGTTGCTTGGCCAAAACGGCCCTCTTGAGATTCACCGCTAAGTTCCGATTCTCACTAGTTCATATTCTCGGACCACACCTACGATAAGCCATTCTTCCTCGTCTACTCCAACACGTCCGTCTTCGCCGTTTCGCTGTTACCCATGTTTGTCAAGTATATCACGAGAAACGGGATAGAGGGCATGCGGAATGATCTGTCGCAACTTTGGGCGGAACACCAGCGACGAGCATCGTACACCAAAGCGGCTACCCTAGATGACGACGAGCTTGACGACGAGCTATTAGTGGCGGAGACCGACAACAGCGCCTCGCGGAGGGTCGGGAGCCGTGTCAACGACGGCAAGCTCAGCTTCCGCGAGACGGCGATACTTAGCTTGGAGTTTTGTATGCTTTGGTTTTTGGCCAATTACTTTGCATCGGCATGTTTGGAGTATACGAGCGTTGCGAGCGTCACCATCCTCACATCAACGAGCAGCGTATGGACATTGATATTCTGTGCCCTGTTCGGCGTCGAGCCGTTTTCTGTGCGGAAATTGATCGGCGTCACGGCATCATTGATAGGCATCGTCTTCATCTCGACGGTCGATCTCTCGGGGGAGAGCGACGAGAACCGCGGCTCTTTCCCCCACAAGACTCCGGGCCAGATTGCTATTGGAGACGCCATGGCCTTCTTCAGCGCAATCCTGTACGGCATGTACGTGACCGTGATGAAGCGCCGGGTAGGCGACGAAGACAAGGTCGACATGCGACTCTTCTTTGGCCTGGTCGGACTGTGCAACCTCGTGCTGCTGTGGCCACTGTTCTTCGTTTTGCATTGGACCAATGTTGAGCCGGTACGTGGCGACGATCTGCCTGAGACGGCGACACGGCTGACTGGATAATCTGTTTTAGTTCGAGATGCCGCACACGGGCAAGATCTGGGCTGTTATCATCGTAAGTTTCTCCGTCGTTGGGTCTTTGTGTATACATGCGGAGGCTGACACGGGTCTGTGGGGAAGGTGAACTCGATTGCATCTTTTGTCAGCGACATCTCGTGGGCGCTGGCCATGCTCCTCACCAGCCCGCTTGTCGTCACGGTTGGGCTCTCGCTGACCATCCCGTTGTCACTGGTGGGCGAGATTATCCAGTATGGACAGTACTCGAGCTTTGTATACTGGATTGGGGCTGCAGTGGTGTTTGCGTCGTTTGTCTTCATCAACAACGAGAGCCGGGACGACGGCGAGGCGGCTGAGGAAAGCAATCCCGCTTGATAGAGGCGGTGTGTAGAATGGGAACATGATGCAAAAAAAACTTGCGCTGATGCTTCCTTTTTTTTTTTTCCCTTTTCTTCCCCCCGAATCTCATGTGCTGTTTGCAGCGGCCGCCCCCATCCGACGCGGTTCGCAGTGCACAAGTGTGTGATTGAAGCTGCATGTACAATGGATGGGGCGTTCCGGGGCTCGGCGTCGCAGCGTGGGCGGGTCCGTTGGACTGAAAGCGCGTTATTGTATTCGTCCAAGTAAGTCATCGGTGCTGACTATGATGGGATTTGTATGACGACCATTTTCTGCCCTTGCTCAGTAGTTCCAGTTCGTTCCTTTTCCTCTTCACCTTACCTCCTTTTCTCCTTGTCGCGGTCGCCATTGAACGTGCCAGTCTGATGCTGGCGACAAGGCGACCTGCCAGACTTTTTTCTGTCAGTTTGCGTATGACAAAGCCCGGCGGCCTAGCGCCGATCTCGCCCCTATAAACCTCGATCGGCGGACTTGGACGCGGCCGAGGTAGACCGACTTCAGGAACCCGCAATGTAATGCTCATGCTAATCCTAACCGTCTCGTAATCATGCATCACGACAACCTGGACCAGACCAGAGCGTGCCGTGCGAGCGTGCCTGCCTCGAGGATCCAATTTTCTTGTCCTGTTCCTTCCTTCCTGATACCGCCTTGCGATCTGCTGATCTCTGGCCCGTCTGCTGCTCTCTTTATGCAGGCCGCGTCGGAGAATACTACACGTACATGCATGGATCCGCGAAAAGTACCTACTTGTGTACGCTCTCTCCCTTGCGAAACCTGTTTAGGCGTTGACGTTTCGCCCGCGCCTGCTGCGAACGGGTAGCGAGTTCGCGAGAAACCACTCGAGGTTGATCGGATTCTTGTCCTTCAGGTCAGCTTTGCTGGTCGGTCCTCAGACGGCGGCAGCATTGTCTTTCAGAGAAGAACGAAAAAAAAATAAAAAAAAATAAAAAAAACTGGCGTTGACCGAGGCAGGCGCGAAGGACGACCAGAGTTTACACCACGTCCAAATTCACGCCCACACCACACCATCGGTCGGTCCAGCTTCCCCCATGCCATGCCGCGCCGCGCAGCACGAAGCTCGTTAGAGAAGGAAGCGGTCAAGGCATCTGCCAACGGGTCATCGGCGTCTCTGCTCCTGACAAGTGAAAAGAGTAGACCGAGACTTGCCTTATTCGACATATCGCATCCGTTGGCCCCTCTTGGTTCCTGGCGACACCATGACATGCCCTCGCGCTTGCGAACCCTCCCTTGGTATTTGACTCGGTGCAGCGAGCACCTGCGCTGCGGTTGCTCGTGGCCGGCCGGACTGGGACCCCGCGACTGCAGTCAGTTGGCCGAGCGTGTCAAACCCCTGAGCATATATCTGCTGGTCCACGAGAAGCAACCTAAAGCAAACCTCTACTATCCAAACGCAACTCGTCTACCTCATTATACTTATACTTGCTGTCGTACCTATCCTATCCAGCGTCATCTTGTTGCTGGCTGACCAGGCCGTCACCGGAAAGTTCATGCTGCCGGCGAAACCCGCAATGTCGGCCTCGTCTCCTCCCTCCTTTCGCGAAGATCGATCGTTGGCCGAGGCTATCAATGTTGTTTCTCGTCCGGTGCATGGAAAGCTCAACAGGCTCATCCTCAGCCGGCTTCCCCTAGCCCTGCCGCCGAACGCGCAAGATCCGTCTCTCTACGCCACGGGAATGCTGCATGTCGCCTCCATTTATGCGACATTTGAATCCCTGTGGGCAGACTTACTCGCTTCCCACTCCCACAATGACAGTTCCACGAAATCAAGCCCCGAGAAAGGGGGAGCAAAGCCTGGCCATGATGCGGAGAGTGTGCCAGATCAGTTGATCGAGGCGTTGGGTGAGCTCCGTCTTCCAGGCCTTATGCGCTCGCAAAAAATCATGTTGGATGTCCAGTGCATCATGGGCTGGTCGCCGGAAGTGACCAAGGTGCAGCTGGAAATCATCAGCAAGACTGGCCACCTGGCGGAAATGCTTCAACATATCGAGCGGGTTGTCCGCAGCAGACCCCATGTCTTACTAGCGTACTCGCACATCATGTTTATGGCGCTGTTTGCGGGTGGAAGATTTCTGCGAGCCACTCTCGAGCTCGCCGGCGGCGACTTTTGGGGCTCGCTGTCGTCTCCTGCTGCCTCGCCTGCAGAGCAACAAAGAGATGCGCAAGTGCCTGATGCGCCGCTGCCTGGTTGGTCGGAGCACCAGTCTCCGCTTCGCTATCTTCGTTTCTTCTGCTTTGATACGTTTGACGACGGCCAAGGGCTGAAGCGCGAGTTCAAAAAGCGCTTCGCGAACGCTGAGAAGATTCTTACTCGCAAGCAAAAGCATGACATCGTGCAAGAGGGTGTATGCATTTTCGAGAACCTGATTCTCCTTGTTGCCCAACTGGACTCCCTAAAGAGCGAATCTTTGATCGACAGAAAGAGTTCGCTCGACGTACTTGCCTCGATGATTGATGGACCGTTCTTGAGAAGGTTTCGTGACAGCCTCGCCGTGACAAGATTACGAAGTGCTCGCGGGGCACAGCCCAAGCCAACGGGTCGCAGCGACATCGATCGCATTGCTCCCCCTAACATTCCTCACCTCTTTGGTGCGCCGGTGTGCCCAGTTGCTTCTCCCAAGTCTATGCGATTTGAGCGGACCGGTCATCCGGCACGCAGCGCGGAAGCTTCCAAAACGCAACTGACGGAGAGCATCGAGGTGACCTCGGAACAAATTCGCCGGGAGCGGGTGACGAATTGGGCTCTTGGTTTCGCCATAATCCTCCTGGCCCTCGGGTTCGTGCTCTCAGGTCGACCAATTGCGCCGGAAGCAACGTCGTAGGACAAAGAGAACGCGTGCGTCCGCTCGGGGGCACATGATCCATGTGATCAGGATGCACGCGCGGCCAGAATGATCACAATTGGCTAGCGGCCGAAACATGTACTTAATGAAGCGGCATTCGTAATGGCGTGTTGAGTGTCAATGCATTGAACGAAGGGCCTGGAGCCCAAGACTGCATTCATGTTGTTTGGTCACGATGGCAAGACCTTTGTTGTCACGAGGGCATGTGCATACGAAGGTGATTGCATATGAGTACTCATTCCTCTAGAGTTTACTACTATATGCAATGTCAAGTGTTAGATTCAACATTCTGCGCCGGTCAGCGTGCGCGTGAATTAGATTCTTCAAATATGCCCAGTAATTTCCCCGGCCCAGTGAGATACAAAGGAAAGAAGGATGGGAGGGGCGTGCGTGTCAGTCATCGTCGTCGTCGTGGTCTTCGTCGTCGTCGTCACACCGGTCCCAGTCCTCGCCCGCGTCAGCCCATCCAGCCATGTGTCTCTCGCCGCCGAATTCGCCCACCCGACGCAAGTGCCGTGCTCGCCGCGCGTCCGTCTGCCACTGGCGCACGCCGTAGTCGTCCGAAGCGGTCACGAGCTTCCCCTCGTGTGACCAGCTCGCGCTCGTGACTTCGCGCGTGTGTCCGCGCACGAGGGCCGTGCCGGAGCGGAAAATGGGAATCGAGGATGCGCTGCCCCGGCCCCCCTTCTCTCCCGACGCCGCCACCGCCGCATCCGCCGCCGCCGCCGCCGACTCGTGAGCTTGTCGAGCCCACGCGGTGCGCATGTACCGCTCGTCGGTGGGGAAGAGCACGGCGCACTTGTGGCTGCTGCCGACGGCGAGCATCTCGGAGCCGTGGGCGGAAGCGGGCCGGATGGCGCACTTGACGTAAAAGGACGAGGCGAGGAAGCTGGGGTGCTTGAAGCCGCAGATGGGACCGAGCCCCTGCGCGTCGCCCGGCCTGCGCTTGATCGCGCGCTGCTCGAGCTCGGGTGCCTGGCCGAGTATGAGGTGCGCGGTGGAGTAGGCGTAGATGGTGCTGTCCTTGCACACGGCGTACAGCAGCGAGGCGCTGCCGTTGAGGGCCAGCGAGGTGATGCCGTAGGAGCGCCAGGCGTGCGCTGGCGGCTGGGGGGTGGTGGACAGCGGCTGGTCGCGCAGCTGGCGTCTCGGCTTGATGTAGCGCGTGTCCCAGAGCTTGATGCAGGCGTTGGCTTCCGACGCCGTGAGGATGAGATGCTCGCGGCCGGCGGGGAGCCACCGGACCGCCGTGACAGAGACCGGTGTTTTGTTGCCCTGCACGAGGCGCTCGTGCGCATTGTCAATGGTGTTTGATGATTTGGCCCGCATCGGCTCGAGGGTCGTGTCCCGGCTTCTGGCGCCGAACAAGCCCGCGCTCGTGAAGCAATGTACGGGCCGGGGCGCGCAGCGGAGATCCCACATACGCACCCGTCCAGCGCGGTCCGATGTCGCCAGGACGTCTCCATGGGAAGAGCCTGGTTGGAACGCTATCTTTCTCAAGGAGTCCCAGTGGCCATCAAGGAGATCGACGGCGACAGTCTGTGTCGCCACGTCCACGATCTTGCCGCTGCGATCGCCGCAGGCCGTGGCCAACCGCGAATCGTCGCTGGAAAAGTCCATGTCCATGATGGCATTGTCGTGGACCCTTATATGAGCGTCGATCTTGGAACCCGGATGCCCAGCAAGAGAAATTGTAGTCTCACTGGTGTTGAATAGCCGTACGAAGCCTTGCTCATCGCCAATCGCGGTAATGGGCGACTGGGAGCAGCTCGACAGACTGAACGGAATGGTCATGCCTTGGCCCTGGTAGGCGGAGCAGTGATGTACGTCATTGCTCCCACTGTAGAAAGAAGCCGTCTCGGAGCGCACATCGCCGGCAGGATAGTGGAGGCCATGTTTTCCCTCCCGCACGACGAGACCGTGTTCACGATCAAGGAGCCGAGCCCCGAAGCCACGGATCTGAAGCTTCCGGATGTGTCTGGGATTGTAATCTTCAGGAATCTTTATAGCATTTTCGAGGGAGGATGTCAGTCTCGGCCCCTTGTATTATCTGTCAATGTTCAAAAACCTACCGCGTTGATCCTTGACCTGGATGATTGTTCGATTGGAGGAGTGCAAGGGTTCTCTTTTGAGGGAGTGCTGCTTCCGCTACGGCTGGCCTTGAAGAAGTGGCTCTGTGTGCCTTGATCAGATGCGCTCCCCACAGCGGTCAAGTTCTCCGCATCAATGACTTACCAATGTAGTTCGTCGGCTGTTCTCAATGCCCTCCGGGACATCCAGCTCAGGCTGAACTCCCTTTGTGGAATCATTCTGGTCCTGGCACGTAATCGGGCTTCTCGCCAGCAGCCGCAGACGGGGAGGTCCCAGGCCATCTGGTGACGAGACGCGCCGTCTTTTCTGTGAGAGACGTTCCCGATCTATCAATCTTCTCCTCTTCTTGTCTTCCCCTGCCCGGCTTCGCCCTTCGGTTGGCGATGATGGACATGGCGGATCTGTGCTTGACGAAGGGACCGCTGGTGATTGTGGCGAGATGGGCTGTCGATTGGTGGCAGAAGCACCGAGCGTCCCCAGAACTATTCGGCTCGGGATTGGAACGGTCGAGCGCGGCGTGAAGAACCGTCCCAACCTTCTTGGTGTGACCGATGGGTTGCGTCTCTCCTTGCGGCAGCTCGTCCGAATGGGCGAAGGGTACGGGTTGGCCGTCGGCGACGAAGACAGGATGCTTGCATCCGCCGGCATCGCGTCGGCGTCGAGGGAATCATGCTGGGGCATCGTTTCCCGCCGACGTCGTGGCCGTCAAATTAGAGCTCCTAGCACGCGTCGCGCGTCAACCCAGCCGACGAAGTCGAGGGTGAGAGCGAGAATCGGAAGAGTGTCCCCTGATGGATGTGTGCTGCGAAGTAGGCATGGCATTGAATCACAGGCGTCATGTCATGTCTTGCACGTGTGCGCGGGCTGAACCCCGGAAGTACTAGAGGAGAGGCGGAGTAGTTGCAAGACGCGTTCACGACGTGCGCGTGTATCGCTCGCGTTAATTCGAGAACAGCGACGTCACTGGCCACGTTGCGGGCCTGGTCCACTGAAGCCCAGTCGACGGGAGCAGCTGACCGCGGTGACTCTGCGCTGAAAACCTCATGTACTTGCGACCGGACCATCTCAGCCGCGTCCGGTAACAATTTAGCTTTTGATGGCGTTGTCATCCTCTATTGCTTGATATCAAGTACTTTTCACTGCTGTCGTTCAACCTGTGTACTTAGGCACCCAAGGTGATGATGGATGGATGGGTCCGTATTGCCAAGCTCCCTGATTGGAGTGCAGCTCCCCGCCACCAAAGCCCCGCTGGCTTGCGTCAAAGCCACGATGGTGCCATTCTCGGGCGCCATTCCTCATTCCCCATCCCCCATCCCGGCTATTGCCGTGAGGATACCGCAATACCCTCCCTCATGCAGAACCAGACAGACCTAAGGAACGCGACCTAAAGAAAACACCTCCCATCCCTCAACATCTCCCCAGTATCGGTGCTCACCGATTGTAGTTGCGCCATGTGCCGCTTCCTTGCAAGTAGACCGGCCGTCTGATTGGCGGCTCGCACCCATTGACTGACTCCTTCGTCGCCCAGGTGTACAAAGGCAGCGATGAAATCCTGCTCTCGAAGCTTATCCTCGATCCAGCCCACTCCATTCTGAAGCAGTCATTTGACTCAAGACTTCGCTTAGTGAGAACGAACGAGAACAGGAAAGCTCTTGCAGACGCCAGCTGACCGCGTCAGGACACGCGCCGTGGACAAAACAATGCCGATGGCTTCGGAATAGGGTTCTACACAGACCCAAAGCTGGGCTCAGCCCCGTGCCTCTTCACGTCAACAATCCCTGCCTGGAACTGTACAAACCTCCACAGAATAGCCTCCAAGACTGCCTCCCGCCTCATCTTCGGCCATGTCCGCGCCACCACCGAGGGTTCCCTGAGCGAGGACAACTGCCACCCCTTTACGCACGCCAGTCTCATGTGGATGCACAACGGTGGCCTCGGCAGCTGGAAGTACATCAAGAGAAGGCTGAGCGATCGCCTAGCCGACAAGTGGTTCTTGCAGGTCAAGGGATCGACGGACAGTGAGTGGGCGTTTGCCCTGTTCCTCGACACGCTCGAGCGCCTGGGCCACGACCCCAGCTCTTCGCCCGAGAATGGCTTTGGGCCAACGGTGCTGCGGA
This sequence comes from Moelleriella libera RCEF 2490, assembly GCA_001636675.1. Classification (NCBI taxonomy): domain Eukaryota; kingdom Fungi; phylum Ascomycota; class Sordariomycetes; order Hypocreales; family Clavicipitaceae; genus Moelleriella; species Moelleriella libera. The sequence goes on along the minus strand of AZGY01000005.1, from coordinate 333,031 downwards.
GAGCCGTGGAGGATACCATTGCCCAGATCAACGACTTGACCGACTCTCTTCCCCGAGACGTCCTGCAGAACGACGACGTCGACACGAGGAGCCTGCTCAATTTCGCGCTGACAGACGGCCACAGCATCATCTGCACGAGATACATCAGCAGTTCCAAGGACGAGGCGGCTAGTCTGTATTATTCGTCAGGCACGCAGTGGGTGACGAGAACCTCGGACCCGAGTGACAGACAATATCAGATGGAGCGCAACGACAAAGGAGCCGACATTGTTCTCGTAGCAAGTGAGCCCTTGACATTTGAACGTGGTAAGTGGCCCTCTTGAATGCGGTCCCAATACCAAGTTGGATTATTTCAGGCCGAGAAGTCGGTGTGACTGACCCCGATCAGAAAATTGGGTCAACGTGCCTACAAATTCGATTCTCACCATTCATCACCAGACCGTCATGGTCCATCCCATCCTGGACAAGTACTACGAGCGCGATCCCTATCATGTCCGTTCCAGCGCCTTTGTCCAGGCAAAGGGCCTGGTCTCAAACGAGAAGGCCCCCAGCGGCTCTTGCATCAGTCCGGGCAACGAAGCATCCACGCCCGCCATCATGGACGGACACAAAAAGTTCATGGCGCAATCGCTGTGCTCGAGAAGCTTTAGCCCTGATCTGGCCCGCCGCGCCTTCGCGCCACTTTGATCAAGTAGCAATCACCATCACCGCGGGAATGTTGAATAATAGCCGCGCATCATCGTGTACCAGGGTAGTCGAGTACTCTGACTTTGCAGCCCGATGAGTAACTCACATGTTGATACCGGGAAGGGTGAGTCAAAAGCCCGCGATGCTCTTCATGATGACATGTGAAGAGCTGTCCGTACGGTGGGGTACATGTGTCTTCGAAACCGCAATGTGCCAACGCCAGTCGACATTCAATCATCCCCCTGTTGTATCCAAGGCTGGCCTCTCAGCGAGGGTTAGGCCCAGACGAGTACTTTTTCTTTTCGAGGACGAGGAGTTAGGTTGCGTATTCCGCAGACGGACAAGAGAAACCGATTCCGCGAGATTGAGTGCGTGCAAAGGCTGATGTTGAGCAGGAGGGATGATATGGTAATTGTGAAAGACGCTGATAGGGGCTTTTCGAAAATACCGCGAGTGTCGGGCCAAGGCGGAGAACAATATCCGGTATGAGCCAAATAATTTATGGTCAAATTTTCGGGTTTGTCACGGACACCTTTTCATCTTTGGGCGCGGGCGAGGGCAAAGAGCAACATCCATTATGAGTCGAATGATTTATATACCCAAAGTCTCCAAAATCTTCATGGGCCTCTTCTCATTGTCCTTTCTAGAGGCAGGATAGAGGCAGGATTTGAAAGGCAGTGTCCAGAACGACAACGGGGTTCATGACATTCGAGCGACCATGACTCGGAACGATTTTCACTTGCATTCTTCTTCATGCTATGAATTACAACTTGAATAGATTCTGTTCCAGACGGTTATACTCGCATTCATCACACTTGTTCTCATTGAACCTAGAGTAACGGTGATCGAGCAATGGTGCTCAAGTTCTTTGTTTCCCGCCCCCCTCTGTGAGTGAGTTTGTGAAATGTAGTGTCCGCAACGGACGACGGGGCAGGCGGAGAGCCGTGGCCATGTCCACCCACCACCGTTGTAGAGGTGCCTTTGATACATTGGCGATACTCGTGTCTCTAGGTCATCCGGCCGGGCAGGGCAGCATTTGTGACCGAGTCGGCTGTTTGCATTCACTGCGGAGAGTTGGCTCGATCATGGATGAAGCATTAAATACCTGGCTTGTGCAGTTCGCATTAGAGACGGCGAGCGAGCGTCTTCCGCCGAGAAAGCGGGAGACCGATTAGCAAGTGCCTGTTTGCGCATCATCGATCCCTGCCCGAGATGGCTCCTCTCATTGTTACAGATAGGTTTCTGCAATGGATCGAGACGACTCACGAGACGACTCAACCCTTTATCCCCGACAGGCGCTTGTCATATTCCTTCTGGCATAAGCATCGGAGCCTTGTCATCTCTCTCACTTACACCGGCGTCGCTGCTGTCCAACAGAATACGCCTTCAGTGCAAAGCTTAGCTGGCGGAAGCTGGCCTTTTTTTTCCCTTCCTTCTTTTTTCTCTCGGGGCGAGGTTTGGTTCGACAAACGTTCCGCGCGTGTCAAAGTTCCAGATGGGCCGCCGACTAGGCGCCGTAGGGCACAGACGGCGTCGGCCTTTTCTCGAAGCTATAATTCGAAAATTTTAGTCTGTACCAGCCTGCTCTGGCGAAGTTGCCTGTGCTACTTCTGTGCGCGGCCATTTTAACGCCAAACAATTTAATGACCACACCTTCTCCGAGGCTAGGCCGAGGTTCTGCTCGTTGCGAGAGCGCGCTTGAGGGTTACATTGAAACCTCAGACCTCTCTACCATGGAACCATGGCCAGCCTCAGTCGAAGTTGAGAGCGTGGCGCTAAAGTAGCGCAACAATCAATCGCGGAGACCATGGCCTTGCAGCAAGCCCATGGACGCTCCCGTGTGCGACTTTGGGTGTGGTTAGACGGTGGCAGGTCCGTCGGTTGTTGATACTGGCTAAATCTACCATCAAATTTCACCTGAGCCGTTCTGAGATGGGAAAGGGGGCTTGGATAGGTAAACTACTAGGTAGGTGGGCCGTGTGGTTGACCCAAATGAAGGGGCGCTGATCGGCCGAGATGGAGGAAACGAGATGGAGGACATGCTGCCACAGGAACATTGGCCTACCGCGGCAGCTGACAATGTGCCAGAGAGAAGAGTCTTGTCGTCAGAAAAGTCAAGGTTCCTTCACCGTTGGAGCAGGCCGAGCCCAGTGACCGCAGTGTAGCATCATCTCTCCCCGCGCCAAAGCAAATACCGGCTTAGACGGAGATCGTTGCTAGGCCAAAAGGAACCTTCTGCCGAATTGCCCACCCCTCCCCCATCTCTAGCAGTTGTAACGTCACGCGAGTTGATACTCCCTGCAGCCGCGTCTGTCGGGCGTCGACATTGCATCATCCTGGTGATTGCGTGCAGACACAGATGGTTGACTAGGACGACGACATCGATCACTCCTGGATGTCTGTCGACCGACAAAGGCGATGCCTTGGTCTGTTCCTTGATGCGTTGCGAAGCGGGTGAAAAGGAGATTTAAAAGTCGTCGTTCAATTCGGGGAAAATTCCAGGCGTGTCGTGTCAGTGGCGCAGACTTGCTTCAAATCCTATAAAGCCAACAGCAACGACAAGTGAGAGAAAGCGAGATCCGAATGCCTGGCCTACAAAGGCTCCACGTGCGCCAATCAGGCAATCGGTCACGGGGCGATATAAGGACATGTCGCTTTCGCCGATGGGTCGCTCGATGGAGGCTGAAATGTAACAGCAACTGCATGCTGTGGGTTTCAAGCACCGGTTGAGGGAGGGAAGGGTGAGCTGCACGATAACACGAAACGGCGTGGAAGCGGCGTGGTCTTCCAGGGTTCACTCACCCTTCTACCTCGCCTCCCTTGCATCTCTTCTTGCGCGAGCACGGGGCGGTGTGGCTGACCGGTTGTTCATGTGGTATGGCTTATACACGTTGGTGCAGCATGTAGGTCAAGCGGCACGTGTCGCCCATCTCAGGACGCGACGAAAGGCGGTGCTGTTGGGAGAGCGAAGCAACCTCTTCTCTCCCCTCTCACCTTGCTCCGTTATCCTTGTTCGACGTGAACCAGGTCTTCTTACCCGCTGAGTGCGTATGCAGAGGGCCTGACGGCCCTCGGGCCGGTTCTGGGATGCGTGGCCATTCCCTGCACTGGGCGTCACATACACAGAGCCTAAGACTATCACGCTGCTCAATGTAAAGCTCGAGCACTTCGGTTCTCCGACAGTAGAAACACATACATGGCCGTCTATGCGATACTTCTTTTCACGAGAGTGTTTCCTTTTTTCGCAAGATTTTCATTGTTCATCGCAGTCAAGGACATCGAAAGAAGATTTGCTCGCTTGAGTGCGGCCGGTCCATTTGCCTGTTGTTCTTGGCACGCCGCGACACAGCTGAAAACTGACGGAAAATGCATGTAAGTGAAGCTGGCAAAGTAAGCGGCCGCAGCTTGGCATTGCATGGCGCCTTGTCACTTCTCTCACGTAATGAACTAGTCGCAGTCAGCGTGGATGCCTCGGAAGGGAACAATGCACTGCTCGGCGAGAGATGCCTCGAGATCCGCTGATGTGAAAAGCAAGGACCCCCCGTGTGCGTCTGTCGTTGGATGGGTGGCAGTGATTGATCAGATTCAATTGGGGAGGGTCCTCCCCGGCATGCCTCAGCCTCGGAAGTACCATGCCGACGTTGTCGTGTCCCGGCTTGTCTGCGCAGTCAGCCGCTTCGGAGAAGATTTGAGACGTCGGTCGAGGCTATGTCGACTCTCGCGGCTGTTGATTTCAAATTGAATCGAAGACAATATTGCCGCTCGAGAGCACAACCTCTTCCCCGTTCCCCCGGGTTGAGCCGGGCGGGCCATCGCGAGACATTAATGTTGCTTCAGCATGATATATCTGATGCTTGGAGAATCGATATAGATCTTGGTCGGCGACATGGACGAGATGATAGATTGGTCGGAGAGAGCCGTCAGACACACGGACTCTTACTAGGCCAGCGTGGTGGAGCGAGGGCGTGCGCGCAGTCATCCGAAGATACCCCAGGTGTTGGCCGAGCAGCAGCAACTGATGCGGAGAATTGGAACGGCGTAGTGAGTAGTCAGATTTGTGGACCAAACTGCCACTAAGGAGAAAACGCCGCCTGCATCGGTCGCTTTCCGCTGAGGCATCGTCGGTGGTTCGGCTGTGTGAGACTGGATTGCCATAAGGCTCAAACGTCAAAACAGTAATACGCATGTCTGTCTTTCCCTCGCCGGCCGGGGGAAGGGGGAGGGTGTGGGGGTGACTGGGCTGTCGGAGTCGCATCCCAGCTCTGCAGACCGTGACATGTGCGAGGGTCTTCCCATGGTTCGAACTGTTGTATCTGGTGGACCGGCGGCACAAGTTGATAATCATGTTCAATAGCTGCTCGGGCGTAAAAAGCGATCTTCTCTTCTCGTGGCACCGACCGACTCGGGCGTTACGGGCGATCAGCAAGCCAAGATGTGGCTTGCAGGGTGGAGCGTCTCCAACGGATGAGATCGAGGTCGAGGTCGAGCAAGGGAAGTCGCTCACGACGTGCCTGCCCACCGAACCTTTCAAAAACCCTGGCAGCCCCCACTCGATTCTGCGCCGCCTGTTCAGATGAAGACGAAACTGTATACCTGGGGTCGATATAGATGAGCAAAGATTAAACGTTAGAGGTTTGTGCGACATTCCGACGCGTCCTGTTCAACAGCACGCACCGTCCAGTCGCCGGTCCCTTCGATGGCAGTGTGTGCCCTGCAGAGGGCGTCACCTCGGCTGCTGCGGTTGCATCTCCCTTCGCAAAGTACCTTGTTCTCCACGTTGAAGAGGCCCCGGGAGTGCTACGTACCACGGGACAGATGGCCCGCTTGCCTACCGTCGTCGTCAGCGTTCGGCCTTGAATACACGGCAAGGCTTCGCTTCGTGAAAAAGAAAGGCTGAGGCGGCTCTGTCGGATAATGTCATGGTCGTCTGGTCGCAGGGATGACGCCTAGATCTGGCCAGACATTAGCCGGCCCATGGGACCAGACCGAGCACAGCAGGGTTGGTGGTGAGATTCACGCAGAGAGATTGCCGAACAAAGCACAAATATGTGCGCCGTTCACTCGCGACTTATAACACGAATCAAGATGTTACATAGTTCCGATGTGTCGCGAGATCAAGAGCAACTCTGTCTGTCATGAAGCAAGCCAGGCAAAACTTACGGATGCAACGTCTGATGCTGAGCAAAATTGCAACAAAATCTTGCACTTGTGGTAAATTGGTCTTGCTCGGTGAACCTCCTGTTGTCTCTCTGCATCCTGGCTCTTCATACTATACGTATACAAGTAAGAGCGCGCGACTGCGCCCTCGAAAGCTGGCAAGATCCTTGATGTAATGGGTGTCCAAAGGGGGTCAGCCGTCTCCAGCATGTGTAAACAGGACTTTGCCGCCAGTAAAATGAGATGATGTGGACGTCATATTAATCGACGGTCCCGTACACGCTCGCCTTGGCTGCGACAGCAAACAGGCGCTCATGATACTCGTATGGTACAGCGTTGGGCATACGTGCTGCCGCATCTCAGGCTTTCGGGTGATGGCTAGTGTCTCTTGCTCGCCTTCTCGCGCCTCTTGCATCAGAAATCGCCTGATCGCAGCCTCCAGTCCTTTCATTCTTGCCCGAACTTTGCAAGTCTGGCCAGCAGAGGCGGAAAAAAACGGCCAATCAAATTCATCGGTCAGGGTGCAAAATCATGATCCTTCTCAGTGCTTGAAGGATATGGGACAACAGAATGGCGTATCTCTCGTTTCGAGCCAGGTCACAAAGGGGGAGCGGGCATGAGGACGCGGGGATCATGAAGAAATAATATACGCGGAATAGTGAAGTAGCCTTCCAAGGGCTGTGACGTCGGTAAAGGGAACACAAGGCTACGGCTTCTCATATGAAAACCACTAAAGAGGTACCGCGGCACAGCAGCTGGGCTGCACAAGTACATGCGATGTTCTTGCCAGTTGTGATTGGAGCTTTAGCAGTTGCATGGTCTCGATCAGGAAGGCGGGTCCCCTTTTGTAAACAACCCCCAAATTCTACCGAGTGCACAGAATACTGCCGGAAGCGACGACCAGTGCCAGAAGCAAAAGCCCGTCCTCCTCCTCAGACCAATGCGTCAAGGGACCTTGCAAGAAAAGCGAGCATCATCTGCAAGTTCTCGATGGTCCCAAGTCAAATGACCTTATTTGACAGATCCGGATGCTCCTCTCACGTCATCTTCCATCAGCCAATGTACTGAACTTTGGCTACATACGTTGCGGCGATCATATTTGAAGGGGATTATTCCATTCGTGTATGCGTTTTTAGTTCCTCAATTGGTGATTACTTCTCTTGGGCGCATCAGTAACAGTGAAAGTTGGCGAAACGCGCGGCTTGCCGAGACTCCGACTCAAGCCCGTGATGTCGTGACCGGGGTGGAAAGCGCAGTTCTCGTGCAATACCTTCCCGGAGATAACTCAGCGTCTGGTAATGGTCGCCTTGGCGAAGATTCGTAATGGCTTCAACGGCTATGGGTCGCCAGCGCTCAAGATTGGCTTGCTTCTTGTTTGGCATGGGGGAGGGGGCGCGCTGAAGAGACCAATCGAGATGCTTTGATCTCCCCGCAATCGAGGAGCTTGTTTCCTCGTGCGATCGCACGAGTGCTGCACGTGACGGTTCGTCCATCGTGCCGCCATGGTTTGATCTAAAAGGCCGTGTCGTGTGACGAAGGGGGGAGCCGGCTCAACTGTGCTGCGCTATACTACAAACAGCAAAAAATCCGGGCGCCGAAGCATTGCTCCACAACAAAGCAAGCAAACAAGCAAGCACTGAAGAAATAAGCACCTCTCGTCCGTCGTCTCTCGCCATTCAAGAGGGATGCACACCGCTGCACCATTTCGCGGGTGTTGAAAAGGGCCCCTATATGACAATTCCGTCCTCTCTGGATCTGTCAGCATGCAATGGGTGCGCGGGTTTTCGTGAAACTCGCAGCTCCGGATCTGAACCAGGGAAAAACCCATGTATGCATGTCATTGCTCGCAAGACAACCGTCAACAGTATTTCGATTTCGTCATATCACGACAAGGCTACAGCATCGAGGGGGGCGATGGCATCGGACCGTCGCGTCGGGCGTCCTCCCACCAGGGGGTGTGTGTGCGTGTGCGTGTGTGATCCTGGAGACGACAGGATTGGCCGTATCGCTGCATCGTCAACAAGGGGATCGCATCGTGTGCTGCTGCTGGCTGGCTGTCGAATCCTCCGTTCCTCCCGCCCCCTCCTTGACCTCCCCCACCTCACTACTGAGCCTCCTCGCCTTTCCTTTCCCTCCTTATCTCTCTCTCCCTCCCTCTCTCCGTCCTTCTCTCATTTTCTCTCATTTTTCCGTCCCTTACTCTCTCTATCTGTCTCAGAGCTGTGCATACTACATCGAGATACGGAGTACATAGAATTTGAGATGGGCGTATTTCACCTACCCAGGTACATAGTTTAGGTTGTAGGCAGTGGCGCACGCCTCCCGACCCGAACCATGCCATGCCATCCATCCACTCACCCACCCATCCATCTTATCCGCTACCAGGAGGAGGGGAGGGGGGCTTTATGACCACATCGAGTAAGGACCGCCCGCCTGCCTGCCCCGTGCTGCCTGCCCACAGACTATCCATTTTGAATCAAGCTTTTGTGCGGAGTCCTAGGCGTTCGTTTTCGCATCGGTCACTCGTCACTCAAAAGTCACCGATTTCTACCCGCAAGCCACGTCCTCCGCCCCCAGCCCCCCATTTTGTCTCTCAAGGGAAGAGAAGGGTGAAGGGGGGGAAACGGAAATTGAAAGAAGAAAATAGAAAGAGGACAGTTCGCTCGGCAGGCCGAAAGATGAATACGACATATAACATGACCTAGGTTGCAGAAGTAGATACACGCGCACGTGTCAGCAAGATGCTCCTACATACCAAGGTACCAAACAGTGTCACCGTCCTACAGTATTGTATTGTATTGAAAAGTATTGTATCGTGCGGACCAGACCAGGTGATATGTATTGCACGAACCGGGCCACAAGGACGGGCCCCCCTTGCTTCTTGCCCCTCTTTCCTCCTTCCAAGGCAGAAGAGAGCATGGGTGGGAACGCAAGTCTACTACATACAATACAATACGATACAGTGCAGTGAAAAACTAGATGTGTGCACGGTATACACACAGTACATGCTTGCCTTGACTCCTTGCCTGCGTGACTGCCTGCTTCCCAGTTACAGGAGAGGGGCAGAGAAAGAGAGAGAGAGAGAAGGGGGGGTTGCGAAAGGAGAAGTGGGAAGGATGAGCCTCGCAGATGGATGACTTGGGGGAAAGGGAAACTCTTCGCGACGGACCGAAAATTAAGCGAAGGAATCAAGACACCAAGACCAAGATAAGAAAGAGAGAGTGTGTGATTGTGTGTGTGTGTTTAGGTTCGTGTGTGTGTGCATGTGTTTGTTGGGTGGGGTGGGGGAAAAGAGTCGTCGCCGGATGCCGGCTCGCTTGGCCGCGTAGGCGAATTGGCGATGGGCGGACAAGAAAGAGGGGGATGGATGGGCGGAGAGAAAGGAGGGGAGGAGATGAAAGGGGGGGTTGGTGGCCAAAGGACAAGAAACGATTCGTCTGATTTGCCATGTCGCATATCTGATCTCGAATGCACCCCCAATGTCACCAAGGGGGGAACACCATGCGTTGCCATCTTGGAGCGTTGTATAAGAATATGAACTCTTGAGCCATTGTCACTCTTTCTTTCTGTATTCGTGCAAACATTTTGGCAGAGAGAGAGAAAGAGAGAGAGAGAGATCGTTACATGTAATGTGAACAAAAGTATATGCTACGGTTCCTGTCGTAGGGAACAAAAGATATAAAAATGTACATACAGGCCTGCAAGTGTTCCATGACCACCTGCGGTCGCAAATATATATAATCAACTAAAGAAAGTAACAGGGAAACGATACGCACAATGCTCGTCGTCCCCAGGGAAAGGAGGTCACCATCGAAAATTAAATTGGAGGAGCCTGTCCGGACCAAAGAAAAAACTAGAAAAAGAAAAGATGCCACTCTTCTCGCCTTTCAGGCACGCCGCGCTACGGCCAAACCTTGTCTAATGAACAACGCGCTTCCCTTCCGTGTGAATTTGTGGGTGGATGGATCAGCTAGGACATTATCCACTCAGCCACTTTGCCCAGTTGAGAGCGCCTCGACGGTCAGATTTGTGTCCGCATAAGCCAGCGTCAGCTGAGATGTCGCTGGACTAGAGTACCTCCAGCATTACAATGCACATTTGTCCGAACCGACGCTTGATGCCACGACACTAGCTCCACACAATCTTTCGTTGCAATTCGTTGCATTATGATTCGACAACAAAGACGGGCCAAAGGAAAAGCTTGTCTGGCGCGCTCCCGGCGTCGAATCTCGTAGTGTGGTAACAGGGTTCTGAATTTCGCGTGGCTGTATGGCGTGCTCGGCTCCGCTGGCGCTCAGCGTGTAGACAAGGGCGGCGTACCGGAGAGCCTCTGACAGGGATCCGAGATCCCGGGTCCGAGAGGGGCTTGGGGGCCCTGGCAGGGACGCTGCCGCAGTGTCAGCGTCGAAGTGCCAGCTCTGCAACGCGAGTCGGGCGTCGTCCTGTTGCCTCGAGAAGACTGCTCGCCCGTCATGATACACCACTAACTGGCACAAGGCTGATGCGAGGTTTGTCGTTGTCATCTGAAGTTTCGCAAATAGCATGGTTTCTGCAGACCAGGCTCCGCCTACTCAGACCATGAATACTGGCTGAATGGGTGTCAAAAGAGTGAGGGAGAGCTTCCTTGTTGGCCTGCCTGCGTCGCTCCCTCCTCAGAGACAGCGACTGATGTGCTGCTGTAGGTATCGACTGATCACGGAGCTATGAAAACAGGAGGCGGTGGTGTCCTGTCAAATCTACTTGAACGAGTCTGTGACAGCTTGGCTGGGGCTTGGCTCCTGCTTCATTCTGGGATTGCGAGCAGATAGGGCGCAGACTGCGTGCTGGGGATCTTGGTTGCGGGCCGCCATCTGCAAAAGGCTGACTCGAAAAGAATTATGAGGATTATCGATGCTGGCCATTCAGCCATGATGTTCTTGTAGCAGTCCATGGAGAACGGCATCCCGGTCGCGATCCCTGGGTCAATAAGTAGCGGGCTAAGTTTTCTTGAGTTTGTGGACCGTGATGCAGCACGCTTTGGCGTCTTTCCTCTGGCCCCCTCCGCGACTCTCAAGGCCACAGTAGACCTTGGTAAAGTCAGCGCGGGACTGGCGCAGCGCCGTTAGAACTGAAAAGTTGAGCACGGCCCCATGTGATGCCCACCGAGGCCGTCACATTGCTGCATCAGTCTGTGGGTCAGATGTGTGTCGAAGTGGTCCATGTGAGGACTGATGGTGGAGGCGTGTTCTGACGCAGCGTAGTTCAAGCCGTGACAGGCCGTCGCAACACGGGTCTGATCCAGCATAAACATTGAAGGGGGACTCTGCTCGACGGGAGACTGTTGGCTTCTCGAATATCCGTCGTACATGACCGAGGAGCCGCTTCCATAAGTCATCTCGTCTCTAGAATACGGCTGGCTGAGAGGCGAGAGATAGCCAACATCGCTGATGGTGTCGACCGACGATGAAAGGCCGTCCATGGCCAGCGACAGCGGATGCTTCGTGTGGCTGGAAGTCGCTCCCGGTGAATGTATAAGGCCAGGGTTATAGTTCAGGCCAGCCCAGTTGTGTTGAGTGACGCGCGATGCGCTTGCCGGCTGATACATGGAAAAGTAGTCAAAGGCATGTCCTGGGAAGGAATCGCCTGGAGACGAGTCACGATGGCTGAGGGGAGTGATGTCGACAGGTCCGTGAGGTCTTCGATATTCGTCCTGCTCTGACCAATGCGGAGTCATGATGGCGGCCGTTGAGTTGGCCCGCTCTCTCGTCACGGGTGACTTCTTTGGCTCCCGAGAAACGGGAGGCGCTTTTGCGATAGGAAGTGAGAGGCCGCGGAGTTTCCCTCTGCTGGCAACACCAACGCCCCAGGTCAACTGAGTCTTATATCCTGAGCATTCATTGCCAATCTCTAGACATTGAGAGCAGTATGGCCGGCGGCGGTCACACTTGACATTTCTCTTTGAGCACGCAAAGCAGTCATCAGCAGCTCCGCCAGCAGGCGCCCGTCTTCTGCGCTTTCGGACTGCGGCCGTGTCTTTGACAGAGACCGTCTGTTGTGACAAGGGCGCGGTCATGATGACGTATGGTGCGTGGCTTATTTCTAATTTGTTTCGCCCTGGTTCGAACCACCAAAAAAAAACAAGGGGGAAAAATCGAAGTCTCTATTCCGTGTTGAGATGGATGAAAAAAGAGCGGTGGGTGGACGGCTGGTTGGTGAGGGGGGAAGTAAACCTATTTGTTATCCCAACCAAAACTCGTCTTCAGTGGACAATTGGGCTCTCTATGTTGAGGAAATGAGCGGGCGTTGGATCCGTTGAAGCTCGGAGAGATCACAAGCAGCACCAGTCGGCTAGACTTTGGTTGCAGAAGGAGTCTTGTCGGGCTCAGAAGACAATGGTGAAGGAGGAGGTGACGAGAGGAAGACTGGGCCTGGGAGACTTATATGCGGCATGAGGGCGAAGGAAGGGGCGGCAGCAAGATTAATTATATCTTTGGAGTTGAGTGGTTGCTGAGGTCCTCTGCCTGAGCGATAGGGATGGCGAAGCCAGGAGCCCAGTGCCTGCCTGTAAGGCTCTTGCGCCATGAAGGATGACCGGGGTGGTTTGGATTTCTCCATATGTATGGAGCATTGCATACTCATAGAAAGCAGTGGCGCTAGCAGAGCAAGCTGGTTGAGCAGAACCCGATGGTGTGGTGTGCCTGTCTGGTGGCACGTACATACTGTCAAGAAGGTCGCGGTCCACGGTCACCACCACATCGACAGTACACATGGGACGGTGGGCCGGGGTCATACCCGCACACCCCGGCGTGTGGCTAGCCGAGATCAGAGTGATGGAGATCCCTGCTCAACTGATGGGTGGCACCTGGCAGCCCCAAGCCCAGAGCCTCCATATGTGGCGAGCCAGTCGCCTTCATCTCTCCAGCGCACTAGCACGAGGCCGTGACTTGACAGCGGTCATACCCCAAAGCATCCCATCTGCGAGAAGTCGTCGTAGCACGTTGCACTCGAGTTGCCATCCGGACGGCTGCCTCTTGTCAGATGAACTGCATGCAGGCTCGCGGTTGGAAGCAGAGCGTGCAGGCGGCGAGCATCAGACGACAGGCGGATAGCCTGCCCGCACGTGTCTGGAATCTCTTCTGTCGGCACAGGTGCTTGCTTGGCCCGCAGCACTTTTCGAAGCACGGCTATTGTCAGGCGACTTTGCATGGCTGCGGGGAGACACTCTGGGCACGGGCAAAGTTGGCCGACACAAGCTTCGACTTGTCCCCATCGACGCCCTCTCGTTCCCCCGTCCCAAGATGGGATCCGACAGTCTATTCGGGACAGGTGGACTACTGTCGGCTCCTTTGCCTGGCGCACTTTCCAATCATTCCGGGCATCGGGTGAGGTACCAGCTTGTTAAGCTGGACCATTGCATATCAGCACTTGCTGAACAGTACAGTCGAGCTAGCTTCTTGCATCCGGGGCCCATAACAAACCAAGGAGCATGGTGTAACCAATGATATGGCCTGGGAAATTCTCGGGTCCTTTTGGAGCTGCCTCCAAGTCATCAGCCAGAGAAGCACAAAGGGGTGTGATGCCTCCAATCCCACCTAATCACAAGCCCTTTGTCTTTCTACGGGCCATGCCTTTTTCCCTGTTTGCCTAGTTTGTCCTGAAATCATCTTGCAGATAATTCGGGAAACATTCCTGGAGCCGCTTGATGGTCGTTCCTCGCTGTGTCCACGGGAACCATGACGCGAGAACCAGGTCCTTACAATGGACCCCAACAACCAAGATACTGCCGTGATGCGTGATCGGTTGCATCTGTCCTATTGCCTGGTTTCTCGTTTCGTACCAGACGCGTTGGGTGCAAGAAGCAGCAGGTACATTTTTCGAACCAACCCTTCTGACCGGCAACGACAACAAACTGTGTCATTGGCTGGACACGATGCTCCGTTTTTCAATGCGGAAGAGTACGGCACCAGCAGAGAGACAGTAGAGGGAAATTCTGACAGCCTTCCCGACAAGCCCTGTCCCGGCTTCCGTTGGCTCCGCAATGTGGCTCAGGGTTCCTTGGGGGGGAGGCATTCGCTGGCTGCCACACCAAAAAGGTGAGTGCATCGGTGCGAAGCAGCGGAAGGCACTGCCAACTTGCCTCTAGCGTCTAACAATACCTGCGCGCAGTAGTGCCGGGTCGCCAGGTCCTTTTGCAAGTGCCCACTTTGCACATCCACTTCCGGCCAGCGCTTCTCATTAGAGACCGAGGTCCAACGCTTCCAACTGTGCATGGGCAATTCATCATACTATCGCAATTTGACCATAGTCTGTCTTGCACCCTCGTAGCAGCGTGGTGACTTGTCCGAATTGCCGAAAAGGAAGACCAGCACGATGCAAGAACGGGAAGAGTGAGCATTGTGAGTTGTGCAGGGGCCAGGCCGGAGACAATCAGTCCATTCGACTTGCCACGCAAGACACCGCAGTTGCCATTCAGCATTAGAGAAAGTTTATGAAAGGGGGGGAGGCCCCGATTGGAGGGCACTGCCAGTCACCATCACTGACCCGTGACGCTTCAAACCGCATGCAAACTGATATGTGGTGATATCGTCTTCTCAGTCCGGCGCTAGTAGAGCAAGGATGTTGGACGTATCTATCGCACCATGGCATTGGCATCATGCAGCAGCCAGATGTCTCGACCTGTCATGACAGGGAAGACGACTACCATGTGCAGGCATTTCAGTCCACAAATAAGGAATGATACGGGGGACTTTTTTTTTTGATCGCGTTTTGCTGTGTGTTCCTGGCGATGGACTCGTGCCTGGGCGGATGCGAGAGGGCTGGGCATTGATGAGTGGACCGAAGTTTGTCCTTGCCAACTTAAAATGGTCTGTTTTGTACGCAGCCCATGGAGATCTGCTATTTTTTACCAGCGTCAGCAACGTGCATCGATCTTGGCATTCGGGGCCAGTCGTCTGCGTTGCCTAGACTTGAAACGTCGGTGCCTTAGTTTAGTTCCTGGTGCCCAGGAGATTGAAGGAGCGGGACGCCGCGTTGTGTTGTGTTATGTGCACCTACAAGTTTTGCACGGCAGCAGGAACGAAAACTTCAAAACCTGTCCGGAGCTTGCCTATCGTTGTAGAGGAGAAGGGGAGGGAAGAAGGGGGGACCGGAACTCGCATCCGAGTCCATCTCGGCGAATCGTGTCCTTTGATAGAGGCCAGCTGGACCTGAATCGCCAACGACGGTGAAGGTTTCTGGTCTTGCGGATTGCTGAGGCGCTTGATGCTGCAGCCTTTCCGCGCTTGATTGTTGGGGCGGAAGGCTCAGAGCAGAGCACAGCACAGCACAGCACGCAGACGGCAGGCACAACGCAGCCGCAGCGGCAACACCCTCATTCGGCCGACCACGCCTTTCCTTTTTCCTTTTGGCGAGGTGCCGGTCCACCATCGTCGACACCATGATGACATAGACATGCGTTCTGGGGCGCTGGAAAGCAAGTCTGATCCTGTGTAACGCCTCTTCGGAGGTTCTCAACAAGTGCCTCCACCGCCCGCAATTTTTGTAGTAATCTTCCATTCTCTGCCTGCCCTCAATGGAGTCTCGAGCGCAGCAATAAAAAGAAGGGGGGAAAGTACCAACAACAACAAGAGCAGCAGCAGCAGCAACAGCAGCGGCACAAGGCAATTCGGATGGCAATGGCAACGTTTGATTGGCATCGTTCAGGTGTCTTCCCACCCACCGCCACTTTCGGTCGCCAAAGCTGCCCTCCGTTGTCAAGTCAATGGACATGATTCGTAATTGCAAATCCTGAAGCCCGACGCGACTAGCTCGACGACTCGCATCCGGCAGCGATCGTAAGGGGTAACTACTGCCACCATTTTGCACCCGTCGTTGATTCCAGCAAGCCAGCGTTGTGGCCTGTTTTCTGGTACGTGCCCGTGAAGCTCGAGGATCCACGGCGGGTAATTGCCACATCATGCATGGGGGGGGACCATTCAACAATCGAATGGGCTCGAGGTCTCTTGCTCAATATTGTCCTCTGCCCTCTCAAGTCTGCAACAGGGACCTGGTCGCCGGGAGGAGTGCCTATCCCAGCAGGACGGCCCACGTATGTCTCACTTCCCTGCTAGCGAATATTGTTTCTAGAAGTTCCTGACAGATCGCAACGAGTCAAGGCCACGATCATGTCCGCACCAGGTTTGTTTTCCCCGCCCCATCTCCATCGCTCGTACCGAGAGAGACGGCCAGATCATCACCCGGGGTTCACGGCTTGACAGGGCGATGGCTTTGGGACTGGTTGCCCACACGGCAATGTGCCTACCCCCTCCTGTGCCTGGGACAAGCCACCAACGGAGACAGCAGAACAGTCCGAGAACACAGCGCTGTACATACATGATGAGATCTACAGTAGTGACGGAGAACTCCCTATGAAGCGCACTCGACTCGACGTCCACGTCCACCTGGGTCGGGATGCCCGTCTGCAATACCCGTCGAGTCTATGTTTGGATAAGCAAACGTGACGGCGGCGACGGTTCAACACAACGAGCGGCAGCGCTGAAATCGGACATCGAGGTTATCATGCGTTTCAAATTCATCCAATAATTTCGGGTTGAAATGATTGCATTGATTATCTGAGCAGCACGGTTTTCTGTATTTATCCACCGACTAGGCCCGGCCCTCCCATATCAGTTGACATGTACTCCGTATGTATGTATGGCTTCGCAGGCCCGAGCGCTGTCAGGTCCGTGGAAATTATAGCACACCAAAAGAACGACTTGGGTCCCCCAGGAACAGCGTGAGGGGCCTGATGTCGCGTGCCGGGTTTACGACGGCCGAGGTGCCTGCACACACAAAATTGTATGTATTGTACAATATCACATCACAGCCTGGCTTCCGGATTCTCCACTTGCTGCTCCCTGCTGCTCTGTCAATCAACCGTCGCTCGGCCGTCATCAGCACCGATTGTTTGGGATCCCCATGTCATGGGCCCCGTGAAGAGGGACCAATCGTTGGACAGCGACCATCTGGTCTGATGTGAACGAACCCCAGAAGCAAACAGGAACACATCATCGAGGCAAATCAGGGTTCGCGATTGGAGTCCAAGCCGACACAACATACAAAAAGCCCTGCCCAAGGCGGCCTAGTCAGCGGCTTAGGTCTTGCCCCGATGGTATAATCTCTCACCAATCAAGCTTCGGTGCTCTCATCTCCACAACCTCATTGGCATCTTCATGGTCTGCTTCCTGGCGGACCTTCGGTGACCGTTTAGAGCGCAATCGGGCTCCATCTAGATGCTTTGTGCACTTTGAGGAGAAGCATAGCCTCGTTTCGAGCCAAGCCCTCTACGTAGCCGAAGCATTGTCGGCCCCTTTCCGGCAAACCACATCAGACGAAGTCGAGTTAAGATTCCGCCCATCAGCCTCCTATTGTAAGTCACGGCAGGGCCCCAACTCGGGACCGTACGAAAAGGCAGCTCGGCCATCCATCCGCCACACCACCATCCAGTTTAGTTGGATGAATTGCCGACGTGAACACCTCAGCGCGCGCATAATGGATCCAACTTTAGCTGCGACCAAAAGTCCGGGCTCCCAATTGGCGGGCTGTCAGAATGCGAGTTGCCGAAGCGCTCCTCTTGGGTGTGCGTCATCGGGGGAGGGAGGGAGGGACGGAAAGGAAAATGATTGACAAGGTGAAAAGAAGTCATCGTAGCAGCAGCCTTGAAGCTCTCTCGCCTCGTCACACTTCAGCCTCGCGTCTCCCAGTCTGTCGTCTTGGCACCGAAACGCTCATATCTCGGGATGGCTCGCCTTGTGCCGGCATATCACGCAGCGCAACGCGGTCACGCCCACCGGATTGTGTTCACGGGCATGCAGGGCCGATCCGGCGCTGTGTAAGCACGCACTCGCTGCCCAGCATGGCCCGTTGACAGGCGCGGCCGCGTGTGAGTCTACTGGCTGGCAGCTCTCAATGTGAAACGCATGGCCGCCGTGAAGAGCTTGTCCGTCAATGCGGGAGCCATCACCTAAGCATGTCGCAACACCTTGCTTAGCCAGTTGGCCACTATCGAAGCCCGACCGGCAGCGGGTGGCCAGATGTTTCTGGAACATTAGGGTCTCATCGGCGAGCTAGGCCTTATCAGTGTTGTCTGGACACGTTCATCGGTACTTGTGCATCTTCGATAATAGTATCTAGCCTACCCACTGGATATCAAAGGCTAGCTGCTGAAGCTTGATCTGGTGGTGAGTGCTTGGCGTTTGTCAGTCTTGTGGCTAAGGAGAAAATAACGATCGACGACGCGCTGCCTTGGCCCCTTGAATCCGGATCCGCCTGTCATTTTGCAAACGCATTATCCGTTTACTTGGCGCGGATTGCTCTGGGTCCCCTTGGTTTTTCAGTTGAATTAGTCGCATCCGGTTCTGCTATTCTGGATAGGTCGACTAGTAGTAAAAAACATTGGATTTTGTGACGATGATCTGATCAAAATGTTTGGAACATGACCAATAGGCGGCAGATGGCCGACAAACTCCAAGGGTCCAGAAGTCTGGAGCATCGTTTCAGCAGCGAAACGTCTGCCGAGCGGTCCCTGCCCCCGATTCTGATAAACAACGAGGGGGAAGCAGAAAGCAGTCAGTCGTGTGGCCTTCTCCGCGGAGGGGGGGTTAACATGCAAGTCGACCCGCGCGAGGCGGCCGGCATGGGGACACACAGGCAGGTTTTCGCTGTTCACGCCGTTCAAAAACCTCTCATGTGTGACCAGCTGGCTTTGAGTCATGAGGAGCTATCGACGATCCCGTGTCGTTTTTCGTCTGATAAAGACGCAGCCGTCACGCCAGGGGTGAAAAGTCATCGTTTACAACAAGCGTCGCGACATCCCCATGGGGTCAGGATGTCCAACACAACTGTCTCAGGTTTCTCGCAAGCTGCGGACACTGACCATCTCGCAATGTTACGTGTGATGCTCCCGACGACGAGAATACAGGATGAACAGTCTCCGATACCAAGCATTTCGGACCTCCAAAGTGTAAATGATCAGCCACGCCTGCAGGAGGAGGAGGAGGGGACAGGGACTGTCTGGTTCTGCTGCAACCCTCGCGATGCGGGCGCAAAAGTTCCCGGATGTCGGAACGAGACCACGGCTTTCTCGCACGGGACGGATCAAGACGGACACACACCAGCAGCCAGCCATATCGCTGGGGGGTTATGCTGCGAGAGAGCGTCCCTGCCCCTTCCCCTTCCCTTCCCTTCCCTCTCCCATGACTGCGCTTGACTTTGTACATGACTCGGGTTGCCTATAACGTATTGCCCACTCGGGTTTGATGTTTGAGAAATGCCTGCCCTCTCCAAATGACTGAGGCGTCCTCTGGCTATGCCTTACGGCGAGCCGCAGGTTGGAGAAAGGTCTAAGGGAAAAAACACATATTGCAGAAAAAAATGTGAAAAGAAAAAAAAGAAAAAGAAAAAAAAAAGAGAGAGAGAGAGAGAGAGGAAGGGGGGGAGAACGTCGCGCAAAAAAAAAAAAAAAAAAAAAAAAGAGAGAGAGAGAGAGAGAGGAAGGGGGGGAGAACGTCGCGCTCTCGTCAACTGCCCCCTTGCCTACAATGATGATGACCGTTTCAACAGTCGGAAGGGAAGCTGAGGGTGTCTGCCTGCAAGCCGCGGTCCTACAGTCCGCCTCGTCCGATGCACCTGAGCGATTCTCTCGACTGCGTGGTCCCAGAGTCGGCGTATTGCTCACACATCCGAGCCTCCATCCCTTCCGCGGCCGAGAGCGACGTCCTTCGCCCTCTCTTCAATGCACGAGGGGCTACCAAGCCGTCTTGTGTCCTCGACTGATGATGGCGTCCAGCACAGATGCGCGAGTCTCCATAGAAGATCCCTTGTTGCCAGATTGGCAGCATGAGTCATGGCTCTCAGAACTCGTTGGCAACCCGGGTTTCCAAACCAGCCTAGCATCATCAGCCCGACGGAGAGCTTCTGTGTCGAATTCGGTCATGCACCCCGGCTTTGGTGAGGGGGGCCAGCAATCCGGCGGAATGAGGTTTCGTCATTTCCGACCGCCATCCGCACTAGAGTGCATTTTCCACGCATTGCCGCCGCAAATACACATCCGATCCGCCTCCAACGCGAGAAAGAAGGAAGAAGGCAGAAAAACAACCCCCTTCCTCCGAAATGGCTTCACATTACCGACAATGCGCTGTGAGCATTTCCCATGGGTCATTTGTCAAGTTTCTTTCTTAGAATTCGCCAATTCAGTCGACACATCGGTGACAGGATCTCCATCCTCATACCGCTGCCCCATTTGAGGTCAATTTCGTTCGGCCACATCTATCTGAAACGGGGCGCCAAGCTCACCAGCGGCTTGACCAACAGACGAATCGCGGCTCGTCACCTCAGGGACCCCTCCGTGCAAAGCACATGCGTACGTCCAATTCGGAGTACATACGTACGCAGATCCACTGATTTGAGAGGACTGATCTTTCATTTACACATCTTTTTGTGGCATGAAGATGCATATTTCTCGCCCCAGTGGCGTGGGAAAGATGCAATCTCGGACGCACATGCAATACATTTCGGCTGCGTGACGAGCCGCGATGCAGGATGACCTGGGTACCACCCGCTGACAGGCGTAGATTCCACACGGCATGGCTTCACGGCTGCAACTTAATGGCGGTCGCGCCCTGAATTCCGAGCTCTCGGAGAAGGGTAGGGCGAGGGCCCAACAGGGACACAGCAGCAAAAAGAGCCAAACCCAAAAATGAGCCGTTGACATCATGATTCGGCTCGGACGGCGCCGTGTTCAGTCGCGATGCGTCTCAAAGACGGGAAAGCGGCTCGCTTCTTCAGGCGCAAAGGAAAAGCGACGGCCACCAACCTTCATGACAATCCCGGAAACCGATTGCCGCTTGATGATGTGACATCTGGACCAGTTACTCCATCGCTTCTGTTCACGACAAAGGGCTTATGGCTCCTTGACCGAGGCCATTGGTCATTTGAGAATCCATGCTTCGTCTGCAAGTTCTCACACGTATCTGTGACGTGATAGAATCAAGTGGACGTGTCAATCTTGCCAAATGATCCACGGCCGCAATTTCAGAGATTCAGGTCCCTAAAGCAGCCTCTCAGTGCAGCCTGAGTGCAGCCATGAGACGAGACGGCCATGAAGGTCATCAGTATTTTCCCAACGTGACTGATCCGATCAAGCCAGGAGAAGGAGGCGTTTTCGTTTCGATATTCCTGATCTTCAACGCCCAGCGGCGACGACTCACTCTCAGTTCCATGGGGCCATCGCTTTTACTTTTCCTCTCTGTCCTTTTGCTGCTTGTTATTATTTTGATGTTGCTTCGTGTTACGCTGATCGATGAGTCTAGGCCTCGACGCTCAGCAGTCCTTCTCACCCCTCGCGAACGGTTTGAAAATGTGGCTGCGAGAGAGAGTTTAAAATAGGACAAATCCACAAAGGGCCTTTCTCAGCCAGCCCCGGCGCCCTGTTCTCTGCTTGATTTGCTCAGATTCCAACCAACGAGTATCTCCGAGAGAGGTAGAAAACGGAGGTGCTGGACCCGTTGCTGATGTGCGCCAGCCTCAACCATCTGATGCGTAGAACACTGACGGTGAGGGTCCTTTGAGTTGAGTCGGTTGTTCAAGGATGGTCGCCTGAACATGTCTTCCAAACCATCTGAGCACACTCTGATTCACAAGAGAAGCATTCTCCGTGGGCATGGCTACTTTGCGTGGTGTTCCGCGTGGTCGTGACCATCAACGCTTCAAGTTACGGCACTCAAAACGCTGAACGCGGGAATGAGTGTTGTCCAGGACTGTAGCTGCCATGCATGACTTCCACATGAGCACGACAATGAGCATTCGGAAAGTACGGTTCTATTTGAGCGCGACTGGGCTGTTTCATGCTATGCTACGGTGGGTAGGAACCCATGTGCGTCTCAACAGCTGGCCATGAAATGGGCAGCATCTTGACACGGCCGTGTATCGACGACATGCGCGACGGTAGATCATGCCCTCGGTGAAAGTTCTGCCGTCTGCTTAAGCGAAAAGTCCCACCCACTCGCCAGTCGAGCCTAGCAAGTCGACGCAGCTTGTGAGATTTCTCACGTCACAACACAAAGAGGCACATTGCCCACCAAGACATTGCTTTAGGCCCCTCTCATAGCTAGCAAGATCCCTCGATCTTTCCTCCATCATCAAATCAATCAATCAATCATCTCGTCAGATCAAAGTGATCAACCTGACTTCAAGCACCTCAATTCCTTCGCCTCCGTGAGACGCAACACACATTGATATTTTTGGAAATGCTGTGCCCTGATCCACCGAGCACAATTTCAGATCTAGGTAGTGAAAAAAAAGTGTACACCAAACTATTCAGCGGCGGTATCCAACCCTCACGCGACGTGAATATGTGTAACAGCTGTGAACGCAACTCACACGTCATATTATGCCACCCTATACTAAAGGTGTCAGGTCACATAACCACAGAGGCGGCCCACCAAGACATTACTTTAGGCCCCTCCCATATCTAGCTAGATGATCCCTCGATCTTTCCTTCATCATCAAATCAATCAATCAATTATCTCGTCAGGTTACAGTGATCAACCTGACTTCAAGCACCTCAATTCCTACGCCTCCGTGAGATGCAACAAAAGGGGGCCTAAGGGGGGGCAAGAAGGGACTCTCTGTCGTAATTCCTCATCTTTTCTACAGCAATGCAATAGCAAGGCTGCCCAGGACGATGGCGATCGCCCCGGCAGGAAGACGCAGCACACCCGACGCGCGCGCCGTTGAGGGGGTCGAGGTCGGTTTGGCGTCGGGCGTCTTGCCGGGCAGGTCCACTGTAGTCAGCGCAGTGTCGACCCCCAGATTCGTATTGCTGCTCGGTGCTGAGGCGGTCGTGATTGCCGTGATGGTCGCGCTGAGCTCCAGCTCGGACGCAGCAATGGTCGGCAGCGTCGCGGCCGCGACAGGAATCGGGGGCGGTGTCGGAACGGCAGGCGGAAGGACGCAGTTCTCGCCACAGCCGGGCGCCGGCGTCGGCTTGTCTGCCGTCGTGTGCGGCTCCACGGTAACGGTGTAGGTCTTGACCACCTTGTTCCCGAGGACGCATCCTGCCTCGGCGCCACCGCAGGTGTGCGTCTTGGGAATGGTAAAGGTGGCCGTGGACTCTGGGCACAGGAGCGTGGTTGACGTCAGGACCTGCGTGGTCACGCGGCCGAGGGGACACCGCGCCACGCCCGAGCACGCTGTGATGGTGAGAGTCTGGGTCGTCGTGAAGACTGACGTGATGCTGGGCCGCAGGGCAGAGCTCGGCGTGGTGTTGGCTCGCGGCGACGTTGTTGCCCCGGCCGGGAGACCCGAGGCACCACCTGATTCATCTCCGATGACGTTCGAATGGGGTATCTTGATGCTGTCCTCGGGGCCCCAGACGGTTGTACTAGTGATTGTCTCCGTCGAGATGGAGCCAACCGCGCACTTGGTGATAGAGGCGGCACAAGACGTGATCGTCTGAACGCGAGTGATGGTGAACGTCGAGGTGGAGATCGCCCGCCCTGTCGTGTTGTACCAAACAGTTGTGTTGCTCAGCTTTGATGTAACGCTTGCCACTGTCGAGGAGCGTGGTGTCGTCAACGCTGTCTTCGTCGTCGTCGCATTGTATGGCTTCGACGTGGGGCTAGCTGTCTTCGAGGTGGCAGCGGCTGTCGTGGTCGTCGTGCGAACGGTGGCGTTGCTGCTGCCGGGAAGGGTAACGGTGGGAAGAATAAATATATTGCCGGGCTTTGAGGACGATGCGGCCGTGCTATGCGAGCCGATGGATAATGTGGACGACGTTCGGGTTGTGTTGTTGGAGCCGACAGTCGACGTAGATGATAGTCTGGCTGTGCTGTTTGAACCAACGGTCGACGTAGACGACAAACTTGTTGTGCTGTTCGAAGCCACGGTCGATGTGGACGAGGCGGTTGTGCGAGTGATTGAAGAAGCAGTCATGGTGCTGTTCACCTTGTTGGACTTGCCACAATCACCCACAAGAGGCGGAACCGCATCGGAGCCCTTCTCAATCGCCTTCAGAGCCGAACCGCAATCCTCGTTGGTGGCAATGTGGATGTTCTGATTATCCATGTCGAAGACGACGTAAGCGGCGCGCAGGAAGGTGTCCCCGAGGACCGGAAATTTGTCGTCAGGGGTGACTCCGAGAATGCAGATATCACCACCGGCCTGCTTCCAGATGAAGTCTCGGTACGGAATCTCGACCTCCACCTTTCCAAACTTGAAATTGACACTGCCATTTTGTTCCGTCGTGTTGCAGGGCACTCTATAGAGGCCACTCTGATCACCGTCTGGCGGGGGGACGACTCCGGGGAAGGCATCTTTGATCTTGTTGAAGTGTTCGGTTGGAAGGGCAGACACGGTGTAACCGCTGTCAATCAGGACTGGTTGACCGTTCACTTTGTCGAACACGTCCGCCTTGGAGCCGTCAGGCTTGCTCACGGAGATGCCGTCCAGGTATATCCAGTAACGAATCAGCTTGTCGGGAGACTCTGCTGCGGGTATGATGGGGCGCTTCTCAAGAGGGCCGGAGAATTTCTTGGTGTCGATGCCTCCGAACACGACAGAACCTCGGTTGCTCCTGATGGACCGAATGTCGAGTGAAAAGGCACGGCTCTTGATAAATCCCTGGGCCACAAGATTGTCCAGCACCATGGGATAGTCGCTCTTCCAGCTCCTCAGCTGAGGTCCAGCGCCCATGATGCCCGTCACGGCGAATTCACTGTCTGTTGCCACGCCGAACATTTGTTGACTGAGCTTGGCGGAACCAATCTGCACGTAGTCATAGCCGTACGTCAAGTTGGCGAAGCCGGTACCGTAGTTCAACCTGCTGGTGACCTTGGTGTCGACAAAGGTTTGGCTGCCATTGAAACGCCCCATACGCTCGCAGAGCGCTACATCTGATGACTTGCTACAGACTGGATTGATCCAAAGCTCAGCGGAGCCCGTGTCGAAGTTGACCTTGACTGGCTGGGGCGGCGTTCCGATCTGCACTTGGATGGAGTAGAAGAATCCGGACTTTTCTGATTCGGTGGCAACATCTTGTTGCCGTCTGAGGAGTCTGTTCTTGGACACGGCGCCGGTATCGACAGTGATGGGATATCGAAGCAGGCCAGGCTCCTGGACCATTCGATTATCGGCCGGAAAGCTGACGGCGCAAGCCACGAGTGGCAGAGCAGCAAGCTGCACCACGGCGGATAACATCACGGGATTGTTCCGTTCGTCACAAAAGTATCCTTACTTGGTATGCCAGCATAGGAAGTAACGAATTCCAGAAATACGATGGAAAGAGGGAAAAAGGAAAAAGAAAAGAAAAGAAAGGATGCTCCAGCACAGACGAAAGGGGACGCGGTCCCAGATAACGAAGGCGACGGAAAAGCACACAGTAGAGAATGACGGTCCCGAAGAATAGAGACGGAGAGAGTGACTTCAAGATCCCAAACGAAGAGAATGAAACTGCGGACGCGGAAGCATGAGGCCCAAAAAGGGATGAGAAGGGTAGGAACCCGTTCACAGGCCATCGCGGAGCAACTGTTCATGTATGTTTATAGCCCATGTCCGGTTTGGGTATTGAGCAACTGCACGCAACTGCACGGTCGTCCATTATTACCCCCCCTGCAGACGGGCACTCTGCACCGCGGTCCGTGATTCACAGCTTCCAAAGCAACATGCTGTCGGCCACATCCCGGTTCGAGCTAACACGCTTCGGGGTCCAGCACAACTCTTGACCGGGGTCGACAAACACGTCGCCAGTAAGGGCCCGACGTCAAGGAACCATCAGAAGGCAGCATCGGCGAACGAAAGCAGACGGTAGCGTTGAACCAGACAAAGCCAGAAGGAGGAGAGGTTCTCTCTCGCGTGAATTAAGGTGGAAATGAAGAGCGACACCGAAACACGCCGGCCCGGAGACCGAGCTTGCATCTAATTTGTGGGGAGAGTAAACCGATGGGGCTAATAAGGTCAGAGCATTGTATGTAATTGTCTTGGTCCGCGGCTACGTAGCAAGCTCGGAGGTTTGTTGGCAGCATGCATCTTGGGGCGGTCTTTTCTCCGTTTCGCGCAGACGAGCTGCTCTCTTGCCTCAGATCATGGGTTGATGGGGCAGGCAGTGTCCTCGGTCCCAACGATGTGAAACGAGAGCTTGAAGCCGTCCTTGACCAAACCAACGCAAATGGCCCGCCGACAGTGCAGTAGAGTTTGGTTCCAGGTTGCGCGTGAAGTGGTGAGAAGGAGGGCGCGGCGACAACGCCGTGGCCAGATTCGGATCCGGGGAAACAGGCACTCTCCTCTCCCCCTTTCCACAATCGCTACCAGTTCGTGAAAAGCGAGTACATTAACACGCAGCAACGACTAAGCCCGAAATGGAAGAGGAACCCCGCCGTATATTTTGTATGAGCAGATTCCCTTGAGAGTTTTTCCAAAGTCTTTACCATTAGGTGTGTGTGTTGTGATGCCGCTGGACCGGGCCACGTAGGCTGCTGGCCTGACGAGGTTATCAATAAGGCCGTTAACGGTGTAGGTGACGATGTGACGGACGATGCGATTGATAATGCCTTGAGCGCCCTTAGATCGATCTTAAACCTCACAAACAAGCCCTTGGATTGTATTCCTATCTTCAGGTTCCATATTACGAGCCAAAGGCGTTAAAATGGATAATATTGTGGTCTTCATGACGCACAGGATCGTCACGATATTTCGAAAAGCATCGGAAAAATCTATAAATAATAGAAAAACTATTGAATATATCTTTACTAGTAACATAGGTGATAATGTACTTCTTCCGTTTTGGGCTTAGTCTTTGCTGCGTGATCAAGAATCCTTTGCTGCGTGTTGATGTACTCGTGAAAAGCCTGTCGGGCTGCGTCACAGTCACAGGGGCAGGTGTTCCATTGGGATGAAAGGTGGTGACTGCGTCGCGTGGGGCGGCCGAACTTGTGCGCCGCCACGTTTCATAAGCTCCGATCTTTGCCAGGTAAGTATAGTATGGTCGGGTGGCGGGATGACGACCGACCGAGGACGAGCTTTGATTGTTTACATCTGTATCAAGATCTGAGCTTGAGCGAAGTTCGCTGCGATGGCCTCCCCGGGGTTACTCCAGAGCCTCGTTTGGATGAAGAGGAAAAATTGAGGGGGAGAAAGAAGACAGGAAAGGGAAAGCAAAGGAAGGAAGGAAGAAGGGGGAAACCCGAGGCCAAAGCCCTGATGGTGGTGGTGGTGATATCGGGCCTTGGCCATCAGGGGCATTGCGGCCAGAATCTGCGGGCGGCTGTGTCGCCGTGCATTGCTGTAAATTACTGCTGCTCACAATGGAAGATCGAGGGGAAGCGCAGGGCCAGCGGATAGTCTTTGCGAACACCCCATTGTTCGATGTTGATCGATTATTACCCGGTGTGCCCACTCGCCCGTCAAGTTAAAAAAAGGGGCCCCTGTTTCAGATTGAGCTTGCTGAACCATGTGTTGGAAAAAGAGGCAAGAGCGCCCTGTCGGCAGTTCGCCACCACCTGCTCTGTGGTCGCTGCGACAAGTTCTCTCGGGATGGGTTGCTGCATCAGCATCCGCTGCTATCTTTTTTTTTTTTGTCTTTTTTTTCTGTTTTTTTCTCCCTCTTCACCTTTGGCCGCCTTGGCTACCTGCCCGAAGGAAACGCGCCATGTATTCACTCTGCAAGGCAGTCAGTCACCACCTCATCCTTCATCTGCCCACATGCAACGTCGTCAAATGGCGGCGCAGGGGCCGCTGAGCTCGCACGAAAATTAGGTTAGCGGGTCAGCCCAGCAGCAACCTGAATTTAATTGGCCCATCGGACCAACAACACCGCCTCTTATGAGCCCCCATGTACCTACATACTAGGTATGTACAGCGTGCCTTGCAGCTCGCCGGGATCAACAGGGCCCTTCTCTCATTCATATCCAGAGCGACGGGGTCGGGAACAATGCCCGAAAGAGCGGTGGCGGCCCCATCATCTGCGGGCATCAGCTAGCCAGGCAGGCGCCGCCTCGGCCATCTTTGCGTCTGAAGTCAGTCAGAGAACACTCTAATTGAGAAACGCTGTCATGTTTCGAGAAACCGCTTGTTCAATGACATGGACTTTGCGTGTCTGATTGGCAGTGGCAGGCCATGCCGTCTGCTTGCCCAGCCATGTCAATGCACAAACACATGATCATCAGCGCAAGGAACGTTGTTGCATATGGCTGCGGCGGCATTGGCAAACAATCAGCAACGGCCCTGTCCTGCCCAGAATCGCGGTTCATCCGTTGTCGCGTCACCCGCAACGATCCCACGCTGGATGTATTATACATACGATAGAACAGCACAACACAATCCATCGCCAGCCTCGTAAATCAATACGTAGCAGCTAATTTCCCATTGAGCGGTCTTCCGAAATTGTCTATGCTGGGTTGCCTGACTATCTACCTAGGTAGGTACTGGGCGGCGGCTGGCAACATGGGTACCAGAGCGCAGATTCATACAAGCGAAAAAGCAGTCGAGGTGGCGAATGACCCTGCCATGCTACCGAGGCATTCGGTACAGCAACGTGCGTCGGCCAGGTACATCAGGCTCTCGATAGCTTTCCATATTGACATGCAGCGCCTCAAACAGCCAGTCGCATTCGCAGCCAGCAGCAGGACAGGATCACTGGGCATATGAGGCTTGGCGGACACGTCCTTGCAGCCTGCAGCAGGGCAACATCTTGCGCATGATCAGAGAAGCTCCCGAGCTCCTGACGCCCTTGCATGCTGTGCACGACGTATCATTGTGACGCGAGGCAGCTCGCCAGGCATGTCGGAATTCTTCCCCTTACGCCCTCTGCGACCAAGGTGGTCGGTGTGGCACAGTGGCTCGGGGCAGTACATGGCGCTTCAAATCAGCTACATCAGATTACATCCGACCGTGTCAGATTACGCTGCAGGGTGCCTGGGGATCCAATCTCTGTCCCACGTACGGACCACCCTGCAGCACGGCAGTGTCGTGCGACTTGGTTTTTGTCGTTTCAGAGCGTCTCTGATGTCGCAGATGACCGAGCCAATTGTTTGCACAACACGAAATAGAACGCTGCGGAAGAATTGCAAGATGATTCTCTCGGCAAGGCGTTGCTTGCTCTCCTACAACCAGCCCATTCGGGTTCTGTATTCACGTGATGAACATATTGTTTCTGTCAGTGATCTGCTCGGGTCGCTGCCAAGGTGTAGGGTAGGGAAGAGAAGGCAGCTAATACAGGATCCTCATGTCTGATATCTCGGATCAATGTGCAATTTGCACACGATGTCAGCATACACGCCAACCAAGGGAAGAGTAGGCAGCTAATACAGGATCCTCATGTCTGATATCGCGTATCAATGTGCAATTTGCAAACAATGTCAGCATACACGCCAACCAGCGACACTGAGCAATTTCCGAGTAGAAAAAAATTCAGTACGAGCCAATTCGAAGTAGTCTGCGGATATCTCTTCCTTACAAATTTCCCAAACCTCGACTCCCACGCCCTCCCACCAGTCACGCCTTCTTTTCGAGTTCCTCCAAGATCGGTTTCTCGAGAGTCTCGGGCTTGGTGGTGCTGGCCCAGCGACCTTTGACTGTGCCGTCGCGGCCGATCAGGAACTTTTCAAAGTTCCACTTGATCCTCTTCAATCCCATAAGACCGGGTTTCTCGGCCTTGAGCCACTCGTACAGTGGAGCGGCTTTGTCCCCGTTGACATCTATCTTCTGCAAGATGGGAAAGCTGACACCGTAGTTGACAAGGCAGAAGTTCTGAATCTCATCATCGGTGCCTGGCTCCTGACCGCCGAACTGATTGCAGGGAAAGCCGAGAATGGTGAAGTCGTCGGGGTACTTTTCTTTGATAGACTTGTATACCTTCTCGAGGCCCTCGTACTGTGGCGTAAAACCACACTTGGACGCCGTGTTGACGATCAGGACGACTTTGCCTTTGTAGTCGGCGAGGGGGACAGCGTGGCCGCGTTCTGGGAAGCGCGTGTGAGAGACTCGTCAGCTGCTGCTCGCCGCATGTCATGTAGACTCGCCGCGTGGCAAGGGAAGGAAGGTGGCGCGGGGCGGTTTGACCTACTGTCCAATGGCTTGAAATCATAGAAGCTCGTAGCGGAAGCCATAGTTGCGAATCGACGAGATGCCTGGAGCTTGCAAAGGCGAACGTTGGTATTTTCTCTTATGGGCAAGCTGGGTTTGCTGCAACGATGCCACTTTGAAACAGCAGGAGAAATGGCGACGAAGGGATGTGTCGAGATGAAAGTTTGAGGTGCCGGGTGGAGTTGCACCGAACGATGACAAATTGCCATTCGGTTCATGACGTTTCGCCGCGCAACAGCAAACTACCTGACTGGGGAGGTGTGAGCCAGCTGTCGCACACCTTACTGCATCAACAAATTCTCACTGGATACGGAGCCAATCAGGATAAGCTGTAAATCGGCGTGGTGCAGAGCAGTGACCATGTCCGCCAGCTCCCGCAACTTATCGCTTCGTCCAACAGGCATATCCTCTGTAAGAATACCTGCATGCTGCGTCATCGCGGGGGGCGGGGCTGCCTGCTTATTGGAGTGCGGAGCTCAGCTCGGCGGGCCCTGAGGAGGGCGCGAGGGAGTACCTGCCTCAAATCAAATGCAAGTCAGATCAGTACCGAGAATGTTATCTTGTGACCGCTCAATCCAGAGAGTTCGGTGCAGTTTGTTTGAAAAATCTTCTCCGTCTAGAGTGTTGAACAAAACCCATCGTCAGCCCGATTGCGTTGCGCTAGATCTAGAACGAGGCAGCAACCGCCCGACCTTGCCACCGACAGACGGGCAAGCTTCTTGTTTGCCGTTACGTCCTGCTTTCCAAAGTTTCCGAGTCTTGGGACAAACTCTATCATGTCGGATTCAACGGGCGGGATGCGCCACATTGTCATCGTAGGTACGTCACCTCCCCGCGCAGTGTGCTCAATCTTGAGAATGCTTCTCGGAAACTCAGCCCCCTTTGCTAGGCGGCGGTATCATGGGCTGCACCACGGCCTATTATCTCACCCGTCACCCCAAGTTCAACCCAGCTCTCCATACAATCACCCTCCTAGAGGCCGGACCATCTGTCGCAAACGGCGCCTCGGGCAAGGCAGGTGGCTTACTAGCGCTGTGGGCATATCCGGAATGCATCGTCCCGTTATCGTATAAGCTGCACGCCGAGCTCGCCGCCGAACACAATGGTGCGCAGAGATGGGGTTACAGGGGCTTGAAGTGCGGAAGCCTTCAAGCCGTCGTATCTTACGAAAAATTGAGCGAGATGCAACGGTCAACAGACCACGGTAAAGCCTGGGAAAAATTACCCAAACAGGACGCCGCCGCCCAAAACCTGCTGGAAGAGGGCGTGCTCCCGAAGGACCTCGACTGGATAGACAGGGATCTTGTCACGAGCTGGGCAGAGATGGGTGGTCCCGAAACGACAGAGACGTCGCAAGTCCACCCGTTTCACTTCACCAGGTCGATCAGCGAGTTGGCGCAGCAAGCCGGCGTGCAGATCAAAACTCACGCCAAGGTGACCGAAATAGCCACTTCGAAAGTAGGCTTGGAAAAGGTTGTGTATTTCGACAGGAATATCGAACAAGGCAAGGAGCTTGACAACGTTACGGACGTTGTTCTTGCTGCTGGGCCGTGGACGGGGAAACTGCTGCCTAGAACAAAGGTGGAGGGCTTGCGGGCTCACAGTGTCGTCTACGATGCAGAAGTATCTCCATTCGCAGTCTTTACAAGTGTTCAACTCCCTTCCCAGTTCGTGCCAGAGCACCGCGCCAAGATGGGTCAAAAGAGGATGCACAAGAGCCATGTTGATCCAGAAATCTACGCACGGCCCTTTGGCGAGGCCTATGCATGCGGTGCGTTCTTCTCCCCGAACCTTCGCGGCCCGCTGGAAAGTCCTCCGGAAAGACCGAAACTTAGCTGACCTTGCATCGCCAGGTGAGCCGGATACCACGGTACCGCTGCCAGATACAGTGGACCACGTTCAGTGCGACGAGGCTCAGTGCGACGACATCATCTCGTATGTCAGCACATTTAGTCCGGTCCTCGGTTCGGCTCCGATCAAAGCAAAGCAGTCGTGCTATCTGCCCATACACCGGCGATTCGGCCAAGAAAGCGGACCGTTGATTGGGCCGACGACGGTGCCGGGACTTTGGATCGCCGCAGGACACACCTGCTGGGGCATTCAGAACGGGCCCGGCACCGGAAAGATCATGTCGGAGTACATTTTTGACGGCGTAGCGAGCAGTGCGAACATGGACAAGCTGGATCCGAGGAAATTCAAGGTCTAGCAAGCGGCGACACGGCGGGCTATGAATGAGACGACGACTTTTCTGTTCATGATGCGTTGGTTACTGGTTGAGCAAGCACATAAATAGCGCGTCTCTCGTATTCTCTGACGATTGGTTCTGAGCAAAGGTTCACGAAGCAGTTGCAAACTTGGATAGCAGAGACATTCGAACGTACAATAACCGTGGCTGGTTGTTTCCTGACCCTAACCCTGCAATAGGGGGGGGGGGGGGGGGAGTGAGCGGGGCAAGCCAAGCAGACGTCCCAGTCAAGGGTTTCCCTTCCCTAGCAATGACTGCGGCGCTTATCGATAACCTGGCCCAGTGCAAACGAAAGAATTTGGGCAACTTCTTTTTCCACCGCCAGCTTGCCAGTATACCAGTTCGAAGCGACCAGAACTTGCTCACTCGAGCGACCGATTGCTCCTCGGATTTCCCCTCTCCCGCCTCCCTTTCTGTACCTCGCCTTCTTCTTTTTCTTTTTCTCCTTCTTCTTCGGTGGCGGCACAGGAGTCACCATGGGCCGCGAACTGCAAAAAAAGAAGCGCCGGTCCGGTCGCCAACCAGTAAAGTCATCCAACAGAACCAAGAAAATCCTCAACCCGCGCGGCAACAATGTCATTGCTCAGAATTGGTAGGTTGAGCCCGCTTTTTGTATCCATTCCGCCCTCTGGACAGGACAAGAAGAAAGAAAGATTACGGGCGCATCTCTTCGAGACTCTTTTGAAAAGTCTATGTCTGCCGTCAATGGTTTTGTTTCGCTTCTCCCTGGGCCAATGTTTTCTTCTTGATTCGTTAATTTATAATCCTTTTTTTTCCTTTGGCGCTGGAGAGCCGCCGAGATTGACCGATTGCACCATGTCGCTGACCAAAACAGGGACAAGAAGCAGACTCTGTCCCAAAACTACCGCCGCCTCGGACTGGTCGCCCGCCTAAAGGGCCCAACGGGCGGCACCGAGAGAAACCTCTCCCACCCACCACCCTCCTCGTCCTCCGATCGCGTCTTCGCCGTCGCGCCGCCCCTGGAAAACGCCGTCGTGTCCGAAGCCAGAGTCGAGCGCGACGCCAGCGGGAAAATCATACGCATCCTGCGCGGGCCGACGTCACGACGTCCCAACCCTCTCAACGACCCTCTCAACGACCTCAGCAGTGATGATGACGACGAGGAACAACAACAACAACAAGAAGAAGAAGAAGAAGAGGAGGAAGGAGCCGAGGGCGCAGCACCAGGGGCGGCAGAATGGGGCGGCATTCGAGACGATGCAGACGACACCACTACTGCCACCGACGTGGTCAAGGCACTCGTGGAGGAGTCACGTAATCCTGCGCCCAAGACGGCGAGGTACCAGAGCGAGGCCGAGACGGAGTGGCTGCAGAAGCTCGTGGCCAGACATGGCCGGGACACGAGTGCCATGGCGCGCGACATGAAGCTGAACCCTTTTCAGCAGACGGCGAGGGACATTGCCAGAAGGCTTAAAAAGATGGACAAGGCATTACGAAATTGCGAATGAGCTTGGTTCTATGCTTTTTTTTTTACTTCCGTTTTCATTTTCTTGTAGATGGGTGGGTGGGCATTAAACCGGCGTTGAGGGCGCACCGACGTATCAACAGAGCAAAAAGGCATACATACACACATATGATTGGAATTTAGTTGGAATCATTACTACACAAATTGATCAAATCATGTCGCACACCTGAAGGATAAAAACCCCGCTGCATATGCTCAACATGCTAAGCTGTGCTTGACGCCCCTTTTCCGTTTCTGTGAACAAACGGCCGCTAATGCAAGGCGGGAGGGTAAAATCTTCCTCCCACGATCCGTGACCCAGTCGCATAGTGTTGGCTACAGCCTCTTCGACAGCGGTTCAAACATGAAAGGTTCCAATACCAAAAAAAAAAAACGCCTCAAGTGCCATCAAGTGTATGAATGTGCGCCTCTGCCACTACGCTGTTCACAGCAGCCAGTGCGGGCGACAAGACGGTAGAGCGGAAGAACCGCGAGACACGCTCTCTACTTTTCGGGAGCATTCATTCGAACTTTTCTTTGGTTGTCCATTTCGCTGACGGGGCTGCATGACCCGAGCAAAATCGGCATGCCATGTGCCATGACTCACGGCGCCATGCGATCATAGTTTGCGGCGGGGAACTTGGCGGGTTCGTCGCTGTAGCCGACCTGCGAGCCGCCGTACGGTTGTGTGGTTGGGGGAAAGGCAGCGCTGCCAGAGTTGTAGCCATTGTCCTGGTTGAACAGCTCTGCCCTGCGCGGAGGCAGGGCGCCGTATCGATCGGGGTCGTCTTCCTCGTCCTGGCTGTACGGGTTGGCGTGCCCGTACCGGCCGGCCTCGGCGTAGTTGCTGTGCTCGTGGTCGTCTGCGTTGACTCGCTCGTAGGCTTCTTCGTCGTGGGGCGCCATGGAGAAGGCAGCCTTGTCTGGATCGATGTTGCTGTCGCCGCTGCGAACTTTGGGGCTGTCGTATCCCGGCAGCGTGCCGTGGAACTTCCAGTACGTGAGCGTGTAGGCGCTGAGGAAGGAGGTTGCGAGGAAAAGTAAGCTGCGCGTGCAACAAGGCGCATCATCAGTAATCACGTCCCATCGAACCATAGTGTGCATCGCCTTACTCACCAGACAAAGACGCCGATCCCAACAACTCCCTTGCTAATGTTACAGGCCTCGCCGCAGAGGCCTGATGTGTTGTACGCTGCCTGCGTCGCAAAGGCAGACAGCCAGAAAATGGTGAAGACTACGTCAACGGCCACCATGGCATGTGGCTCAGCGAGCTTCCGCGTACGCGCAAAGCGAGGCGTCATGATGAGATACAGCCATGCCGGTATCGAGAGGAAGAACTAACGGCAGTGCGTTAGCATTCTCGGTGGTTCAGGTAGCAGCCGCAGTTCAGAGTGACCTTACCACTCCAAAGGTCCAGCCATTGTTTCCGACAATCTTTGCGTCTTTTCCGAAAAAGACGGCTATGCTCATGCACCATCCGGCAAGGGCGAGGACAATCTGAGCACAGTGCAAGCCTAGCTTGAGCTTCGGCACGAGATCAGGGTCGAGTTCGAGGCCCATGATGTTGACCTTAATATATGGCTAGGTGACGCAGATGGATTTTTTTCGTTTTCCCGAGATGCGAATTGAGTGACCAGGCTGTTTGGATTTACGAGGCAGAGCAATCCACTTGAGGAGCAGAAGAGACGGCTGTGGAGATGAGGACGCGCGTTGCGATGGTAGTGAGAGCAAGAGGGAATTATCGCAACTTCCAGCGTGCGTTTGAAAGCAGGAGACTATCGCCAAGGACGTGTGGGTGATAGTACGAGGTTATGATGTCTTGTCAAAGTCGATGGAGGGCTGCGATGTTGTTTATGGGTCGGGGACAACTCGCACGAGTCGTAAGAACCAAGGCAGCTCGCAAAGAAGGTTGTCGTCACTTTTCGCCGACCTGATGCTCTGGGGTGGGAGGAAGAAGTGGATCTGGGGGGGAAGGGGGGGGAGAAACCAGGACAACGGCCGCGAGGCTGAGTCGTGCTCCGGATTGTCTGTTTGTCGGGAAGCCGTCAAAGCCAGGAAGATTTATGGAGCTCCTGCTGCTGCTGAGCATTGGCAGGGGTCTGGTAGGTTGAGAATATATTAAGGCGGCCGTGGACAAACGGATGGCTTTCGGGAGGCGTTGACGCGTCAGAAAACGGGGGGGAAACGTAAGTGCACTGCCAAAAAGTCGCATATTGAGATCCTTCTCTCGGCTTACTCTGCACGCCGCTCGAAGGAACGTGGGCACGACATATGCGGGCTTCCGTACAGACTACAGCGACAAGCTCCCGTCATCCAGGGGCGTTACGCAGCTCTGAGTGGTCGGCCGTGGGTGGTGGACTTGGCTTCAGCCGCAGCTACGCACGCACGCACTCACGCACGAGATGGGAGGAAGGAACCACAGAGACGAGACGACGGCACAGCGACGGATCAGAGAGCTCCTGCCCTCGCTGTGTCTCGCAGCAGCCAGCCCACAGCGTGCTGATGCTGCTGCATGTGTGCCATTAATAGCATCAATGCCATGTCTTCCCGTCCGCTGGCTGGCGCCACAGCAACCACCCGAACCCACTTCGCGAAGCCCAGGGGCCCGCCTCCCCCTGGTGTGGTAGGTGCAGTATAAAGCTGTTGGGCGGTCGGGCGGCCGAGCGACAAATTTAAACTCTGCCCTCGTCCCTCTTTTGTTCCAGTTCGCATCGCATCAGAAGCAAATTCGGAAGGACCACTCCCCGTCGGCCCCTCGTGGCCCGCCGCTGGGCAGCCGATTCCCTCCTCCCCCCCCCTGACCCTGACCCTGTTGCTTTGTTCCGTCATTCCAGAGGCAGGTGCCTTATTGTTCTGTGACATCACCACACCACTTTCGCTGGGGGGGGGGGCTCAGCCGGGCAACTTTGGAGCCTGAGCCACGATGCGCCACGCTGACCGCGACGACAATAACTACCATTGCCTTTCCACGATCGGCGGCCGGCACAGCAGCCAGCGTTGGGCCGTGCCCAGTCTGGCCAAGTGAGTGACAGGCGTTGCGTGCTGGCGGTACCACACAATTCCAAGTGGCTTGGCCAAGAAAACAAACATTTCCTTCCCCGGCAGTGGACAATTCAGCCCTTGACGCGCACGCGAAATTTGCGGTTTGCCAATTGCGCGCATACCTTGGCTTGTCGTGCCACTATTGGAAAGTGCTGAATTTTTCACATTTACAATAATGTAGTATTTTCTCTCGACTTGAACGCTTCACCTATGAGAGAAAGCGACGAGACGGGCGGCTTGGAAGGTTCGTCTTGGGCAAGGTCCCGAAATGTTATATCGAGGGCTTCGTTCCACGGCCTTTCACCGTGATGAGCCTCCCCAAGCTTGACAAGGAGTGTCCGCGTGCTTCTAGCTGTCATAGATCAAGCCGTGAAACGCGCCTCTCAAGAGTGGACCTCATCTTGGTCGACGAGCCTCAGGTCAGACAGCTCCTCTGGTGTACGTTAGCCCGTCTACCAGTCAACCAAACGTCGTTCGATGGAAGACAACCCAAGATACCGTAGAAACTGCTTTTCTGCAATGCTTGACTTCCAGCATTGGCGATCGACTCATTCGCGACAAGACATGTTGGAGTTTCCCCGAGTAAGTTGTCAGGTCCAAAGCACCGAAGCGTGGGCTGCCCAACTGTGCTCCATTTCATACATATATACATGTCTTTGCTGGATTCTACTCTGTCGCCGGACGGAGGGAGCGGCAGTAGCGTCATGCCACGCCCTCTGCTGCAAGTCGACGTTGCTCTATAGCGTTCGATCAGGTGATTGCCGAAGAGCCTATTGGACACTTTGATTGACAGTCGGAGTCTTGCAGGCAGCGCAGATCCCAAGGTCTTGGAGGACCGAGAAGAATAATGCCGCGTCAGATGTCCGGATGTCGGAAACACATTGCAGTAAACTCATCGACGCAGCGAGCTGGTTCAAGCCGAGAAAAAGGCCCATCGAGAGGTATTGCCACCAGAAAATGCAAGCTGGTAAAAACATTCTGCAGTGGGAAGCGCTAATGTGGCGCTTCATGACATGTTGAGAATAGTCGGTTACCCAGATGCATACAATGACGATCCTCACGGGGACTTCGTGCGATGTGTGCCCAACCTTTTTGATCCTCCATGTTCGAGCCCGTAGTGCGAGGCATTTACAGGCGAGTTTGTCTCTGGCTGGGCTTTGTTCAATCTCGTCGGTGCGGACGGCCTCGCCTCGCGTCATACTTGACGATTGCAACGCCGACGACGAGATCATACGTGTTGACTTCCGGACTACCTCTCAAAGGCAATGCAGCTTCTCAACAGGGTTCGGCTGTATCAGAGATTGAGCCACGATGAGCCAACCGATCGGCCGACAATCATACAACCGTCTTGGCTGTGTTCGAAAAAAGAATGATGAGGGCGATGCTGAATTGGAATGAGGAAACTGTGAGCAATGGTGGAACGGTCCGGTTAATTCTCCAGATACGTCGTCTCGTTCTCTCCACGAGTCGAATGGACGACGCGCCGGATGCACGCACGCACGCATGGCGCGCATGATCGGACAAGCCGACGTAGTCCAAGGAGGGACTCGAGAGGAGAGGGAACGGGAAAAAGACGCATGATTCGGCACAAAGCTTTGCCCAGGAAAACGAGATGGACTCCTTTGCATCAATGGGCCGTTGTTTGAGCTGCTCTGTCCCCCCCCCCCTGTGTTCGTACGGGCTCGTCTTTTCTTGTTTTTGTTCTTTTTTCTTTTCTTCCCGAGATAAGCTCATGTGAAGCCGGCCAGCGTCGCATTCGTAATTCTTTTCCGTCTTTCACTGCTTCATTTAGCAATTCGTAAAATTCCCGCATTGCCAGAAATGGCCTTCCCACGATGTCATTCCTAAATCGTAACAAGATGGGCCGACGTGGCCGGGTGCGGCGGGCAATCGTCGTTTTCCTCGTCCTCCCAAGAAACACAATGACCTTGTTATATGCCAAGGTTTTTTTGTTCACATATCGCACATCCAACAGCGTTCCCCCTCAATGCCATCGTTACAGGAAGGAGGATCAATAAGAATAACAGAACTCTCTGCCTTCCGCTTCGCTATTATGTCTCGGTATATCACTCTGCTCCTCTTCTATAGTTTCCCCCTAACCCCCCCTCCCCTTTTCTTGGCGGCCTGAAACGTTAATCCATCCAGTCTCTATGCGCATGGCACGTTGATCATTGGCCATCAGTCCGGACCAGGCCCGGTTCTTTCCACATCGGAAAGGTCGTTAGGCCAAGACCATTCCAAAGAAAAAGAAGCACCAGACGAATATACAGCAACACACATACACGCCCACACATGTACAACCACACGCGGCAAGAATTTGGTTCAGTGACCCCCCAAAGAATCCCCCCCCAAAGAGAATGTCCAATGACCCGTACTGCCTGTTTGCTTATGAAAGTGACCCAGAATCGATCGATGACAAAACGGAACAAAGGACGGCTCTCTCGAAAAGGCAAGCGGCAGGAAACAGAAATGCTACGCCTGAGACTCGAGAGCGGCACTGATACACCCCTCCTCCCTTGCTATTTTCGCTTCTGACTCCCTGCTGCAAGATGTGGCAAACGACAAGGCCGAGATGTCTCTCTTTCTTTGGTGCCATAACGGTCGTGCCAAGAAGACCCGCGCATACAAGATTTTCCTGTTTCTGGAAGCTGGTGCCCTTGAACGGCATGGGGGAGACGGCACCCACCGTTCAAGCGTTAAGCAAGGGACGCATGGCAACGAAACGAGCGAGTTGGCAGAGAGGAGGAGGAGGAGGAGGAGGAGGAGGAAGGAAGGAGGGAAGGAAGGAAGGAAACGGAAAAGGGCGGCAGACCAACGCAGATTAGCATATCGGCCTGTCCCTAGGCACATGTTTCAGATGTTGCATTTTTCCGCCGAGGGCGCTGGGCATAGCATGGAGATTATGGACGGCAATAAGGTTGACATTTGTCAGGCACCGCGCAAAAAAACCGAGCAGGTGCGGAGGGTTGCATCGCATGACGAGCTCGTTATTCTCGCGTGCGAATACCGAGGGGAGGAACGAATGGAACCACATGACATGGCGAGGACGCCGATGATGATGAGTGAACCTATGCTCGGACCGATGTATAAGCATGTGTATGTTCTGAGAAACGAGGCCAATCATGAATCGTCAATCAACTATATAAACACAAGTTGCTCCCGAGATCCATGGTCTGTTTCTTTCGGCAGCCATCCTCGTCTTTGCTTCTTGGCTGATACAATTCTTTGAGACGCAAGGCAACATGCATTTCTCGTACACCGCTTCAGCGCTTGCCGTGCTGGCTTTTGCAGCCAACGCCACGCCCGTCCCGGATGACGGCAAGGCTGTTGTGCAAACCCCTCCCGTGCCGGCCAACGCCACTGATGACCAGGCCAAGGCCGCATTCTTCGAGGAACTGCGTGGCTGCCCCTTTGACAACGCCAAGTGCGCACGATCGGTATGTTGGCCATGAGACCTCTTCCTACTCCCATGTACCGGAAGGAAAACCTGAGCTGACATGGGGTGATAGTGTGTTGAAAGACGCGAAGGCACGACTGGCAGGTGTGGCGGATTCTTTTGGCTGTGAGTTTTTCTCCCGGTGACCACCACAACACAACTCTATGGCAAGGTCCGCTAAACTGGCGTAGTCAATGCACTTGCAAGGGCGAACGAGGAGGACGTCCTCCGGGACGTGGACGACGGGATCCCTTCGACCCTGGTTTCCCCGGCCAGCCCGGCCAGCCCGGGTTCCCATGGCCCGGTTATCCTAGTGACCCGGACCAGCCTTTCCCGGGCCGCCCGGGCCGCCCGGGTCGACCTCGTCCAGGCCGACCTGGACGACCCGACAGGCCTTTCCCAGGCCACCCCGGTGAGCCCGGCTACCCAGATGAGCCTGGCTTCCCAGGGGAACCAGATGAGCCTTTCCCAGGCCGTCCCGATCGTCCTGGACGTCCTGGACGTCCTGGCCGTGACCGACCCGGCCGACCGGGACGACCCGACAGGCCTTTCCCAGGCCACCCCGGTGAGCCCGGCTACCCAGATGAGCCTGGCTTCCCAGGGGAACCAGATGAGCCTTTCCCAGGCCGTCCCGATCGTCCTGGACGTCCTGGACGTCCTGGACGTCCTGGCCGTGACCGACCCGGCCGACCGGGACGACCCGACAGGCCTTTCCCAGGCCACCCCGGTGAGCCCGGCTACCCAGATGAGCCTGGCTTCCCAGGGGAACCAGATGAGCCTTTCCCAGGCCGTCCCGATCGTCCTGGACGTCCTGGACGTCCTGGACGTCCTGGCCGTGACCGACCCGGCCGACCCGGCCATCCCGGCGAGCCTGAGGACCCATTCCTGCCAAGCCCCGGACATCCGGGGCGTCCTAGACGTCCTGGCGGTGACCGACCCGGCCGACCGGGACGACCTGACCGACCTGGCCACCCTGGCCACCCGGACGAGCCTGACCTGCCGTGGCCCGGCCATCCCGGCGAGCCTGAGGACCCATTCCTGCCAAGCCCCGGACGTCCAGGACGCCCAGGACGCCCAGGACGCCCAGGACGCCCCGGACGCCCAGGACGCCCAGGACGCCCTGGACGTCCTGGCCGACCGGGGCAGCCCGGCTTCCCCGGTGAGCCCGATCATCCCGGCCAGCCCGGCGAGCCTTACGAGCCATGGGAGTAAAGGCCTAAAGCCCTGAGCCCTAACGCCTCGGCCGGCACGAACACGTTCCCTTCTTGGTCATTTTGTTTTGGGGAGTAGATTTGGGTGCGAACGCATGACCCTGCGACTCTGGCCGTGCTCGAGTATACACAAAGACAAAGAGCACCGAGCTGAAATGATGTATCTCAGAACGCAGCACTGGCGTTGTGCATCTTGAGCGATGGTGGTGTATATCGCGCAATCGTTTACTAGAGTAACATGAAATAAATACTGTGTGGGTGAAAAGTCGAAGACCACCTGTGACTGTTTTCATGGTCGAGACCATGGCTCGGATGGAAAGCGACACAACAGAGTCGTCGACGTACTCCTTGCTGCCTATGACACAAAGGTAGAAGAGTACAAACCACTGTTATATACTTGGCGTTTCTAAATACTGCCAGGTGAGGAATCGACGATAGTCAATTCCATTCTTTGATCATCGTCTCTCTAGCGAGGCGTGGAGTTTATGGTGTCTCATCAAGGAGACACATACCAAGCCTGCAATGGCCAGGCCCAACATAGTCAACCAAACACCCCTGAAAGCTTCCGTGAAAGAATCGATGACACCATCATACCAGCCAGTCGGCAAGTGCTTCAGCTCCTCCAGATCGTCCCTGATACGACGGATCTCGTCGGCGGCGTCGGGCTGGTCACCGAACCGAGACAAAAGCCGCGTCTTAAGAATGTTCTGATATACTGCGGAGCCAATGGTAATGCCGAGCGTTCCACCGAGGCTCCGTGCCAAGTCTGCTCAAACGGTCAGCAGGTGAATGACTCTTATCAACATTCGACCTACACGTAGCAGATGTCACCACAGCCTGTTGCGAGTGATCCACAGCTGCGATGCAGGCGAGAAGTGTGATTGTCAGCATAGCGCCGTACCCTCCGCCGACACAGAAGAGAGCAGCGCTGCTGAGCCATATCGAGGTTTGCCGGCCCGTGAGCGTGAGCAGAACGATACCAATGCTAATCAGCGACATACTGGCGACGCCGAGAACAATATATCGTCCTGTTCGCTTCATCATGTAACCAGCCAACACGGACGAGACGAAGATTCCAACAGGTGAAGGCAGAAGCTTCAGCCCAGCTCTGGTGGCTGAGTCTCCGAGCACTTGTAGATACAACGGGACGTAGAACACCAGAGTGAGCACAACCATTGTCCCCAAAAGACATGTCAAGCAGGCCGCCAAGACGGTGCGAGTCACGAGCAATTTCACCGGAACGATGGGTTGACGAGCCTGCCGCTCCCACGCAATCAGGCATGCCAAAGCCAAAATGGAGAGCGCAATGGTTGTCAAGGGAAAAGGATGTGTCCATGGGACCTGATTACCGCCAGTGTTGAGGCCGAGGAGCAGCAACACCAGGAATGACGCGGTCAGAAAGACACCGAGGAAATCAATGCGTGCCAGATAAGACCTGTTGGATTGTTTGGGCGGCACATGGACGAGGAAGTATACGGCAATAGCCGACAGAAGCGCCGGCGGAACCTGCACGTAAAAGGCGAGACGCCATCCGAGATTCGTGTGGTCATTGACCAAGCCGCCGAA
Source organism: Moelleriella libera RCEF 2490 (assembly GCA_001636675.1). Classification (NCBI taxonomy): domain Eukaryota; kingdom Fungi; phylum Ascomycota; class Sordariomycetes; order Hypocreales; family Clavicipitaceae; genus Moelleriella; species Moelleriella libera. Next base: position 290,129 of record AZGY01000005.1, on the reverse strand, counting down.
TATGCCGCCCAGCATGGAGCCAGAGCCGTAGCAAATGTTGCCGATTCCCTGCACAATGCCCCTTTTTCGCAGAGGGATGAGATCGGATGCAAGAAACGTGGATATGCTCATGAGGCCGCCGCCGCCGATGCCGGCGATGACTCGACCCAAGATCATGACATTTGCGGTACGCGCCAGCCCGCAGATCAAGTTTCCAATGGCAAAGATGATGTTGCTGAAGACAAGTCCTGGTCCGCGGCCAAAGATGTCTGTCAAACGACCTGAAATGGGCTGGCAGGCAGCATTGGAGATGAGATAACCCGTTGCGAGCCATGACATGAGGCTGAGGGAGCTGAACTCGCTGGCAATGGGCGCCGACAGCGTGGCAATGATGGTCGAGTCGACTGCGCCGAGAAAGACGCCCACCCAGGCAGTGCCCATGATGAGAGCTAACTTGCCGAGCGACTCCTCCTTGGCTATGATGGTCTGCTCCTCGTCTCGGGGAGCCGCAGAATGGGAAACATCGTCAGCGGCCGCGTTGCTGCGGACGCCAGGCCGATCGCCAACCCCATTGAGCAAAGGCGCCCGTTCCGGGTCTGCGAGGCGCGAAGCTGACTCTGTATCGTGCGCCATGGCAGACGTCGCTTTGATTATGGCGGAGCAGGTGGCCAAGCCGAAGCGATGGACGAGTGCGCCCAGAAGCACGATGTCGTTGCGTATCTATGGTCATGCTGCAGGCCACCCAAAGTGATTGTTTGTGAGCCCAATCAGATCGAATACAGCCCGATACCACCGTCTGTACCACAGATCTGAGATAATGTGGTCCTCCTGACCAAAGGCCGGCGACAAGGCCGGCCCCAGAATCCGTCATGTCGGCTTCTTCGGGGTTCAGAGCCCCCCTTGCTTTTTTAGACAACACGGTCCAGGCCGTTCTGAGCATGGTGCTGAAAGCTTCCTGCATGTTGAGCCCACCTTGTCAGGAATGCGCGCGCGCTACATGCTGACGGACATGGGAAACAAAGGGACGGCAACAAGAATGCCATCTTGTCTCGGGCGGGTGGTGTCTCCCGCTGGCCGACAGGCAATCCGCATAGCTGGACTGCGCGAATGTCGGTGGTTTGCAGATTTCAGATGGCGCCTGAGAATTCCTGTGCGTGACGCTCAATGTCTCTCGTCGTCGGGGGCAGTTGCAATATCCGACGCCATGGTTGGATGTGGGACAGGGGAGCGGGAGCTAGGATCGAGCGTAAAACGGACTTTAACCGAACCTGGCCGAGAGCAAGCAGATCGGCAAGATGCGACACCGTTTTCGCATCTGCAAGGGTCGCGTTGGTGTTTTCTCATCCAGTCTGGAAAATATTTAATAGTAATTTAAAGTATTTTATAATTAAAATAATACTTATAAACATAAGTTTAAAATACTAAGACTTAGGAGGGGCATAATTTAATACTAGGGTGCGCCTAATCTAGTGGTGACTGGTTCCCGAAGTACGCCTGATTAACCCACTACTACATCCCCGGTTCGTAACACAAAGGCAAGGACAGGAAGAGGGAGTAACCGCAGCCACGCTCAGGCTCGAGGCCGGCATGGGGGAGGGATGCAGCGGCGCACGACCTGAGAGCATTCTGATCGTCCGGCTTCTCCTATCACATAGAGTGGACGTTTTCGTGTGCAACCATGGTCAGTTAGTGTGACTCTATACTCTTCAAGCCCAGATTTCCCCTAATAGCATGTGCATCCAGGCGTATTCTTCCACGTACTCATCCATGGCCTTCACAACCCAGTCGTGCCAGTCATCTTCCCACCGGCAGGAGAACATCGTCATGGCATATTCCCAAAAGTTGGGATACCACCCTGCATCTTCCCAATCAAGTACCACCAACGTCCCATCCTCCTTCAGTAGGAGGTTCTTCCGTTGAACGTCTCCATGCGTAAAAACCGAGGGTTGATCGTGAAGTCTGTTAGGAAGAACACGTCGGTAGAATTCAGCCTTTCGTTTTGTCTGGTTTCTGTGCAGGTGATTTTCAAGCATTGCGTTGACCATTTGCTGCTGCGTGTCGAACGGACCCGATATCATCTGTCGGGTTGCTTCTTCGCTGGTCCAGAAAACAGAGTTATCGTATGGTCGCTTCCCAAGCAATCCAAAATAGCCAGGTGAGGGTATCCGGCGCAACTGGGTGAGGTGGCCTCGTAGCTTGCCTGCCACATCCGCCTTCGCTTGGGTATCGAGGGTACTCCAGCATGCTTCCAGCGTCTCGCCAGCGATATTCTCCATGACGATATAGTTGGTCGGAAACTTCTTGTCCTCGTCTCTGCGCGAAAAGATGGCGTAAACGGTAGGCACGGGGACCGTTGACGATTGTTTGACGAACAACATGTTCTCGCCTTCCGTCAAGGATACGGCCGCGCCATACTTGACGACAAAATGGTCCCCGACCCGGACAATACGGCGGCCAGTATATTCTTGGAGGACGTCTTGCGAAGCTGCGATTGTTTCGGTTGTGGGCAAAGGCGCAGGGAGGTCGGGTGCTACGAACAGCGGAGGGAGGGAACCCATCACGCAAGGTCCGGTCCTTTTGTTGAATTTGATTGAGTGCAAACGTGGACTCTCGGACTCTTGTAGTGTTCGCACCAAGGCGCAACTGTCCTCGGAGTGTAAACTCGGCGTTTCAGGGCGACGGCTCTTGGGAAACTTGATGATCTCACGTCGCTTTCTTCAGCAGTGGCATCCCGAAGCCTGAGCGACTTCGCTGAGATGGAGCAGAAAAGTTGAAAGATGGAGTAGGCTTGCAAATGTCGCAGCTATTTTCTGTACCGAAGTATGTCTATTTGTTAGTAAGCATTTGGTCACTTAAGCAACAGGCCTGGTATCTTAGCAACTGGCTAAGGTTTCCTGTCGCCGACCGTGGAATGATGGGTTTTGGTAAGCCCTGACACCCAGTGCAATCGATGGGATGAACCCTGGGGAATGACGGACCCAAATCGATGCGGCAGTGGTCTGATCGGGGTCGTGATGTGCAGGCGCCTTTTTCGGCTCTTTGACCTGCGTATCTAGCAGCTTGACTTTTCGTTTCCGATCGCGCCACCTGCGTTTCTAGGTGCTTCTCTTTCACCTTCGCGTCGTGCTTGGGGAGTTTGCCATGTCTTGACCAGTTCGAAGCGGGAACATCAACATGGCAGAGATCGCAGTGCTTTGCGGGTTGGGTTGCTCTTTCCATTGTGTTCTGATAAGGCGATAAAGGCGCACTTTGGCAACTAGACGTCGGATTAGAACGACGAGGGAGTCGTCCAATCGTGGTGAGGGAGCTGTTTGAAAGTGACGAGGGCGCGGCGAAAAGCCTGCAGCCGCTACGAACCTGTCATCACCGTGGAGCAACCCAAAGTGGCTGTCAATAGGCCACTCGCCCATCATGCTTAATTCCGGGGCGTTTGCAACGCCAGTCAGACGCCTTGTTGGTGCTCCCGTCAAAACAGGGGCAGACTTCTCTTATGATTGTCCCGGCAGAGGCCAGCGACGACTCTCACCTCCCCGCGGTGCTGGCCGGGAACCTGCGAATGCCTTTCGTCCCGGGGCATTGGCAAAGCCGAGAAGAGTCACAAACACCTCTGGACGACTGGGCGCCAAAAGGGCCCGGGCGTTTGTGCGTATACCGCCTCAAGACCCTCCGCAGCACTCAAACGACGCTTTGCTTTGGATTTCCATTCGACCGACGGGCATAACAGCCGGCGAGCTATTCCTTTAAAATAAATTCTAGCGGACGTCGTACTAAAAGGCCAGCAACGATACGGGCATCACCAACCATGCGCGACAGTAAGATCGACCGACGAGGGAATGCCGCACGCAAGCGCCGGGGCGTCCGGCCCCCAAACTTCTGGAGGCAGAGCCTGATCAACGTCTCTCAGTCAGCGTGTTCCATACTTGACCAACGAGGGTGCAGGCGCCATGTCAACGGGAAATTCGGGGGTGCCAGCTGGAGCCTCCGGCCGTGCTGCCCCCCGGCTCCCCCTTGGCTGGGCACACTCCATGCCTTGTCCTCTGACAATGTGCGTTTGCGCATTTTCCCTCTCCAGAAACTGAGTAAGTAAACACGCAGACCCTGATTTTAAACATACAGACCTAGACTAATCCTAAAGCAAATAAAGTACTTTTCCTTAGACTTTGCAAGCAAAAGTATATCCTAGATTTTTACATGCATTAATCACAAGATCACAAAAACGCGGCCGCGCGACTAGGCCGTCCAATAAGGCCGTACAACAACAAGGCCACAGAACATCGCCGCCGCACAACGAGGCCATAGAACATCGCCGCCGCACAACAACGCTGCGCTACCTATGCATTAAGTAGCCCCTTAGCCGGCATAATAGCCTTAAATGGTTCCAAATAGCAGGCCATATCTTCAAGGAGGGCAAGTACCTCTATACACACCAAATTGTAGCGCTGGGCCAAGTCCCTTATCTACGCAGAGCAGCTATTTCCCAGAGACTAGCCACCTAGTTATATAACATAATCCAGTGACAGCGGCATAGCGGCCTTAATACCAGCTAAAAAAACGCGTTTAAATCAACTATGCACATAACCCGTGATAGAAATCTAAGATATACTTTTACTAGCAAAGTCTAAGGAAAAGTACCTTATATGTTTTAGGCTTAGTCTGGGTCTGCATGTTTAAAATCAGGGTCTGCGTGTTTTGTTACTCCCAGAAACTGGGCTCGACTGGACGCAGCGGCCGGTTACTGGCTTGGCAGCGCCTGCGCACTAGCCCGTCGGGGCCAAGTCTGAATACCTGGCCGTCCGACCAATGCACGGCAATAATCCCTGTCAGTCACGGCCCCAGAGGATTGGGCGTTGGAGGCGCAGCAGGAAATTGATTGCTAGCGCAGCCCAGCAGGTCCAGCAGACACCGTCGAGTCATGCTGTTATGGTGTATCGTCTTTGTCTCGTATTTACTCCGTACCGCTCCAACCATACTCAGCCGCCCTCACTGGGCTCCTCCCCTTTCATCCAATCCAATCTTGCACCAGGCACGATTGGCTGCTTCTCTTACGGTTGGCTTCTTCTCGTCTCTCATTCTTTCCGCATTTGCGTCTCCTCATTTCTCTGACGGCGCTGTCAATCTTTTTCTGCCCTTTTCATTTTCAATTCCGCGCATTCTGCATTCACCCTCATCCGGTTCGTTTCAAGTCACCGTTGACGACTCAGAAACGCCACGCCCAATACTTCACTCCTTTCACTGCGGCTTCGACGCTCGACCTCGACAATACTTCTCCTCTCTATCCGCCAACCTCGCAACGTCAGCATCTACAAAGTCGATCACGCCTTTTTCCAGCAGGTTTGGCTGGACAAGCCTGAAGCGACTTGGCTCTGACACGCGTTTGACTTTCGACCGCTTTGCATCCAAATATGCGTCTCTTTTCATCAACGGCGAAGCTCCTGGCCGCCGCGGCGGCCCTGCCGTCACTGGTCGCCGCGGAGAGAATGCTTCTGTCCACCTCGCTCAATTCGTGTCAGAAGGACTCGAAGTTCGAAGCCAGTCATTTCAACATCGTGTACACCCCGGGAAACAGCTCAGCCGATATCGATATTGTTGCGACATCGTCCGTTCAAGGAAAGATTATGTTTGACTTGGCTGTCGTGGTGTACGGCCTGCCCTTGACTCGAAAGCAGCTCAACCCGTGCGATATCCAAGGTCTCAAAGGATTGTGCCCAATGGTTCCCGGGAAAACGAAATACGGTTTCAACGCCCCGGTGAGCGGCAAGGCCGTCAAGGATGTCCCAGGAATAGCCTTTAGCATCCCCGATCTGGACGCTACGGTCCAGGTGCGAATGAACTTGACTGACACAAACACACAAATTGCCTGCGTTGAAGCTCGGATTTCCAACGGCAAAACGGTCGACCTGACCGGCATCAAATGGGCCACAGCCATCATCGCTGGATTGGCTCTGCTGTCGTCTGGTATTGTGAGTGGTCGCGGCCATCTGAATACAGCCGCGCACGTCGCTGCCAATTCCCTTTCTCTGTTTGGCTACTTCCAGGCTCAAGCCATCATCGGTTTGACGGGCGTCCGCCTCCCTCCGATCGCGCAGGCTTGGACTCAAAACTTTCAATGGTCAATGGGAATCATTCGTGTCTCGTTTATGCAATCAATCTTCACCTGGTATCAACGCGCAACAGGTGGGACGCCGGCCAACATTTTCTCCACGCTCCGCACCATCTCCGTACAAGTCCAGAAGCGAAGTCTGGAAATGATTGAGCCAGGCACGAGTCTGCTCCGGCGTGCCTTCAGTCTGCTCCCTGATGCCGTCACTCATGCTGCCGCCCGGCTGATCAAGCGCGGCAACGTCATGACTGAGTCCGGGGCGTACATTGTCTATGGTATTCAGCGCGTGGCGTTTCGATCAAAAATCGAAACAACAAATCTGTTCATGACGGGACTGACGTGGTTCTGCCTGTTTATCATTGGGACAGCTCTTGGTGTGGCTGCCTTCAAGGGGATCATTGAGGTGTGCGCATCTAAAGGCCTCCTGGCGAAAGACCGGTTTCTCGAATTCCGAAATGGCTGGCGGATTATTCTCAAGGGCATCATGTTTCGACTCTGCCTGATTGGATTTCCGCAGATTGCCATCCTCTGCTTTTGGGAGCTCACGCAGATCGATTCGCCGGCCGAAGCCGTTCTCGCAGTCGTCTTTTTCCTCGCATTATCTGTCATTCTTGGCTGGGGCACAAGCAAGGTGATTCGAATCGCCCGAAGGTCAATCGCCATGCACAGAAACCCAGCCTATATCCTGTTTTCCGACCCCCAGGCACTGAACAAATGGGGCTTCCTTTACATTCAATTTCGAGCATCGGCCTATTACTTTGTCGTTCCTGTTCTTGGATATATCCTGATCAAGGCCATGTTGATTGCTTTTGGACAGAAAGCCGGGCTCGCACAGGCAATCGGATTCCTCATCTTGGAACTGGCTGCCTTGATCGCATCCTCGGTCATGCGCCCTTGGATGGACAAGCCAACAAACTCTTTCAACATCGCGATCTATGCCGTTAATTTCATCAACGCCATCTTCCTGCTGATTTTCTCAGACGTTTTCGGTGCGCCTGGCATCGTGACTGGCATCGTGGGCGTCGTCTTTTTCATTTTGAACGCCGCCTTCTCCTTGATCCTGCTACTCATGGTCATCATCTCGACAAGCGTGACCTTTTTCCGCAAGAATCCGGATGCCAAATACCAGTACATGGCCGACGATCGTGCCTCGTTTATGCAATCACAAACTCATCTCACAACGACGACTGAGCTGGATGCATTGGCCGCGACAGCCAGAGGCGACAAGAGCGGCTACAAGACCGGGTTGGACCTGGACGACGATGGCCATCTGCACCCCGCGCAGGGGCTGAATCGGTCACCATCGCCGGTCAGCGTCTCCATGCCTCTGTTCCCGGCGGCCAGAGAGCCAAGCCCTTTCCGCGCCGCGTCACCTGCACCCAGCATGGGATCGCACCACGGCTCACCACCATCCTCAGGCTATCGCCGGGTGAACGATACAAGGTAGGCCCACTACTTTCCGATGCGAATGTCCCTGAACGAACACTAGCTGACATGGCATTGTCTGCACAGCCCATGGAAGCGTGGAGCAGGTTATGAGTAGGAGCCGGTCTGTCATGTACTTGCATGTATACTTTTTTTTTTCTTTTTCTATTCTACGTGAGCGGCTGGGATCAAACGTTTGAGCATTATTGGGCATGGAGATTATTTGAAGTCTATATGAGGATTTAAGAGAACGGACAGATCTTCTGGACAGTGTGTCTGGTGTCAGAAAAGTGATGCTCGTATCAAAGCTGACGATGACCGACGTTGTATTGAAGAGGATCTTTGTGCAGATGGCTGTTTGTCGCTCTTGCCTGTTCTGTTTGTTGCAAGGGCTCAGGCTTGTGCTCGACGTGCAATTTTAGACTTCTTCCGTACGCATGGTGGCAGTGTGCGGTGACCGGAGCGAAAGGCAGACCTTGACACCCTTGATCAGACTGACCAGGTAATGGGAAAGCAGCCTGGTTGCACTCTGTGCAGGGTCTTTTGTTCTTGCAGTTCCGGAGCGTCTTCTCGCGTGCCTCAGACGCTGCGCGGAGCGATCAGAGATGGTGAAAGGCCAAAAACGCCACCGTAACGGCCGCTGGCTGTGAACGCAACGCAATGTCCTTGGAGAGCCGAAACCTGAGCAGCGATACCCTTCAGGTTTTGTGGCTGCGGGATAAACACAACGTGGGCTCAAGGCTCTGATCTGCGCCGGTGGCCAAGTGTATCTTTGCAGCGGATACACTGGTGTGCGGAGAGGCGACATTTGCACGAAAGTCTGTACGTTGCCCGGAAGCAGTCGCAGCAATCTGCCTCTGTTCGGCGAAGCCACCGGCGTGGGATCTGGAAAAGAGGTCATTTCGGCGTTTGGAGGGGCAACAGGACGCCCTGGTATGGCCAATACCGGCAGGTTCCGCATCGAATGGAACCGAGCCAAACAAAAAGGGCATCGGCCCACATTCACTTGGACAGTCCATAAGGGTTCAACTTTTCAACAGGCAAGCAGGAAAGCAAGTAACAAGCTCTCGATAGGGCCATTGGCGGCGGTTGAAGCAGTCTGGTGTCCGGGGCCGAATGATGGTGGAGCGCATTCACAATGCGTCAAGTGGACGAGGAAGGCAACGGCCGCCGCGACTTGCTGTTTCCCGATCCGTCCTGCGCTAGCCGCCAGCTCGGCACCTGGCGGGGTCAATCCAGGGTTCGCTTTAGTCAAGGTCGGCGGCGGCGGCAGGTTCCCATCTGGCAGGGAAGACAGCCTCGCTGCAATGGGAGTCCGGGAGAAAAGACGTCTCGTGAGAGGCCCAGCCAGGTTCAATTGGTGCGGGGGAGCTCGAAGCAGCAGATGTCCGAGAGAGGAAGAGAAGACAGCATGTCAGTCAAGTGTGCATGTGCCCCGCGTTGCCCCTCACTGCTTTTGAGAAGGCGGGTTGTTATCCATCTTCAAATGAGCAAAGGCATGAGAGAAGACGTGTGATTGACTGTTATCTGTCCTACTTGTTCCACACCAGTGTCTTCTCCTAGAGACCTTTTACGGATTCCTGCAAAGTCAAGCAGCGTTGAGCAAGCGTGTCGAGCACTCACTAATCCCGAATCTCAAGTCCTGTACCGCTCGCGTCTGCTGATTGCGCACCCGGCTGCTGCCATTCCCAGCCGCGAAAATGGCAGCCCTCAACGTTTTGATGGTGAGTGCGCTCACACACACACACACACACACACACACACAATGCAGTCTCACCGACTCTTGGACTGACGGCCAAAGATTGGCACGGGCGAGTACACCACGGGCTTCGTCGGCGGTGGCGCCTCGGGATCCGACAAGAAAGTCGGTGTCGTCGGACTGACGCTCTTTGATCTGCGTCGGCGAGGCAAGGTCGGCAAGCTGGGCATGGTCGGCGTCAACGGCGCCAAGTTTCCTGCCATCCGTGAGCTTTCCCCGTCCCTGCTGCGTCGAAGCCAAGGGGGGAGCAACAGATGGATTCTGACAGGGGCGAACCAGGCGAACACCTGGACAAGAACATCACCCGGGTATACAACGGCCTCGACACGTCGTTCGACTCATTCCCAGCCAACGACCAAAAGGACCCCGACGCCTACAAGACGGCCATCGACGCCCTCAAGCCCGGCGACGCCATCACAGTCTTCACGCCGGATCCGACTCACTACCCCATCGCCGTGTACGCCATCGAGCGCGGCATACACGTGCTCCTCACCAAGCCCGCCGTGAAGCGTCTCGAGCACCACCAGCACCTGTTGCGGCTGGCGCGAGAGAAGGGCGTCTACGTCTTCGTCGAGCACCACAAGCGGTTCGACCCGGCCTACTCGGACGCGCGCTTCCGGGCCAAGGACCTGGGCGACTTCAACTACTTCTACAGCTACATGTCGCAGCCCAAGTACCAGCTCGAGACGTTCAAGTCCTGGGCGGGCAAGGAATCCGACATCTCCTACTACCTCAACAGCCACCACGTGGACATTTGCGATTCGATGGTCCAGCAGCTGGGCTACCTGCCGACCAAAGTATCGGCGTCGTCGTCCAAGGGCGTGGCCACCGGCCTGGGCTGCGACGCGGCAACCGAGGACACCATCTCCCTGCTCGTGACGTGGGCAAAGACAGGCGACGCCAGCAAGCGCGCCATCGCCGTGTACACGTCCTCCTGGACGGCCCCCGAGCGCGCGGGGGTCCACACGAACCAGCACTTCCACTACCTGGCGTCCAGGGGCGAGATCCGCGTCGACCAGGCGCACCGGGGCTACGACGTGGCCGACGACGACGGCGCCGGCCAGGTGCAGTGGATCAACCCGTTCTACATGCGCTACGCGCCGGACGAGGACGGCAACTTCAACGGCCAGACGGGGTACGGGTACATTTCGCTCGAGAAGTTTGTCGACGGGTGCAGGGCCGTCAACGAGGGCCGGTCGAGGCCCGCCGACCTGGACGCCAAGGCCCTGCCGACGCTGAACAACACGATTGCGACGACGGCCATCTTGGAGGCGGGTCGGAAGAGCATCGACGAGAGCCGCGAGGTTGGCATCTCGATTGTGGACGGCGTGTGGCGGCTGGTGTAGCTTGCGGGGGAGAAGATGGCTCGTGTCGTCAGTCAATGAGAGAAGAGGCGGATGCTGCTGCCTCCTGCGCGTGCTGCATCGTACGAATCATGCCCGTGTTTGTGAGTGAGGGAGTGTGTGTGTGTGTGTGTGTGTGCAAACCGTGGTCGCAAAATGTGGAGCCGCCCGTCCAACAACTTTCCAGTCAGTCAGTCAGTCAGTCGTCCTGGGTTGCCATCAACCTCCAATGGCAAAAAAAGCCAACTCAGCCATGCCATGACACCAGAGCCATGCCCTGCGCCTCCTCCTCATCCTCGTCTCCGTCCTCGCCGCGGCCCGGAGAGGGGCTCCCGGCCGACGACGACACAATCCTCTTCGATGAGCAGCAGCAGCCGTCGCTGTCCCGGGTGCTCGCGTCGCTGAAACGCGCCAACCTGAGCGTCCACAACCGCCTCAGCTCCATCGCCGCCGACGCGCGCTTCGTGCAGGCCGTGGCGGCGACGGTGCGGCGGCCGGTGGTGGCCAACGAGCGCTGCGGCAGCTGGTACGTCCCGCCGGCGCGCAAGGACGGGTCGGCGTACTTTAAGAGCACCGACGGCCACGAGCGCGCGTGGAAGTTTAGCACCAGGCGGCTGAACCTGCACCTGGTGGCGGCGATTGAGGAGCACGACGGGTACGTTGTTGTGTTGTTGTGTGTCTCTTGATTCATTCTTCATGCTCTGTTGTGTATGGCTCTGTGCGCCGTCCTCCTTTGTGGGGATCTGTGACTGTGATTATCATTGTAATCATGATTGTGATTGTGATTACAATTATGGTCATGATTATGATTGTGATTGTACTCATGATTGTGATTATGACCACAACTATCATTATGATTATGATTATGATTGTGATCACACTCATGATTGTGATAATAATTGTGATTGTGATTATGACCACAACTATCATTATGATTATGATTATGATCATGGTTGTGCTACAATCATGATTGCGATTGTGATCGTGTTTGTCATGTCAACTACGGTTATGAATGATTGCAACTATAGTCATCATCTTGATAATGATCACGGTGATGATTACGATTCAAACGTCGTCATGGCCATGACTCTGCATTACCCTTTCTCACTCACGTCACTTTCATTCGTTCTTCCCCCCGGCCCCCCTCCAACCCGTCTTTCTCGTACATCTTTGTCTCGTCTCATCTTATCATTCTCGAGAAGAACCCCCCCCTGCACTGACCCTTTTCCATCTCAAATGTCCCCCCTCCCTTCAGGTCTGTTCTATTCTCACCACATAGGCAGCATCATCATTGTCGATTCAACACGTCGCGGGAAGCGTATGTGCTCGCCCCCATTCCATCCCCTCCCTCATCTTCCAGACATGGACGACAACATGGACCCTCGCTCGCGAAGCAAGGTATATAGCCTCACCCCTGTGCTGACACAAGATGGATGGGGCGCGTGACGCCTCCCTCAATGCATCCCCAGGCATGCCCGATGCCCTCTCCACCACCGTCCCCGTCTGGTGCGCCGTCGTCAACGCCGTCACGTTCCCCGACCGGCCGCTCGAGCTCTTCCTTCCGCCCCATCTCCTCGCCACGACCCATGCGCAGGTCTCGGCGCTGCTGCCCGGCTTCGTCTCGTCCCTGCGGGCCCTCGGCCTCTCCTCCTCCGCCCTCCTCCTCCCGCCGCCAGACGGGGTGCTCACGAAACCGCTCCGCCCGTACTGGATCACGCACGACTCGGCCCACCTCCCCGCCGCCGGGACCGTCGTCTTCGACGACTACCGGCCCGTCTTTTGTCTGACGGCCTCGCGGAGGGACGACGGGGAGAGTCCGTCCTCGTACGTGCAGGGCGCGGGGGACGACACCGAGAACTGGGCGCGCGGCCTGACGCCCGCCCTCTTCTGGGCCAACAAGGACGCGCTCCTCGCGGCCGAGGAGCGAGACCTGCCGGACATTATTGCCGGCCTGGTCCGGGAGCACGCGGCCACCGAAACAGCAGCAGCGGTGACGACAGACGGCACTCCCGCTCTCACCGCCCCCAGCATCATCAACGATGGCAGCAGCAAAGTCCCGCTGACCAACCTCATCAGCGTGTGCAGTCTCTCCCTCGCCCTTCCCCTCATCACCACCACAAAAGACAACCATCACACGTGCGCCGTCATCATGCTGCGCAGCTCCGTCCCGGCCACTCCCAGGGAAACTTGGGTCCGGTCCCGCAGACACATGGACGTTCACCTCGGCAAGCACAAGCAGGCCTCGCGGAACCTGCGCCTCGCGCTGCCTCATATATGTGCCTTTGCCGCCGCATTCTGGTCCGCGGCGTCACCGTGCGGCGAGGTGGTGGTGGCGTGCGAGTCCGGGCGTGACCTGTCCGTCGGCGCGGCGCTCGCTCTGTCGTGCTACCTGTTTGATGAGCAGGGCGCGTTCCGTCCCCCGCCCGAGGAGCAACAGCAGCAGCACCAGCAGCAGCAACACCACCAGCAACAAGAACAGCATCAGCAGGAACCAGCAGCACCAGCAGCACCAGCCGCACCAGCAGTACCAGCAGCACCAGCAGCACCAGTCGCACCAGCCGCACCAGCCGCACCAGCACCACCAGCAGCAACAGCAGGCGACGGAGCCAAGGTCGGGGAAAGGCACTTCACCAAAAGCCTCGTCAAGATGAAGCTGGCCGGCATCATGACGGCATTTCCGCACGCGAATCCGAGTCGCCAGACGCTGCAGAGCGTCAACAGCTTCCTGATGGACTGGACGAGAGCATGACGGACACGTCGGCAGCCGTCGCGGGAGGCACACATGTGTCCCAAATATCAATCTTCGAAAACTGCGAGCCATGAGAACATTGGCATGATTATTCGATCGATGTGTGATACTCACTACACTGGGGTCAGGTGCCGGATATGCGAAAACGCAGACCTCGCACAACAGTGAAATCCTCCTACACGACATAATCACTGCCCTCAACTGCAAAGTCGCCAGTCATTGGTGCCAGGGTACCCTCAGAGTGCGCGTTGAAGCAATTGTGACATGTTGGTTGGTGTGCGCGCGAAAGCTGCTTGCTTTTCATGGTTTATGGAGGACTCGATAATCCCATGACATGGCACATGCACCAAAGTCGTGACAATACAGCACACAGTAGAGCGGCCTCGACTCGCGCCGCTTACAATCAATGCTTGGCTCGCCTAGGTTAACAACTTTGCATGCAGTCGTGTACATTCTTGCCCATGCACCAAAGTCGTGACAATAAAGCACACAGCAGAGCAGCCTCGACTCGCGCCGCTCACAATCAATGCTTGGCTCGCCTAGGTCAACAGCTTTGCATGCAGTCGTGTACATTCTTGCCCATGCAGATGTCTTCTCCCCCCTCGTTCTTTGCTCAGACGGCGCCAGACTCAATCTTGTCCAGAGCAGCAGGAAACTCGCTCCAGCTGCGCATAATCACCACGGCCCCCGCGTCCGTCAAGACCTTTTCCATCTCCGCCTTCTTGCTGTCGGCGTACGGGCCGACGTAGCCAATCGTCTTGATGCCGGCCCGCGTGGCGCTCAGCGTCCCGCTCTTGCTGTCCTCAATCGCCACGCTCTCCTCGGCCTTGCGGCCCAGCACTTTGAGGGCGTGCAGGTAGATGGCCGGGTCGGGCTTGCTCGTCGGCTTCTCCAGGCTCGTGGCCGCCGAGTAGATGAGCTCCTGCCCGTCCGCGTTCGTAAAGTACCTCGTCTGCCCGACCTTGTCCACCGACGCCTTGACGCGGCGCAGCGCCGACGACGACACCACGGCGAGGAGGTACTTGCCCGCGGCCTCGAGCTTCGCCAGCTGCTCGTCCACGCCGGGGCACGGCTTCAGCGCCGCCTTGAGCTTGGCAATCACCGCGTCCTCCTCCATGCGCACGTACTTTTCCATGTCGTCGGGGGCGATGTCGATGCCGTGCTCCTTCTGCAGCGTCGTCAGCATGCCGCGGAAGTTCTGGCCGACAAACTCCACAATGAGGGATTCGCCGGTAAACGTCTTCTCGACGTCGCGCTCGGCGCAGATCTTGTTGATCAGGTCGGCGCATGCCTCAAACGCGAGCTCCTCGGAGAGAACGAGCGTGTTGTCGCAGTCGAACAAGAGCGTGTTGATCTTCTGCCATCGTCAGCATGTGCTTCTTATCCAGGGTGCAGGGGGGAAAATGTGGATATATCATGGAGAGCTGTCAAAGAGGGCTTTTCTCGCCCACGTACCTTGGCCATTGTGAAATGTTTGGTTTTGCTTTCCCTTGTCACCGCGTCGTAGTTGGATGAAGTACTGTTCTATGGCAAGCGTCCTGGTCACTCGGTGCTGCTTCCAAGACACGGGGAGGTGGGCTTCAAGCTGGCAAGGTGCTTATATCCAGGGCGAGCAGGGGGCAGCAGCGACGAGTCTATTCAGCAGAGGAAGGAGCGGGGGTGGGGGACCTCTCTCCCAAGCAAGCGACATGTCGTATTCGCAGTCTGGACGTAGTACAGCGTAGGCCCATTATGCCCGTTTTGCATCTAGCGCTTGTAGTGGCTGGATCTGGCTTGTAATATTTCATTTTAAATACAATTTTTTTTCTTTTTCTTTTTTTCAATTCTTTGATAGAGAAAAGAGTTCAAACGTAGTTTCACAAATGATCTCATCGCTCCAAGAAAGCATGAAGTTTTCCCCCCGCGCGTGACAAGGGGGAATACGGTGCTGGGGTCGCCAAATCCCGGCGTGACATGCCGCCGTCTTATTCGGCGGCCTCGACACCGCGGGCAGCATGTCGTCACCTAAAGGTACACACACTCTATGCTTTCACTCTGCCTCCCACTCTCCACCCCCAGCCCCTACCATCGATCACCTCCTACTTAAGTACTTATACAGCCACCGGGGCGCTCCGCCAACGGGCATCCTTAGCTCGAGCATGTGAACCGGACCTACAGAGGTACTTGGGTGTGCATTCTCCATGTGCACCCGTACTGTTCGTTTCGTGATGAGATGATAGTCACCAATGATGCATAATGTCTCGCGTCGCGCCCTGGGCCGACAAGGCGTCGTCTGCCACAACGATCCGCGAGCACCCACGTGTCAAATATGATGAAATTAATCAAGCGACGCTATCAATTCCTACATGATCATGTGATGTAAGCAAAAAGCATGTAGGCATGCAGAGAAAGAGGAACAGGATGCGGCAAAAACACAAGTCCCAACGCCAATTCGAACCCCGCGCACGCGTTTCTGTGCCCATCACCAACGTTGTCGTAGCTCTTCGTCACCAAGTCATCCGATAAAGTAAATTTGCACGAGCGTCCGCTCGCTTCTCACAGAATCTCCCGCAGCTTCTGCTTCTGTGCCGTTGTCAGGCTCGATGGAAAATTGACCTTGTACTTGATCACAAAGTCTCCCCGCTGACCTGGCTTCTTGGAGATGGGCATCCCCAGACCTGGATATCGGTCCTCACTTCCCGGCTGAGTCGGGCCGCCCTTGTCGAGGGAGATTTGCCTGCCGTCGATTGTGGTCACCGTTCGCTTCCAACCCGTCAGTGCTTCCTTGAGATCCAACACGACAGTCTGGATAAGATCGTTGTCCTCTCTCTTATATAACGGATGCCCTTTCTGCGCAAAAAGTTAGCCTTCATTGCTCCCCGAGGCAGTTCATCATCGTTCAAAGAAACCCACCTCCTCCACAATAAAGTGTAAATCTTGGCGACCGCCCTCGACCTGATCGCCAACCCCATTAAACTTGATCTTGGATCCCTTCTTCAAACCAGGTTTGATCGGGACCTCCAGAATCTGATCAGTTTGGACGCGCTTGCCCGCATCATCAAACGTCTTGCGCTTGATCTTCATCTTTTTGGTCGTTCCGTGGAAGAGTTCCTCCAAAGTCACTGGCAATGGCCGATCGACAGTCGTGATCTCGGGTGTGCGCTGCTGTTGTCTCTGCTCCCCAAAACCCGACGTTCTCATCCTTTGCCGGCCGGGACGACCACCAGGTCCAGGTGCGCCGCCGCCGCCGCCAAAGGAAGAAAACAAGTTGGCAAAATCGTCATCGCCCCCCGACGCGCCCCCCGGGCCCTGCTGGCGCATGAACTCGGCAAAGATGTCTTCGGGATTGTTGAAGCTGAAGCCGCCGCCGGGCCCTCCTGCCGATGTGTAGTGAAACGATCGAGTGCCGCCCGGCATGCCGCCATTTCCAAAGTCAAATCCGCCAAATCCGCCAGGAGGCATGCCGCCGCCGGGAAAGCCACCAGCAGCACCCTCGGGGGGAGGTGCCGCGCCGCCCCTCAGCAGAAATTCCAAGCCAAACTGGTCGTAGACTTTCCGCTTCTCGGGATCTGAGAGGATCTCATACGCTTGCGAGCATTCTTTGAATTTTTCTGCTGCGTTGGGATTGTCCTTGTTTTTGTCGGGGTGCCATTTCAGAGCTGCTTTTCTAGCACAAAATCGTCAGCCTGTCGCTCGGGAGAAGCGAATTTACCCGTGCTGAAGCGCACCGAGAGTGCACAGCTGAACCGCATGCACAGCAACTCTCGCGTGACAGCAGAGAAAGCTTGCGCGGGGGAGCGAGTGAAGACATACCTGTACCCTTTCTTGATTTCTTCCTGAGTGGCGCTGGGCTGCACACTCAAAGTGTCGTATAGCTTTGTTTCTTTGACCATGGCGCATTTACTGACAGTATCGTCTCGATTTTTAGTGCTCTACGGCCCTTCGCATTCGTTGCATGCGATGATGAAATCGAGGTCCATGAACGCCTCTCATTATTTGACCGACGGCTGGAATACCCACATGGTGGTCGGTCGGCCCACCGCCCACTGTGGATCCACATGCGCAATGGAAACATCTAGTAGCTTCTTGCCCCAGAGATCCCCTTGTTCCCGCAAAAGGGAAGGGGAGCAGCCACCACGACACCACCGACACGGCTTTACGTTTCGCTGCGTTGTTCCTGGTGCTGTATGTGGAGTAGCCAGTTGTGCGTCTGAAATCCAGCGGCCCTTCCGGGAGGTGGCCTCGCTGCGCCCAAAGGTCCTGGGTACCAATAGCTGCCTTTGCCTCTGCCACCCTGAGTGAACCTAGATCAATCATCCAGGACCTGGGTGTCAGTGATGCCTCCGGCGGCCCTACCGGGGGTCGCCTGCGGCGGGCTGTCCTCGCTGCGCTCGCAGCACTGCTGCTGGCTGGCCGGGTCATTTACCGGGGCCGCCGCGCTCGCTGCGCTCGAGGTTCTAGGAAGGCCCTTGGGCGCCAAACTCCGGCCTTGGCCCGTACATTATACCTCGACTGATCTTCAAATGATCATCTGAGATTTGCTGATCCCTTTGTAATGGTGATGCCCCCGCGGCGGCCTCGCTGGGGGCTTTACTTGATCGTGCCACACCCCCCCGTCTCGTCTGTCCCCTGGTGCCGCTCCTCTGTGTATAAGCCAGCGTAATCTAGATTCTCTCAAAACGCAAGGTTCAGACCATTGGGGCCCTACCCACCTGGAGACAATGTCGGTGTGGTGTGAGCAGCAGTCTCCTGAGTCGTTCTCATTCGGCGGCAAGGTCGATCTGGCGCGCCATCAAGACGCTCCAGAGCAGACAGCAGTTCCTCTCGCAAGCCCTCCAACGTCACGCATCGGCCTAGCTACTGTGTGCCACGACAGGTTCGAATCGAAATTTCTACAAAAGACAAAAGGGAAAGTGGATTCGACCGCGAGTTGTCCTCAGCAACATCGAGGAGAATGAGCATGGCCTGTGCATGTCCATGCCGCAATATCATGCATCTACATCGATCGCTTCATGAAAGACGCTCTCGTCTTCCCCATTGCAGGGTCACGACGCCAATTTGGGAGCATGTCCTACACTGTATATGGCAGCAGCACCATCCGGGGGGCGGTTCTCCATGCCGGGGATTGGTCGGTATCTCGGCCGCGCGCACCTTGAAAGAGGCACCGGCACTTTGCCAGCGACGGTCTACAATCTGGTGAGCATGGGCTTTGAGTTCACAGTGCAGCCTGCCTGCCTGCCTACCTAGGCACCTAACTACCCACAAAAAGCAGCAGCGCGTGGTTTTGAAAAGTCTGGCGAGTCGTCGTTTGGGCGCTCATGTGCGGCGCATGACAGCTCGCCACGAAAAGACTGGGCGACTCCTGTCCAGTCGTAGCCGTCCTGACTCGTAAAGTTGCAATGCAACGAGACAGCCGTTGCCCTGAACAGGTCGGAGCATACGGACACCGTATAGCTTGCTCTCCGTCCGTGCTTGAGCAGCCTGGGCTGTGGTGTGGAGTCGCCCTGCCCAGGGGTTAGAGCTCCCGGCAGCTTCGACGTCGACATGACGCAACGGTGGGGCTCGGTGACATTCACCTCTTTAACAATGTGCGCCTCAACCATATACAAGTTGACAGGAATATCATCAAGGCGACACGGCACAGTCAGCCGAGATAGCATCTGTTCCGCTTCGACATGCTGATTATTTCCACCGCTACCGCCATTGCCTCACAAACACCAACATCTGCCGAGTTTCTGGAGCCTGTAACCCAAGTCCCGCCAGTGGCAGAAACCACAATTCCGTGTCCATCTGGGCATACCCTTCATCACCTGGACAAGCTAGCCAAAATTACGTTGACAGGTACTCAAGTTGACGCTGACCGGATATTGATGATTGAAAAGCACTGAAGAAAGAGAAAAAAAGAAGCAAGACAAAACCCCTCGGCAGAGAGTATCAGGAACAACGCTCCGACTCGATCAACGCATGCCTTGCAGCTTGACAGCCGTCACCGAGGATCTCCTTTCAGCGCCTTCGCCGACCGCGTCTCCAGCCTACATCAAAGTTGACGCTACGTCCTTCGGCGACGGCTGACGACTGTCTGCGTCGACGAGCATTTCCCGAACACCGTCGCTGCCCACAGAAGCGCGGGTACTGTCCATCGAATCAGCTCTGTGTTTTCTCTTTACCGGCGAGATGGGCTCAGGCCACGCAGCCCCGTTGCCTGCCTCCGCCTCTTCCTGCCTCAGCTCTTGGCTGAATGCCATATTCTGGGCCCGCGCGAAACGTTGCAGGGGCTCTGACAGAGATGCGCGCGGCGTTGAAAGGGCCGTGTCCGTGGCGTAGACCATCATCGGTGTCTTCGTCTCTTTCCAGACGTCTTGTAGCACCTGCTCGAGGTCCATTTTCTTCTCCATTGTCAGCAGATCGTCGAAAGCAGCCATAAAGATTCGCATTTGTGCTTGTTGGGTTTGACCATACCTCTGTCATGATTGGCTCCTTTTCTGTCTCCTTGTAAGCCAGTTTCCACCATTGATCCAGCTGCAGCGGCTCTTCCCCCATTTCAGTCGAGTCGACTTCGACCCTTTGACATAAATAGATCACGTTGGACGGCGTGACGAGACCCCTCAGGAGTAACTCCTTGCAGGTCATGGGCCGCGCTCTGCCCGGCTTGTCGGGCTGCGTGAGCAAACGCCCGATGAAGCGTTGTTGAGCCGCTATCCTGTCCATCCGCACGCGCAACTCTTAGGGCCCGTGTTAGTACTCCGACGTCAGCAATTATCAGGCTTTCAGTGGCATCGCGTACCGGAAATCCTTGTGTCCAAATCATGTAGCATGTCATTCGTCAGCTTAAGCACCTCCGCTACCTTTCGGTGCATGACCATCTCGTCTTCTGCCAGAGAGTTGGTGGGCACCTCGCCGTCCGCAGTTGCGCCCCATTCGAAACCCTGCCTTTCCATCCTTCGAAACTGATTCAGGGTATCGAAGTAGTTATTGTATGCCTGGTATCGCTCCCTGATCGCTACAATCACCTCCTTGCGGCTGTAGCGGGTATTAGAGTCATCAACCTGCCATCCCATCGCCACGTTCTCCTCTGCAGATATACGGGCTATAGCATCCTTAATCTGGCGCAATGCAGAGTGTACTTGCCGAGCTTCACCTTTACGAGAAGTATTGTATCTTTCCAAATAAAGCTTCTCCGGGATCTCAACTGATGTTGGCGGTCCTTCGCCATTAAGCCTGATCACCAAAACCTCTCCCGTCTCCTTGAACATGTACATTCTGCTGCTGCGGTTTGCCGTCTTTGCCTTGTCCAATGCCTCGTCCCACAAGGTTTGGTCTAGACACTCATATAGGGTCTTGATACAGCCGTAGTCAGAAGGCTGGCTGCCCGTGTTCAAAAGGCCAAGCCTTATCAAGTCCACTTTTGCATCGTCATCTAGGGCTGAGGTGTAAGCGAGGGAATGCAGCAGACAGTTCTCCCTGTCCATGTCCTTGGTCCCAAGCAAATGAAAGAATCGTATTTCAGGGGGTAGAGGGAAGTCCGGCAACGAGCCGGCCAAAACGCCGACAGTCCCGAAGCTTCGGTCCGTCGTGTCAAGAAAAGCCATGAGTCGGTGTATCTCCAGGTCCGGGTTTGGCGTCAGTCCTTCCTGCGGCTTTCTGCCATTTCTCGCCTCGTCAAGTAGTTTTGGTGGTAGGATTGCCTGACCCCTCCACCATCGGCTGTTGAATCCATACGACTTGGCAGAAGCACCTAGCTGGAGCAAAGTGTTTCTAGCCAAGGGAATCGCATGCAAGACCGTGAGCATGCCTCCCAGCACAGAAGAATCCGCCGCAGATCTGCCTCCTATCAGGAAGGCAGGGGACCCAGACGATCGTCTTTGCGCCACAAGGGCAGGTGTCTTTGTCGGCGGCTTGTCGTCCGACACTATTTTGGATGGATCACTCGGTATCATGGCCCAATTTTCCTGATCATAATCATTCCGATTGGCAGGTCCGAAAGTCGGCTCCGGCAGCGTTGATGGAGCCAAGACACCGGATCGTTGGCCGTTCAGAGCTTGCTGTTCTTCGTCTTTTTGCGACCGAGTGACTGAGCGCTCTTGATCGAGAGCGGAACCAGAAGCCGGAACAGTAGCCCCATGCAGAGCTCGGCTCGTTTCCTTGTCTTTTTGCGACGCTCGGTCCCATCGTCCTTGACCATTAAGACCTCTGCGTGCTTGTGGAACGTCGGCTGGCTGGGTTTCCAATAGAAACCCAGCTTCCAGTGCTGACGCCCGCAGTGCGCGCTCCATGTCTTCGTCTTCTTGCGACCGAGGCGTGTAGTCGGCTATCTCACTCATCACAGGTCAGCCCACTTTACCCAAAAGAATGGTCTTATCTGACATTAAGTGAGACGAAGCCACGCACCCCCAGTATGAACTGCTGCCCAGTTATTTCCCAATGGCGAACGGGCCTCAGATCGTGAGGGAGGACGCGAGGGAGCAACCGGGTTGAAGTTGTCACCGTGAGAGGGAGGAGTGCCGCATTGCATGGTATCGTCCGTGCTAGATTCAATGTGGAAGGCTGCCATCAATCAGCAAGGTGCGGACTGGCACAGACAGACAACGTACAAATGCCAGCCTGGGTGGCGGTAGACCCATCACGATCTGCAGAGAACATGCTGTCGACCCATCCTCGCGAATATTTCTCCCTGAACTACAGGCAGGGTATCAGCTCTGTCTGGATTGAAGGTGACCCGCGGAGGAGTCGAGCCTGAATGCGGCATCACATACATGTGCGGCATCAGTAAAATACTTCTCGAGGACCGTCTCGACACTGCGATTGTTGTCCTGGCACGGGGCAGATGGGTCAGCATCATTCTAGTTCGCGAAGAGCCACATGACGCTGCCCACCTTGAGAGCCTGGATTATAACGTCTCGGTCTCTCTTGGGATCGAGGTTCGCAAAGTCAACGACTCGCGAGATCTCTTCCTCAGAAGGCGTCAACGACGCCATGGGGGGCTACTGCGCAGCCCGGACGGCGGCGCGTGTGTTGCGCTCGTAGGATAACTACCCACTGCCTGTAGCTGAAACTGTGCCGGTATGCTGACACGAAGCGCTGCTTGCTAGACAAGAAAAAAATAAAATAAAGTAGAAAGTCTGGTTAGGTTTGGCGGATTACGACTCGTCTTTTGACGATCAGCAGCAAGCTCACGCCGGGCAGCTCCAATCGGCCGATACGTAATAGCCAGCGGGTCCCAGGCAGGAACGTGTCTCTCCCCCACCCCCCTTGTCCCCTACCGAAGCTTATTAACTGCACTTGTGGGGTCACTCCCCACTATTCTCAAGAACCTTGAGGCTTTGGTTCCCTAAAGTACTTACTTAGATTGATAATCAGAGGCGAAAAGAACTTGCGTGAAGTTGGTGATATTATGAGTATACTTTTCATTGGAAGTTGGTGACTTTACGATGATGAATAACATAAATTATTTAAAATGATGGAATTATAAGAAAACTCCTAAAAGCTTGTCCTTTCAAGCCTCATTGTAGCCTAAAGTCTGTCCGGCATAGTGCGGGGCGAGGGAGGGGGGGTCACCATTGTGGCCCATGTCCACGTATCGATTTCTCGGGCACATTACGACGACACAGCTCACTCGCTTTCCTTCTCTCAACATGTGACCCAAGCAAACTTCCCCTCCCACATGAAAAACCACGTCCACGTATCGATTCCTCGAGCACATTACAACGATACAGCTCACTCGCTTTCCTTCTATTACCATGTGGCCCAAGCAAAACCCCCCTCCCACATAAAAAACCATGTACTTCACGTATCGGTAGCAGGGCATATGAAGTAGAGATAAACAAGACAAGCCGAACCGCCCGGAAATAACCTGCAACACCCGCGAACCAATACAACGCATAGCCAGTCTTCGTCCAAAGCAAAAGTCCAGCGCCAGGCCCTTTATCCCAGAATTCCAATGCTATCCCGTTCCGCTATGCTGCAAAATCCACCATCTTGACGCAGTCGCCCAGACTCATCGTTTCGTCCCAGCTTCCTCGACATCGTAGTCGTCATCGTCATCTTCCTCTTCCTCTTCCTCCTCCTCCTCCTCGCCGTCGCCAAAGTCTTGGTCGCTGTCGCTGCCCCCAAAGTCTGGCTCCTCGTCAGTCATGTTCCAGAAGTCGGCGTCGTCTTCGACAACTTTGACAGGGGCTGGCGCCAGTTCGTTTGATGTAGGCATCCGCAAATTATGAGGTATGTCCTTTTGCGACTCGGCCACGACCCGTTTGGCTTTCAGATCGTAATTGGATCGCACATCGCGGTAGAGCACACTGGCATCGACATTTGCGGGCGACTTGATTTCGGGATCATCCATCAGTAAGAGCACAGAGCGCAGCACCGACTCAACACCGTGGAGAACATTCCACCTCTCGCTGGCGGATTCGCCAGACTGCTCGTCGTCGCCCGGTCTATGCAGTATGGAGATGCACAGATTACCGTCCGGGTAGACATTGGGATGGCATATATTCTTGGTGAGAAATCTGAAGCTGGGCGGCTGGTACGGATAGTCACTAGGAAATCGCATATCGGCCTGTCACGTCCTTCGTCAGTCCTTCGTCCAGTGTATGCTTGGGATTCGGTAGTCAGAAGGCCGCCGTACCCGGAGATAAGCACCATGCCACACACTGTCTGGGTTTACGACCCAAAGCCCAACTTTCCAGTGAAGAATGTTCGTCTCATCAGTCTGGAATACGGTCAGCACTTTGAGAAAAAGACAGCGTACAGGCCATGTCTTACCTCGACATGCATCCACTTCTCTTTTTGCAAAGTTTGCAGTTCTTGCATCAGTCGCTTTTGCGCCATGGTGAACTGCTACTGACAGGCCGATGGTAAGGAAGGGGCAGCCGCGCCGGGAAAGGGGGGAGGAGGGGGGCCTTTGCAGGAGCGAAGCAAGAGTCACTGTTGAAGAAGGAAGGACAACAGGGGACGAGGAGGGATATTTGTCGGCGCAACGGTGCATAGGCTGCTGGGTTGGAAGAGCGCAGGTGGATATAAGAGCCGCCCGCTTGAGCCAAGGGCGTCTTTGACCGAGGGCAGGCAGTGTGATGCAGAGAAAAAGGGAAGACTTGAAATGAGGCCCCGGATGGAGTATGGGCGGGCGCCAGCAGTGTGC
Source organism: Moelleriella libera RCEF 2490 (assembly GCA_001636675.1). Classification (NCBI taxonomy): domain Eukaryota; kingdom Fungi; phylum Ascomycota; class Sordariomycetes; order Hypocreales; family Clavicipitaceae; genus Moelleriella; species Moelleriella libera. The sequence goes on along the minus strand of AZGY01000005.1, from coordinate 265,661 downwards.
GTAGTGTGAACAGCCAAGCGTGGGCCGGCAGCACCCGACCCGGACTGCAGTGACGGCATCAGCTGGGATGAGCAGCAGGCAAGGTGCGCAACTCCGATGGCGCCAGTCGGAGGTGCCGATGAGGCGTTAAACCGCTGAAACGCTCAGCAGGCCCACTCAACGTTGCTCACCAGCAGCCCAATACCCTGTACCCAGACCACCGATTTCGCAGCCTAATTCGCGGCAGCTGAAGTAATCGCATCGAGACCGGCCGACAACACAATTGTCGTCTCGTCTCATCAGCAGCCCATGCATGCCGTTGCCCTTCAAGTGTTTCGCATTTTCACAATGTCGAGCCATCCGAGCGGCTCCTTCAGCTCCACATCTGCAGAACTCACTGACGAACTACCTGAACATTTAGTCTTTGGGAGGAACTGACCCTTCACCCGCGGCAGTAATCGCGAATAGAGATGGCTCATGACAGTTGTTCTTATTGCCCGCAGCAGCGGCTGAGCAAATGTCGTCACTCTCTCGGCCTCCTGATAATGTGATAGCGATGCTCGTCCGCATTCAAGTCAGTAGCTACATGTATGGTGCTCTGGCACCGCTTGCGATAGACCCAGTCGCGCTCTGCAATGCCGCTCGATGATGCTATGTTGCGGAACCGGAGCGCAAGAGGGACAGATCGGTTGCGTGGAATATGCTAGCTTCTGAACATACCATGCAGCGTCGCTCCGTAACCATGCAGCCTGACATCAAGACGATGACGACCACAATTTGGTCACGCGAAGAAGCCAACCTCGACGTGCTTTTTGCCGTCCCAACATCGGGCATGTCCAATTGCTTTTCACGCACCAAGATCGTAGTATACACATGTCCCCGTCCGAAAATTGTAAATGAACGCGTTTTTGGACTTGATCCTCCTCTCGTGTCCCGATCGCCATGATTCGAGCTGGCCATGCAGCTCGCGTATGTATATTCTCTCCGTCATGGTCACAGCGTGTTCTACCTTTTTCCAGCTATCGTGGTCCGACAGACTCGTTTCCTCGATCAGATCCATGACTTGGTCCGTAGTCTCGATCGCCAGGATTGGTCCGTCCAGAAATGATCGTACAAGGCTGGCAGCATTGACTTGAGCCTGTTCGACAACCTGCCTCCGGTTGAATTTCTTGCTCTTCGTGCCCGCCACGAGGATTTTAACGTCTTGCTCCGGATTAGGCTCCGTGCCATGTGTCACTGTGGTCTCGCTGCCGTAAGACGCGCTGCCTCGCAGTCGAGAAACGGCCCGAGAATCTCGTTCCTTGAGCTCGGGTCGAAGCCAAGATATAAGCTGCGAAAGTGGCAAGTCGACATCTGGCACATCCTTCCGGTTCATCGTCTTGATCTTGAGCATGGACTCTGGCTTGACTACGACGACCCAAGAGTAACTCTCGTCGCGATACTTGGATAACAGCTCCTCGGGCGATCTGGCATCCTTGGCCATTTCAGCGCTGATTTCGTGGCTCCAGAGAAGCTGGAGAATCTCGATTCCCGTAGATCGAAGGATGCCCATATCGAAAGAGGCGACGAGAACGTCGCACTAATTGCTCACACGTTAGGATCTCCGCTATGGATGCAAGCATTGAAAAATGGGAAGCGAAGAAGGAGTCCGGCTCACTCTTTTCTCGGCAAACATTGTGCTCAAGTCCATTTCCTGTTTCTTCGACACCGATTTGGCAGCCGACTTGGGTGTGCGGGCCAGGCGTTCCCAAGCCAGGTTGAAGCCCACAGCATGCCTCTCTTCGTAGCTGCCGCCGGTTTTCAAGCGTTGTTCTTTAATCAGGTAGTCGTAGCGGCCGCCGGCTGCGAACACGTCTTTGACTTTCTTGTCATAAACACAAGAGAACAGTATGCCCCCGACGTAGAAGCTCTCCTTGATGCTGTTGAGCGGATTGATGTAAATTTTGGTGCTGACAGCAAACCTTTTCGCATACTCCACAACTTCCTTGAGATGGGCCATTGTCGAGGAGGCTCTCTGGTACATGTCACTTCCCTCAAAGAGAGACTTGAGTTTCGAGAAGGCTCGGTTGGGCGTGTCTGCCGCTGGTCAATATCAAGGCGCTAAGACGACGGGGAATCCAAACACGAATCGTGACTGACCTCGGAAATCAAACTTCTGCAACTCGTCTACGCTCGTCGCGGAAAGGGCCACAGCGGGTGATCGTAGTTCAATCCTGACCTTCTGCCAGGTATGATTGTGGATGTTGAGCCTGCTCAGGACATCGGCTGCAGGCCGCCTGCAAGCCATTTCGACCCCACAGTGCTCAAAAATAAGCTGAAGCAAATCGGAGTGTCCAACATGGAAGCACATCTGTTGTTGTGAGAGAGAAGGGAAAGCGTTGATTATCTCGTCAATGACCTTCAGTGTCTCGGCCTCCTTGAGAGCGAGATCGAGAGCGTCTGTCGTCACAATATCGAAGTCGACTTCCCCAAACATGGTCGGCTGCCCGGTGTCCTGTCTGTCGCGGTAGACACTGCCGAACGAGAACGTTCGCTGTAGCGTCGGTCCAGACGACTGCTTGGCTATCATCCGAGCATTGCCCATCGTGAGATCGAAAGGAAGCTGCAGAACAGTGCCATTGGGGTCCAACAGCTGCACTACATTGTCGCCGTAATGTCCCGACCGGGGATAAAGCGAGCTGCGAGGCATCTCGAGCGCTCCGTGGCGCCTAAATATGGAGACGAGAACGTTTCTCACGAGCCCCTGGTTCAAAAGCTCAGCGGTGTTGGAAGTGAAAGCAAACATGTCCCAGGCGAAGTCCTTTGCGGCGTCTACGGGCCGCGAAAACAGTGTAGACAGCATCTTCCCATAATATGGGGAGCTCGGGTCGGCCAAGCCTGCCAGCGTTCGGCGGATCGTCTCACTCTCCATCTGCACGGGAAGCTTGCCACTGTTGAGCAATTCCGCACTGGAGGGTCGCTCTTTTGGATTATGATCAACTAATGACATTATGATATCCACTTGCGTCTTGTCCGCTGGCTTGAAATCTGATGGCAGCAGGGGCTTGACTCGTCTCAATTGGCCGAGCACATCGGCTTTTTGCATGCCGAGCATCGGCTGGTAACACATCTCAAAAAACATGATGCCCAAAGAGTACATCTATGAAGCGTTAGACATTACATGAGAAAAGGCTGTGAACATCGCGCGGTATCCACGTACATCGACCTTTGTGCTGTAAATCCCATTTGAAGCTGATCGAACTTCTGGCGCCGAGTAGTAGGCAGTGCCAATACTTCGGGTCATGTCGTCCGCTTCCAAACTGTTCGCTGTCGCTTTGTCAACGGAAAACTGTCCGCTCGTTGCGAGGCCGAAATCTCCTATTTTGACGTTGTCAATGCCATCGACGGTGCTGCTAATGAAAATGTTCTCCGGTTTAAGGTCTCGGTGTACGATGCTCAGTCCGTGAATGTGACTCAGTCCCTCGAGTATCTGACGAAACAACCGCCAAACCTCCGACGTATTCTGGTACAGGCCGCGGGATATCAAATCACGGAGTGTCTACTCAACCGATAGTCAGGTACGACGGCTTGCTATGCTGAGGCTGGTGCGTACTCACCCGCTTTTCACAGTATTCCATCGATATGTAGAGAATGGTCCGATATGGACGCCGAAGCCGCGCTCGCTTCACCGTGGATGTCCGTCTTTCTCTTCCAGGTGACGAGGCATGATTGCCAATCGCCTCATCTGCGCTTGACGCATCCTCCACAGAGTCGTCATCTGTGCCACCCTCGTCACTGTCGTCGTCGTATCCAAACTCGACCGCTGCATTAGACGACATGAAATCCAGCCCACCGGCGCTGGTGGCAAATTGAATGTCGATGCCTGCGGATCCTGGTTCGCGAGTCTCTTCTGTGTAATCATCCTCGGATGTGTCGTCCTCCGCATCAGGAGGGGCTGCCACCTCCTCGACCCAAGTGTTGTAATAACGCACCACGGCTGGATGACTCAACTGGGACAGCAGGCGCACTTCTTTGAGAATCTCGGTCAAGCTGGCATGCGAACGTTGTGATATTTTTTTGATGGCATAAAATTGACCGTCCAGCTTTTTCCGCGCCTTGACGACTTCGCCAAAGCCCCCCTTCCCCAGTCGACCCTCTTCCACAAAATCCTCGGTGTAGCGGGACACGACTGCTCCACGTGTCATGGATTCGCGTCTGAGCTTGACGGGAAGTGTTTGCAGGGAGGTCAGAGACGGCGTTTCCGACAGGATGGCCGAAGAATCGTCCAAGAGAACAGGTGCGTCGGTAGCTAAGAATTCGCTCGAACCAAGTTCGAACGGCCGCGGCCGTTTTTGTTTGTCCTCCTTGAAGAATCGGCTGACAAGCTCCTGCAACGGCTGGGACAAGGTCAATGAATCCATGAGATTTCTGGGAGACGAGTACTTGCGCAAAACGTTGAGACCGAAGATCATTTGTACAAACACAACGCCAAACTCCCAGATGTCTGTTTTGAAAGTATACTGCGGTTTTGACTGTCCTGCAATCTCCGGGGGCAGCCAGTATGCTGACCTGGCAGAGCTCAAACCAGGAAGCCCTGGCTTCGTGACGCTGATGTTGTGAATTTCTCTTTGGAACCATCCGTCAGAGATGCGGGGAATTGTCTCGCCAGTGGACTCCCTGAACAGTAGGATGTTGTTCGGGTGAATGTCTTGATGTGCGATATTTTGGTTGTGCAGAAAGTTGATGGCATCGAGCAAATCTCGCGTCCAGGACCGTACCTTGCCAAGCTCGATATGACCCGCCAGCTCCAGCAGTTCTTCGAGTGAGCCCTTGTCAGCCATGGGCATCAAGATCCTCAGCGTCCAATGATTTGCGATCGCAGCGTCCAGTGAGTTTCCGCTCTCAATCTTGAAGTCTAGAACGCTGACAAGGTGACGATGATGGGCTCGCCTAGCGGACTTCAAGTCTTGGAGTCGTGACTCAAGAGACTGAAGCTGTTTTTTGAATTCCTTGGGCTCCCTGCTCCCCACTCGGAGCGTGGCCTCCTTCAAGGCCAAGTTCTGTGTATTCTGTCCGTTGGAAAGCAGAGGCCTGACAGCATAAACCACGGTGACCTTGCCTTCTCTTGGATCGCATTTGCCAGTCACCGACCTAAAAGAAAGCACGTTGCCGTCCCTGTCGGTTGTCTGACAAATTTGATCGAAGTCAATGGGCTCGTCGCCGTTGGCAAAATTTGCGCTCTGCTTTCCTTGCACCCCATTCGAACGACTCTTGACTCTAGACTCTTTAGCCTTTTGTCTTTGCCTGTCAATTTGTTGCTGGAGCATTTCTGACATGACCCTCTGTTCCTCCTTGGTATCTTCCATCTTCTTGCGGTCCTCTTCTTCTTTCTGCTGCAACGCCAGTGCTGCCAGCCTGGCCTCATGCTGCTCGCGCTCCTCCTCCAGCGATGGCAGTTGTCTGCCGGATGCTTCAGCCTGCGCTGCGTCTTCCAGTATATCACGGATGCCCTCTACAATTCTGTCGATCATTTCTTGCTCGTCCTTGGCAAATTCCTTGGGTTCAGTGTCAACAAATTTCTGGACTTTGAAACGTGTTGCCTCATGTAGACCGTCAGATTTTTTAATGGACAACAGCGGCGGTGTCTTGGGATAAGTGGCCGTCATCACGAAGCCAATGGTCACGGCGAGCTCCTCATCGGTCGACGCTTTGATGCGCATTTCAAAGGAAGGCTCAGATTTCTGTGACAAGTGTGAGTGTGAGTGAAATTTGAGAAGAAAACGGGGCATCTGTGCCGATTGCATCTACCTTCCAGGCGCTATGGGTGCCGACAGTTCGGACAAAGTCATTCCCGTAGATGGCTTCAAGAGCCAGCAACTCATTCTGCTGCAATTCGTCATACTCGATCCTTGTGCCTGCTGTGTCAGGCGCGGAGGGCTTGAGGCCTGGGAAACTTGAGTCATTGGCATTTGGGATTTCGGAGGCAGCTTTCTTCAATGTTTCGGATGCTTGCCGCGCCATGTTTGCGCGGAAGCTCAAGAGTCACAGCCGAAGCTGCGACGTTTTACACAGAAAAAGCCATGATTGACTGTAAGGATGACGAAGGGGTTTGACAGGTTGGGGTTGGGAAAGGGGGTTTAAAGGGTATAAGTCCTGAATGCGAGAAGAGAGCCAATCCTTCAGTGACAAGTACGCGGAAACTTTGTGGTGAGGGGTCTTCCAGAGGACGCCGCCAGCGCGTGGCGACAGCGGGGTTGCCTCAGCTCCGTTAGCGGCCCAGCAGAGCTTCGTCGTACAAATCCAAGGGCGCGGCAGCGCGCCCGCCAACCAGGATGCTAGGTGTCTGCGACATTGTTAGGCAGGATTCGCAACGCTTTGACAAGTTGCCTGCGCGCACGAGCACGCAGAAAAGGTAAGAGACGAGCCGATGCATTCGAGGCGCGTACAGAAAAAGACAAGAACGGAGCATCGCCCAGCAGATGACGGACGGCAGACCTTGACAGCTCAAGCTAAAGTACTTAAGTAATTACCATCCTAGCAGCCATCCTCAGCAAGTTCTTGACAGGGCGGGCACTGGCGCGCCCGGACGGGAAAGGCTAATAAAGTACAACTGCAGATGCAACCAGGCCAGACCGCCCCAGGCCCCGCCGATCAGCGCAGTCCAGTCGAAAGCTCCACCATTTTATTTCCACATACGGAGTATGCAAAGTAAACAAGCGCAGCACGACGTGGAGTCGCGACATTGAATTTACCACGTCCCTATCTACTAGGCAGGTAGGCAGGTCGCCAGCTGCACGGCGGGGCGACAGCAGGTTTCTACAACACTGAATGGAACCCAGGATCTTCGCATGGGGTCGTTGAATCAACTTGCATGCGCGCGAACACAAATATCGACACTGTCCTTCGCGGGAAAGCCTAGCCATGCTTGGATGGATGTTGAAGCGCGGCGAAAACGCGCCCGATCCGGATGATGGAGGTGAGTAACAGCACCGTCGGCCCTCGATCTCCCAGAATTGCCGCCTGATATAAATCTCCTTACCACAGATACGACGCAGATCGACCAGCCGGACACCCCTGCGGCCGTGTTTGCCGCTCGCGCCTTCAAAAGCGCGTTGTTCGGTACACCGTCTAAACGCGACGATGGCCAGCAGACCACGCGGATCAAGACATCAGGAGTCAAAGCTGCGACTACGAAGAAAACACAGGCGACGTCAAGACCTAGAAATTCATCCGAGACGCCACTGAAACCTCAAGGCATTCTTCTCACACCAGGTACGGCGACCTCCAAGAGAAAACGCGTGTCCTTTGGCCGCAATGGGCCGGCAAAGCCCGTTGTCGACCTGAGTCGGATCACCGAATTGGACGAACCGACGGACAGCAAAGCGCCGATGGCAGGTAACGAATCGCATCTACCTCCTGGTACAGAGGACAAGGCAACTTCGAGCGACGAATGGGAAGAGGAGGAGGAGGACTGCAGCGCGCACGATGTGACCACGGACCTCAACGAGCCGCACTCGCAGTCTGGCCGATATTGGAAAGAAGAATTCCTCAAATACCGCCAGGAAGCGAGAGCTGAGATGGAGAAACTGCTCAAGTATAAGCAACTGGCAAAATCCTATGCACAGCAAAAAGATGCGGTGGCCATAGAGCTCGCCGAAAAGCTCCGAGATGAGCAGCAGCGAGTTGTGAGAATGGAAAAGAAGATTGCAGACAACACGTCGCAGATAAAACAGCACCGGAAGGTGTCGGGTGAAGATTCGGCGGAACTGCTGGGGAAGTTGAATAGGCAATCGGCCCTGGCCACGGAATATCGCCATCGCGTGCAAGAGTTGGAGGCACAGTTGAAGGATCTCCAAGCCCAGAGAGAAAAGACTGCTGGGAGCGGGACGCCATGCCGTCGATTTGCATCGTCACCCGCTGCATCCGTCGCACAGAAGACGCTGACTGAAACGCGACGGGAGCTTCGACGAGCGCGGTCGCAGCTCAAAGAGATGGACTCGCTGCAAGACGAGGTCTTTGCCTTGAAGATGCAACTGAAAAAGGCCGAGCTCAAGCTGGCTGTCAGTGAGAAGGAGGAGGCGCGCGCAGACGGCAGACCGAGAGCCCAGGAGCTGCGGGTTCTGCTCAAGGCAGCCAAGGCGGAGTCGAAACAGAAAGATGAAGAGATTCGACGGCTGAAGACGGATCTCGACGTGATGAGCAGGGACAGCGAGCAGCGTGACGCCGAAACAAAAGAGGTGCTGGGGCGCGCGCACGACAAGATAGCCGAGCTCAAAAAAGAGCTGAAGCTGCTCAAGTCTGGCAAGCCAGACCGAGCCACCACCACCACTGCCAAGGTGCGCACGATGACCAGCGACGATGCCAGCGCCGACGGGACAAAATCAAAAACACACGTCCGATCGCGCGCAAGACGAAGTCTAGACGAAACCAGAGACATGGACAAGCAGCAGCACGCGCGGCCGCCGCGCACGCTGCGACAGAAGTTCATGGATGATGCCGCCTACGCGTCGGACACGGAGCCCAGGCGCGGCGCGATGGCACGGCGAGCGACGCCCGAGAAGCCTAAATGGCAGCCGTTTGTCGCTCGCTCACCCCGGATCCGCGGCCACGCATCGGAGACGGCGCCTGTCGCGGCGCTGGGCTCGCGAGGCGACAGGTTCGACTTCAACGCGGCACCGGCCAAGCCAGCCGTGGGCACCACCAACACGAGCCACGGCAGCGGCAGGACCGGGGACGGCGAGAACGGGCAGCGGATCGACCTCCTCTCCGACAGGTTCGCGCGCCTCGGCGGCCCGGGGCCGAACGATGGCGCGGTGGTGATGCAGAGCCCCGCGATGGGCAGGAAGACGTCGAGAGAGAGAGACGAACTGCCGGCGGAAAGACGCGCCGCCGCCCTCGCAGAGATTGAGAAGCGCATGGCCGAGAAGAAGAGGCTTCGGCACCGAAGCGCAACATTGGATAAGGAAAACATACGACCGTAGCGCACGAGTAGGCGTTTGCCGGTGTTTTTTCTTCTTCTTGTTTTTTTGAATCATGTCATTTCCATATCCAGTGTTTCTTTTTTTTTTTTTTTGTTCTTTTCTCCTGTTGTTGCAGGTGTTGTCAGCCTCTTGGGTCGAGTTCAGCAGGGCGTTTTAGGATAATTGTGCTTCATCTGTACCTTTTAACCTTTTCCCACCCCTCCCGCCGTGTCTGTCTCGGTTGGGACTGCGGGGGCCGTCTTTTGCAGAGGTTGGGAAGGGAAGCTGTGGTTTTGTGGTGTAGCGCGCGTAGCTCAAGTGCTATCCATCCAAACCATACTTACATAGTACTTTACTTGCATACATTCGCTATATCCGCTGGTGCGCGCATGCATGCACCCCACGCCGACAGCACTCCTCTCATCTTGCAGCCACGTACGTCGAGAGTCTCGCGTTGCTTATATCACCAATTTGCAGAGCCGTCAGGTCATGGCTTCTGGGCACGATGCCGAAGAGTCGACGCACGCGATTGAGCGCGAAATCGCCCTGCTAGAGCAGCGCCTGGCCGATGCGAAGCTTCGACTCGGCCAGACCCAGTCATCATCGTTGGCGGCCGCCTCGTCATCATCCTCAACCTCGACCTCGACCTCGACCCCGTTGCTCAAGCCATCCGTGTCCTGTAAGCCTGCTCCCTAACCACTCACTCATCCTTTCTATTTTGTTTTGTTCTTTGTTCCTTCCAATGCAGCCAAAAGGAGGTTTTTTTTTTTTTTTTTCACACATACAAAGTAGAAATGAAAGAAATTTGCTACATGTATATGTGTAGTTAAAGAGCGACTCACGTCTGCTCGACACTATCCCGTCACGCCCTTCACTCCATATCAGCTCTTTTCATTATTTTCCATCTCACCTCGGTTGACTAGCGCTCGTCCATTCGCCCACGCACTACCTCCTCCTCCTCTCCGACTCGCAGCTGCCCATCGGCTCATTCGCATTCAGCAGCGGTCTGGAGTCGTACCTCGCGCACTGCCGCCGCTCCTCGTCCACTTCCTCGCGCAGCAGCGGCGGCGGCGGCACCTTCACTTCCTTTCTGCCCCTGTCGCTGTCCTCCTTCGCCGCCACCACGCTGCCGTTCGTGCTCGCCGCGCACCGGGACCCCTCGCGCCTCGTCACGCTCGACGACCAGCTCGACGCCGCCGTCGTGTGCACCGTCGGGCGCAGGGCGAGCGTCGCCCAGGGCCGCGCCCTGCTGTCCATCTGGGAGCGCTCCTTCCGCGACACGCTGCCCGCCGCCGCCGACGCTGATGTGCCGGTCCTGCGCGCCTTCAGCGCCCTGCTCAAGGAACAGGCCCCCTCATCGCAATCGACGGGTGGTGATGACGTTGGAGTAGCGGCGGCGGCGGCGGCGGCAGCAGCAGCAGTCCCGCCTGCCGTGTCGGCGCACCTGGCGCCCTTGTTTGGGGTCATTTGCGCCGTCGTCGGGCTGACCCTGAGACAGACGGCCTACGTGTACATGGTGGGACATGTCAAGGCGCTCGTGTCCGCGGCCGTGCGGGCCAGCATGTTTGGGCCGTACCAGGCGCAGAAAGTGCTGGCGGGCGAGCACGTCCAGCACATGATTGCCGCTGTCATCGAGTGGGAGTGGGACACGCCGGTCGAGCTGGCTGGGCAGACTGTGCCCGTCATGGACCTGTGGATTGGGCGCCACGAGGTGCTGTACTCGAGGATATTCAACAGCTGAAAACGGGCCAACAACGGCATGGTCTTCCCTCTGGTTCGTGGAAACATGTCTGCACATGCTCTTGTACATGTGGTTCTGGGAACGTGATTATGGCGTAGGTAGAAATGATGTACATGTGAGTCTGACTCTCCGCCAGTCCTTCGCTTCAAATGGAAAGTAAAAAGGAAAAGAAAAAAGAGAAACGCCTAATCGTCATCGTCGTCGCTATCATAGGACACGAGGGGCCCTGACGGAGCTGCTGCCTTGGGTTTCTGCGTCACCGCCACCTTGGCCTTGCTCAGTGCGGCCAGGGTGCTGCTCGAGAGAATGCCAGTCTTTTCGGGCGTCTGCGCTGCGGCCGACACGGCGTCTCCCGTCGACTCTTCTCGAGCTGTGCCGTCCTCAATCATGAGGGGCTCCTGATAGTCCACCTCAAAGCCATCGCGGCCCACGGGGTTGACTGCGTTTTTGCCCCTGGCAAAGTGCACTTCGTCGGGGGCCTCGTAGCCTGCCAGACCGTAGCTGCTCTCGATGCGCCGCCGTTTGCGTGCCTCGGGGTCTTTGCCCTCAATTTCGGCCACAAATGCCGCAGGGAGCGCCCTGCGGATAGCTTCGGCGGCCTGTTCCTCGACCCGTCGGGCTTCTCTGGCCTGGGCCATCGGGTTGGGATCCGCCGTAGCCCACCGCACGTTGAGGATCTCGTCGTGATCCAGCGACTGGTGCGCCATGGCTTCTCTTGCAAATTGCGCGTTCGCTTCGTTGGTGTACGTGATGAAGCCAACACCTCGACTGTTGAGAACGCGAACTGTGCTCCGATGTTAGCAACATGTTTTGATCGTGGGGGGTTTCTTGGAGGCAAGAGAGTTTGTGCGAAAGCCAATATTCACGTACTTCTCTCGATTTGGCCCCATTCCGCAAAGTGCCGCGCCACAATCTCTTCAATGTCGTCCGAGACGTGGATGCGTCCCACGTATATCGTCCTGTTCTGCCGCATGAAGCTGCCCACACCACCCATATCATCTCGGTAGTCGCTGAACTTTTCCCGGCCAAAGCAGTCGACATTCGGATTGAACAGATCGAACGTGCCCGGTAACCTGTGTAGGTTCGTGCAGTCCTGCCCGAGGGGACACATCCCACGGGCGAAGCGCAGACAGAAGAAGCTGCCCGTCAATTTGTCGGCCGTTGTGTACCCGCTGTCTCGCGCAATGTTGCAGCGCCCCTTGGCTTTGGTCTGTTGATAGGCCTCGCGGTCGCCGCCCGCCCACTTGTTGAACCAGATGTTGTACGTTGTGCCAGTCTGCGGCGGAGGTTCTGAGGAGAACTCGCTTGGGTCCATCTGCACTCGCGCGGGCCGCCTCTTCTTGCGAATCATTTTCTTGACCACTCTCTTCTCCCCCGTTGTTGTTGTAGTTGTTGCTGCCACGGCCATTGACTCTTCTGGCGCCGCGGCAGGCGTTGTTTCGCTGTATCCCTCTTGGTCGGCCATGTTGTTTGGGGGCGGCGAGACGGCAGTGGCAACGGCAGCATCACCGTCACATTTGGGGGCGCCGCTGTGTTAGCCACTGCAATGAAGGCGCCAAATGGGGGGCACGGCGAAGAAAAAAAGTGACGAAGCCAGTGGGTGCGCGTGCGAAAACTGCAGGCGGTGAGTCGAGCTCACAGCGCTCTTCGGGCCCCGCGACGCCGATTCTGCCTACAATTCGCACATCGGACCCCCCCACGCATCCGCTCTCACAGTGTCCGTACAAGCGAGCAGCGGTCCTTGCGATCTCGTTCTGTCCATTTCGCTGCGTCATATCGCTTCTTTACTTGTGGTTATTCGGGTGAACGACAGACGGCAAGCCGTCTATAAATAAGCGGCGCAAGACATGGTCAACATAACGGAAAAAATAAAGGAGTCCGTGGGCGTGAAACTCCTCTTGTCGTGGGACGATGGCTAATCGGCGCAGGATCGAGGATGAGATGAGAAGGACACAAAGTATGTCGCTTCACTCGCACGGATAACGAAGTGCTCCCTATTCATCTTATGAAACCGGACAATGAATTGCTTGCCCATTGAAGTTGAGAATAATCGAAGCTAACTGTATCTTACAGAGAACAAGGCCACCGGTATGTTTTGCGCCTACTCGTACCAAAATACGGCAGTCCCGCAGCCATCCCGTACTGACGCAGTCAAGAATATCACCTGGGCTTATTAAAAGGGTAAACTTCAGCCTCCCGGCCACGCCACGTTACGTTCCCCGGCACGCTCAGACACTCGCGTGGACTCACACTTGAAAACTCCAGGAAACTCGCACGTCTACGCGCTCAGCTCCTGGAACCCGGCCCGGGAGCCGGCGGCAGCGGCGGCGGTGCCGGCTTCGACGTCAGCAAAAGCGGTGACGCACGAATCTCCCTCGTCGGCTTTCCCTCCGTCGGCAAATCCACCTTCCTGTCCAAGGTGACCAAGACGAGGTCCGAAGTCGCCTCGTACGCATTCACCACCCTCACAGCCATCCCCGGCGTCTTGGAGTATGGCGGCGCCGAGATCCAGCTGCTTGATCTTCCGGGTATCATTGAGGGCGCCGCCGAGGGCAAGGGACGAGGTCGTCAGGTCATTTCGGCTGCCAAGACCAGCGACCTGATTCTCATGGTGCTGGACGCGACCAAACGCGCCGAGCAGCGCGCATTGCTCGAGGCCGAGCTGGAGGCTGTGGGCATTCGGTTGAACCGCGAGCCGCCGTATGTCAGCTTTGATCCCTGCTCTTTACTTTCCCCCTCTGTTCCTCTCGCTTTTGCCCTTCACTTTTCGGTTTTTAATTTTTATGCTTTCTTCTGCTTTTCACTCTTTCTAAGAGGCCCCCTCTCACCCGTACACTCCATGTTATACTTACTTGGTGCCTCCCTTTACATGCCCCCTCTTCTTTACACTATCTCTCAGATATATTTTCTCAAAGAACTCTTATCTCTCTTATTTTCACCCTCTCATTCATACTCACTCTTTCCCTCTTCCTCCCCCCTCTTTCTACTACTCTCTCCCCCTTTTACTCCCCCTCTTTTTATCACATTCTCTCTCTCTCTCTCTTTCTTCCATGTGTGTGTCTGTACATATTTCTGGTTACCCCATCCCTTCCCATGCCAGCGCTACGATACAAGCCCCCCGTCCACGTCCACATGCTGACCCTCCCCCTCCTCCTCCAACAACAAAAGAAACATCTATCTCAAGCCCAAAAAAGCAGGCGGCATGAAAATCACCTTCCAAGCGCCCCCCAAGAACCTCGACGAGAAGATGCTCTACAACATCCTCCGCGACTACAAGATGCTCAACTGCGAAGTCCTCGTGCGCGACGAAAACGCCACCGTCGACGACTTCATCGACGTCATCATGAAGGATCACCGCAAATACATCAAGTGTCTCTACGTCTACAACAAAATCGACAGCGTGTCGCTCGACTTCCTGGACAGTCTGGCGCGGGAACCGCAGACCGTCGTCATGAGCTGCGAGCTGGATCTCGGCATTCAGGACGTCATTGATCGGTGTTGGAAGGAACTCAAGCTCATCAGGATATACACAAAGCGCAAGGGCGTGGAGCCCGACTTCAGCGAAGCACTCATCGTGAGGAGCAACAGCACCATCGAGGATGTGTGTGATCGGATCCATCGCAGTCTCAAGGATACGTTCAAGTACGCTTTGGTGTGGGGTGCCAGCGCGAGACACATCCCGCAACGGGTGGGCTTGGGCCACCCTGTGGCCGATGAAGACGTAGTCTATATCATGAGCGGATGGCGAGCATAGATCTGACCCTACGCAACAAGAAGAAACATCCCAACACTGCGGCAACTCTAGCTGTGCGTTTTTCTTTGTCGCACAGTGACCGAGAGAGACTGATTGGCGCAGAAGTCAAGAACCCAATATGTTGGTAATGAGAGAAATGAGCGGTACTATGTGACTTGGCTCCACCATTGTGTCTAATTCTCGGCTCTCCCTCCATGAAAATCGTTGCAATCAATCCCAACTCTGATCCGTCAAGCGACCTCTGCAAGAAACCTGGAACCCAGCCAATGTCCTCTTCATAGGCCAAGTCATGTCATGTATGTGCGTGCATCTGTTCCTGTAACGCCTGTCCCTAAGTTCATTGCTTGTCGAGAAAAAAGAAGGTCCGCCTCAGTGGCCTCAGGATCCAAAATTGGTCCTCAGTCACGCAAGTTCAAGAGGGCGGCTCATGAGATTGGAAGAAAAAGCGAGCCATCGTCGCTTGAATATGAAGCGTAATCCAAATGCGACGAATCTACTGCTGAATAGACCTGGCCCCCAGTGCGTTCTCACCGCCAACGAGCTTCTTAGCACTCGCCTGCGCGAAGAGCGATTTTGGCTTGGCTCTGTGAACCCATTAGCGGCTGCTAATAACTTCAACAAAGGGGATGGGGGGAGTCTCATAATCATGAGGCCTCGATCATTCTTACTTGCTAGCATGTTTGTTCCGCAGAGCATTGATCTTGGCAGAGCAAGGGCTCATGATGTTATCTGAGGGTGACACGTATTGCTTATTCCTAAACACAGCATCAGTCAATCTGGCGCCGCTGGTGATGCCGCCGAGACTGCTCCGGGTCGTTGGTGGCGCATGGACGACGTACGGTTCATTCGCCATCTTTGAATGGAACATCTGGCGATGATACTCCATGCTGCGAACATCTTTGGCGTCATTGTGTTGCTGTGGTTGCTCAACAAACGTGTTGACGTCTTTGTCGCCAAGAACCATGTTAGAAGCACCTGACGATGAGGACATTTTGCTGTTTTCTTTTCCTGTTGTCGATTTGTGTCTTGTTCGGAAGGCACGTTCGTTGGACCACCAGGGCGAGAGATTGCTTGTTCTGTGTAGGAGTGCAATTGTCAAAGAATTGGAGTCGTCAGCCAAGACCGCCGTGACGGACAAAGGATAGCATAAATACCGTGTGATGCCAACGCACGCCGGGACTTACCAGTGACGAACCAAAACAAGAATGTTATTTATTATTCTCACTTGACGTTTGCGTAGGTAGTTGGAGGTGAAGAGAAGATGGAGGGTAGGATGGTCAACCAGGATCGGGTAAGAGCCAGAATAAAGTAGTCCTCGTTTATGCAAGCAAGGATGCAGAGGGGTGGACAAAAGGGACTCGGCTGGTGCTCGTGGTGACCAGACAGCAATGCGTTTGCGTAATCGGCTTGATGGCGTTAGTCTGGTCCCGATGGCAGAAGGAAGAAAGAAATGCCCGGACAGGGTGACTCACGGGCAACGGAGTGCAGCAAAGGAAGGTAAGAAGGAAAAAAAAAAGTAAACGGATCCCTCGTTGACCGGGTAACAGGCCTTTGCATGAGTGAGTGGGTAACGGGCAAGTGCATCTCTGGGGCAGGTGGCAGGAGCCACGGTTTCGACGGGCAGGAGCGCCACTGCAACGGGAATGCGCCTGGTGGGGCAGCCGTTTGGTCTCAAGCCAGCCGGGCCTAAGCGATGACCAAGTGCGCCCGCGCACAGGCCAAGGTGGTGCCGCATCGCCATGGCAATTGCTGGCCGTTATCCGCCATGGCAAACTTGTTCAACGTGCGTCTGTTTATAGAAAAAGCATGGGCAGCCGTATAATTCGTCCATAAATGGAAAGGTGACGCCATGTAGCGCAAGTCCCGCTAGGCGTTGTACTCGTCATGGAATGAATAACTGTGGTAGCCTGCGCCCATTGTGATGGGTCTCTGGTCCATTTATAAGTAATACTTCCCTTCCTCTGATGATTTCCCCCGAATTCTCCAGCACAACGGCGAACCGCTGTACCTGCTGTGGAGTGAGTCGCTGGAGTCGCCTGCGTCAATGAACATAGGGTTTCCCCGTCTTTTCCATGCTTCAAAATGTAGCTAACTGGCGGGCGAGTCCCTGAGTCCGTACCAAAAGCTCACTGTAGTTGCTTGCACAACCACGACGAATTTCAGGTTGTCGGACGAAGAAGCTTCTGTTCCTCTCTGTTCTATCCCAGAAGGTGACCCATTGGCGAATGCGTACATCCTCATGTATTGAATCACCACAGTAGCTTGCGTTCATTACGATGCGTTTCTGGTTCATGAACCACGAAAACCCTCTTCCTCCTATACACGATGGCTTAATGGCGCATCCTTACCACCCGTCATAGATCGAATTGTAAACGGCTTGCCGGCGTCGGTTACAATCGAATCCCGGTCCTGTAACGAGTGAATTGCTCCTGCTCCATCCCCCACCTACAGTTTAGCCGAATGGCGAATTCTCGCTCCTGGCTGCGCCGTCTTCACGCCATACTTTTCCATCAGCGCCGCCGTCTTGGCCTGCTGCCGCCGAGCCTTCTCCGCCACTTGCCCGCCGCGCCTGTTCTCGTTCCTGCCCATCTGCTGCAGGTGTACCTCGTCGGGCCCGTCCGCCAAGCGCAGCGTCCGAATGCCGGCCCACGAGGCCGCCAGCGGCGTGTCCTGACAGACGCCCGCGCCGCCATACGACTGCACGGCGCGGTCGATGATGGTGAGCGCCGTCTGGGGCACCAGCACCTTGGCCTGAGCGATTTCCTTGAGCGCCCTCTTGGGCCCGAGGAGATCCATCTTGTGCGCTGCGTTCAGGACCACCAGGCGCGCCGAGTCGAGCTCGAGGCGAGACTTGGCGATCCATTCAAGGATGACGCCATGCTCGCGGAGGAGCTTCCCAAAGGGCTTCTTGCGCTCGTCGTTGACCCGCACAAGCATCCAGTCAAGGGCCACTTCCGCCTTTCATGATGTACTCAGCACGTGGTCCATTACGATCAAGCGTGGCCATCATCGATAGAGAGTGAGAGAGAGGAAGAGAAAGACTTACTGCGCCGATGCAGCGCATGGCATGGTGAATGCGTCCTGGGCCCAGACGACCCTGGATTATCTCAAAGCCACGGCCCTCTCCCAGCACTATATTGCCCGCCGGCACCCTCACATTCGTAAAGGTCAAATGGCCGTGACCGTGAGGCGCATCGTCGTAGCCGTAGACCTTGAGCATCCTTTTGATCGTGATGCCGGGCGTGTCGGCGGGCACCAGCACGACCGACTGCTGTCTGTAGGGATCTCTGTTGTTCTTGTCCGTCTTGCCCATGACGATGTAAATCTTGCAGCGAGGATCACCGGCGCCACTAGACCACCACTTTTGCCCATTCAAGACGTAGTCACCGCCCTCGCGCCGAATGTCCATCTCGATATTCGTGGCATCCGACGAAGCCACCTGCGGCTCTGTCATGAGGAAAGCGGAGCGGATCTCCCCTTCCATGAGAGGCTTAAGCCATTGCTGTTTCTGCGCGTCGTTGCCGTATTTGGCCAAGACCTCCATGTTGCCGGTGTCTGGGGCTGCGCAGTTACATGCCTCGGAGGCGCTGCGGGACCGTCCGAGCCACTCGGCCATGAGGCCGTATTCGAGGTTCGTGAAGCCGGGGGACTCCTTGTAGTGCCCTTTGGGCAGGAACATGTTCCACAGGCCGAGCTTCCTGGCCTTGTCCTTGAGGTCTTCAATGATGGAAGGGTGTTTCTCCCACCGTTCGTCGCCGTCGCCAATCTGGGCCTCCAGGACGGCATCTGCCCTGAGAGAAATGGTCAACATGGAGTGCTTTCATGTTTGCGCTTGGCAGTCATCAGGTAGCGCAACGTACGGGATGCACTCCTCCTCGACAAAGCGGGCCACTACGTCGAGCATCCTCTTGGCCTCATCGCTCACCGACTGCACGGCCTGCAGGGACATGTGTGAGTTAGCTCAACACAAAGAGTTCATGGTGTTCACCCATGGGTAAGGATCATGTAAGACGGCAATTGCGGGATTTCATACGATGGCGGGAATACTGGCAGCCATTTTGCGCGCAGCTTGGTCGGCGCAGGCAACCGGACGCTGGAACTTGGACCGACGTCACAGGATGTCGTAAACGATAGTGTCGTCCCGGGGGTTTGGAGGTCAAATATAGAAAAGGAGCCTCCGGCTTGCCCAGTCGTGACAAAAGACCCGTTGTTGATGATCAAGGAAAAGGGTAATGTAGAAAAAGGAGAGGAAAAGGGGAAACTTTTTGTTTGTGGCACAAGAAGAGTGAGCAGTCGAGTTGAGAGCAGCTTCGACGTCCCAAGTCTTGAGCTTCCCGCCCTCCGAGCCGGCCGTATTCATACTACCTTCAGAGCTGCAGCAGCAATAGCATGGATGGGGTTAGGTCAGGCTTGATGACTGGGGGCCCGTAGAGAGCCGAGGTTCCCCAGCTCAAGTGGACTCTGCGCCGCAGATCAATGGATCGGAGCTGCCGCGCTTCGGACTGGCCCATTCTTTTCTAGCTGTAAAGATGGCCCGAAAATGGGCAAATGACCGTTTTTAGCGCCGCGCCCGAGCCTCGGTCGTCTGTCTTCGGCGGCCTGCTCAGGTCCCCCCGTATCTATGGCAGCCAAGCGTAGAGAAACGAGCGTCAACAATACATTGCCTGAACTACGGACAGATCAGGAAGTCTGTCAATCTTTGCAGTGAAATTCAGTTCGACCCAATTTAATCTTCATTTTTTTGCAAAGTTTTTTTTTCCCCTTTGCACTTCTCCTTGCACCACTTCTCTTCCTTTCCCCTTTGTTGAAAGAATACGACTCTTTATTGTGCTCGATCATTACATTTGGGTCTGCTGCTCATTATAGGCTGATCGAACTAGAAGAGGCAAGCGCAAGGAGGCCACCAGCAGCGCACCCCGCCGGGCTGCGCACATGCTTAGAACTTTGGCTTCGAGCAAATCAACACAGTCTAATGAACAATAGCTTCATGCAGTACAAAAGAGAACCGACAGCCCCCGAGGTCTCGCGTGCCCTATGCCACACCTGGCCTCGGGCAAGCATCTCAATGACATCCACAGCCTGGGCCGTCAGCAGACAGGTATCTAACATCAATGATAGCGAAATGATGAGCAAGGCCCGAAACCGTCCAACTAGACACTGTTGACGAACAGAGATCGACCATCGTCAACGAATGCCAATGGTCTTGGTCTCCGTCAGTTCAGCGCGACAACTTTCCGCCCTCTACAGCCGTATGTCTCCATCTCCGTTAACCCCCGGTACGTACCCCTGGTGATTGGATGCGCCTCATCATTTCTCCCCCCTTAGCATGAACAACCATCGCGGTC
The DNA here is from genome assembly GCA_001636675.1 of Moelleriella libera RCEF 2490. Lineage (NCBI taxonomy): Eukaryota > Fungi > Ascomycota > Sordariomycetes > Hypocreales > Clavicipitaceae > Moelleriella > Moelleriella libera. The sequence goes on along the minus strand of AZGY01000005.1, from coordinate 245,903 downwards.
ATTGTCAATGTGAATGTTGATCGGGTCGTCGAAATCGCCGCTGAACTCTTCTGACTCTTCCTGGGCAAGAGCATTTCGGGCAATGACTACACAAGTTGGTCAGCATGAAATTGCCAGAGCAGAATCCTGTTTCGCGCTGATTCACCCTCGAATGCTTGGTCAATATTGATGGCCTCCTTCGCGCTCGTCTCGAAATAAGGAATATCTCCTTTGGATTGGCAAAACGTCATTGCGCGCTTGTTGGAGATCTGTAGGCGTCACGTCAATGATGGTCTTTTGTGTTTGGCGTTTCGCTCCATACCACTCGCTTATTCTCTTCGACGTCAATCTTGTTGCCGAGAACGACCTGAAAGACGAAAGGTGTCAGACATGCTGGTCGTGTCATCCACTGGTGGCGGGGAGGCTCACGAAAGGGAAATTCGGGGGGTCTCGCGGTGACGCCTGGATCAGAAACTCGTCTCTCCAGCTGTCGAGGGCTTCGAAGCTCTTGGCATTGTTGACGTCGTAGACGAGCACGCAGCAGTCGGCCCCCCGGTAAAAGGCAACGCCCAATGATTGGAAACGCTCCTGTCCGGCAGTATCCCAAAGCTGTCCCCACGCACGCAGCCCATCAGTACTCAACGTCAAGCTTCCGACGGAATTCCGGCGTAAGCGTCAATCTCCTCACCTGCATCGTGACCTGCCTGTCGTCAACCATGACCTCTCGTGTTAAGAAATCGGCACCGATCGTAGCCTTGTAGCTGGCGCTGAACTTTTTCTTGACCTGAAAGAACAAACGTATGAGTACACTCCATGATGCGAGTCTTGGGGGGGTGGGACGATGTGGAGGCATGGATCGTGGACGTTCGCACATATTGGTTCATCAAGCTCGTCTTCCCAACGCCGCTGTCTCCAAGGATGATAACCTGCCATTCGTCAGTGCCTAATCAAGCTGATTTCCCACGGTCAAGCCACCCCCAGAACACGTCTGTCCCGGGGCGCGAGGCACATTGTCTTGCACACCTTGAGAAGGACCTTCTTCCGCGAAGACATGGTCGTGGTGTTCGAGTTGCCCGGGATGCTAGGTAGTCGTGCCAATGACGTGGTGCGGTGACAATGCGCTGGAAACGCAAAGGGATCGAGAGGAACTGAACTGCGGCGAGACGCCCGACACTGCGAGAGCGTAGGGTTCAGGGACAAGCACAATGGAGAACTGCCCCGTCGATGGAGGATTGAAGGTGAATCAAGGCGGGTGGTGCTGATGCATGTCTGAGGACGGAAATGATGTTGACGGTGGAGCCAATCGATTCGGGGATGACTGCCTATAGTGGGGAGGGGAGGCTAGCCATCTGCATGCGTAGTGCCGTTGTCGCTGGGAGACCAGCGCCGAGCGTTGGCAAGTTTCATTGACGAGAACTCGAAAGCACGTCAGGCCAGCCAGCCAGCAGCGACGATACCATGAACACGCACTCGTGACCTGAGGAAAACAGACTCGTCGCTCGGACGAAGCCGGGGGGGCTGCGCGCGCGCGTCATGTCCAGCACCAGCCCGCTGTCCCTCGTCGATGACATTCTCCCGCGCGTCCACGACCTGAGCGACATCGAACTCGCGCTCCTCCTGTGCCTGGTCGCCCATGAGCACGGCATCCTCACCACCGCCTCGCCCTCCCTCGACAGCCTCGTGCAGGAGCTCTTCCTGGCCGCCACCAAGACCTTTGGCCTCACTTGCGCCATCATCGAATGCAGTCCCCAAACCAGCCTCGACCAGTTTGCCTCCGGTCTCCTCGTGTCCTCAGCCTTCCCCCCGCCCCCGCCCCCGCCGCCGTCGTCGTCGCGGAACACGCCCAGTCCCCGTCCCGACTACTTCGTCAACAACCCTCGCCGCTCACGCCTCTCTTCGTCGTCGGCGCAGGCCCCTTCCGCCAGCATCGCCAACTGCGTCCTCGCCAAGAACCTGCATCTTGCACCACGGCTCGTCCAGATCCAAGTCTTGGAGCTCCTCCGTACCGGCCGCATCTTGACCCGCACATCGGTCCATGCCACGCCGAAACGATTTATCTTGATACCTGTTCTGGAAGCCTCCTCTCCGGGAACATGTCCGAGGTTGACGTCGCATTTGGTGGATTTCTTTGCCCTGGCGCACTGGCATGATCCCGAGGAAGGGTTCCTCAACTTAGAAGAGGCCGAGTCCGGCGGGGACGAGGAGCATGCCGAGCGCGCGTCCACCAAGAGCGCGGTTCGTGCGGAAGCACTATATGATGTTGCGCCTGCGAACGAACCGCTGATATCCGAAGACGTGAGTGACCCCCCCCCTCCTCGTCACTATGACGATGTCGGCACGGTTCAAACAGCGCGAGCATGAGCTTACACGCTGCTTTCCTCCAGATGGTAAACCAACTCGCACAACTGAGTCAGCAGGTCGCAGTCGAGGTGGAAGTGACCCGTTATCAGATGAACATTGTCTCATTTCTTCGCATGCATCGCGCTGTGAGAGACGGCATCTCGCCCGCCGCCACAAAGCATTTTGGTAGAATTATGCGCTGTCTTGCTCCTCTCCATAACCTCGACTACGTCACGCCCGCGCTCGTTGGTATCGCTGCCAGGAAAGTGTATCTGCACCGAATACGCATCACAACGCCCGAGGGCGAGCGGTCCATGCAATGGGGTAGCAGGTTGGAGGCCGTTGCTGCCCTGCTGAAAGATGTAGGGTCCGAGCACGTAGTGGATGAGGTCTTAGATACAGTGACGGCACCATTATGATCCTGCGGACTATGATTAATGGTGGTGCGGATCTACAATGTGCGTTCCGACAGAATCACGCCGAGATGCGAAAGCTGCATGCAGCTTCCGCCTCTCTGGCATGCCATGAAACAGAGTTACTTGGACTTGAAGTAACAGCGAGCGCTCTCCCCAAGTTCACTCCCGCAACTCAACTTCCGCAAGTCGACTGCAAAACTAGAAGACTAACGACCCATGCGAGCTGGAGACGCGGAGCCCTGATCCGCGAGATGCTGTGTGAAGCAGACCCGTATAAACACATGCTGAAAGAGGCTGGGCCGAAAAAAAGCAAAACGGGACGATGTCTTCATCGCTGTAATGAATAGTACTTTCGAAGTAACTTGAAGAGTCCGCCTCGCCTTGCCTGTCGCCGTCATGATTTCCACCAAACGCGTAGTTGTTATGCGGCGGAGGCCTACCGATTGGGCAAGGCGAAGAAAAAATGTAAAAATTGAAAGGCACTCTATAATCCACAATCATTCGTTTCTGTTCCGGATCGAGTGCAACGAAGCAAAAGAAGAAAAAGAGACTCATGTCAGCATTATCACCTCAAGTCATCTAAGCGATTTTCTTCACTTTGCACGACCAGCCAGAGCCGGACTCCAAGAGAGGCAGACTGATGCTTCGTCAGCAAATTCCACGTCAGCAGCAGGACAGATGGCTATCGAACGTACCTGGCACCGAGACACCAGCCCAACTCGTTGCCCTTGATCTTCTTGGCAATTTTGACCTCTCTATCAATTGGCATGTCGTATCCGTAGTGTAGCAAAACGGTCATGAAGTTCAAATCAAGGCAGTACTGCTCGCGGCCCTGCAGCTCCTCCAGAGCGCCGGGGATGCTGTCGAAAGTGCCCCAGCCGGATTCACCTTTGCAAACCGTTTGCGCCAGATCCTGAAGCTCCCGTATGGTGAATGAATCGGGCATGCCAAGAGGGTGCGTACGATCGTAGAAGTAAGAGAAGATGTATACATCCTCCTTGGCAAAGGTCTTCGACAAAGAGGGCTGATGGACACCGTTGAATGAGCAAGGGGCAAGCTTGCAATCCTTATCTTTGTACAAGATCCTCTCGGCAAGGCTGCGGCATTGAGATGCATGTGACGCGGAAGGCTCAGCAGGGCCGACAAAGTTGTACGTCTTCTTGGTATCCCTGTCGAATTCGATCTCGATCTCGCGCTTTCGTCCTGGTGTGATGCACGGATGGACGATCGACTTGCTCTCCCAACTCTTGTCATCGTCCTTGGCCTTGATCATATCGTTGACCAGGAGTCGATGAATGGCGTTTCGAGCTTCCATCAAGCCGTAGCCCAGGTGAGAATGCTGGTACAGTTCGAACTTTTGGCCACCAAAATCGAGGGCAAACTTGTGGTCTCCCTCCGAGAGCTTCTCGGGCATGCCTCCAGCTTTAGCCGCCTTAAAGGTAGGCTGGAAGACAATCTGAGTTGAACCGCCACCCAAATCGAAGACGGCAGCAGTTTCGCTCTTATCGGGACCACCAATCTTGCCCAAAAGATAATTGGTGGTGATCCAGGCATAGACTCCTTCGTCAGCGCCGTCCATGACAACAACACCGCCCTTTTCGTTGGAAACTACTGGGAAGGGATAGTCCTTCTCAAGATGTTCGCGGACTTGATTGAGGATCGCCTCGGACTTCTCGGGTCCAACCTTTCGGAGGCCCGCCGTAGCCTTGACTGCCACGGGACTGCATCCTTTCAGATTGTCCGGGACGTATTCCATGGCTACATCCATGAGAGGATCGAGGGACTTGGCGGCAGCGACAGGGTCATCAGCGTACTTGCTCAAGCCGCCGACAGACTTTTCGGTCATTTTGAATTCTTCATGCTCAAGTTCGGGCACGGGCCCACAGTTGTTGAACTTGTATACATGAATCCGTGAGCCTGTGCTGCCGGCATCGATCATCAGGACGTACTGAACAAGAGGCTTGTTCTTGGAGTAGGGCTTGGTGCATCGCGCGGTCGTAGAGGGCGATTCGACAGCGACATCGGGAGCCTGGTCATTTCCGGCATTCGACTTCTCGCTGCTACCAGGTTTGCGAGATACGCCATTGTACACATCCACACCTCTCGGCGAAAGCCAGTAAAGCACCAGGCAGACGGTGAAGACGATGGCGAGAGTCTTGGCCCATCGCGTTCTCTGAGACTGTGACATCCAATGATCTTTCATTCTCGCGAAGAAGCCGTGGGAAGGTCCGTCTCCGTATCGATCTGGTTTCTCGTGAGGATCGTAAGCAACTTGTTTGGTCGGCAGCGAGACTGATTGTCTTCGCATGACAGAAGGCGCGAAAAGGCAAAGGAAATCAATCCAGCCCAAGCAACTTTAAGAACGGAGGGAGGCGATTCTTGTAATTCGAACTAATGCAGACGCCTGGGCAAAGCCATGCAAATCTGAGACGTTGGCGTAGGAGTGGAGGAATGCAACGAAGGAAAGCAGTTGGAGAACACGTTTAAAGAAAAAGCACGCCCGATCCTGGCGACAAAGGAGGGCGAAGTGAAGGCAGATGTAGACCCATTGAATTAGGGGAGAAGTTCTGTATGTGGACGATTGCGGACGTGGATGACAGGCTGACAAAAAAAGGTGTGGGGGCAGGGGGTGGGTTAATGACAGGCCGAGGAGCAAAAGGGGGGGAAAGCAGATCGGACTCAACGCATTGCGAGTCGAGGTGCGGAGAACGGAATTGTGCATATTCACTTTGAGTGGACGTATCTAGCAGCTCCACCGAGATCTGGTCTAGGCTCAAATGAAAAAACGACTCAGCAGAATCCATGTGTACCATTTGTGTGTGTATAAGTGACGCTCACAGTCGTTGACAGGTTTCTGCCTCCTCGCCCAGGCAGATCAAACCGCTTTCGAGCTCAACACCAAGACTCTATTTCATTTTACATCAATCGACGTGTTCAGCACTGGGCAGGAACGCAGGCGTCGCGCCACCAAGCCATTACATTGGAACGAGGATGAGCTGTGGCGATTGGCCGCAACGATCGACTTCGTGCCGTGGCGTGCAGTTTTGAATACATCTGTATCATCAGGCAGCAGCATCCTTACTCGATTCATCCCGTGTGACTCAATGATGCCCACCTCCAGAAATGTGGCTGCTATCTACCCTGTCTACAGCTCGCCATCGGTCTCATCGCCATCTTCATCATCGACGACAAAGAAGTCCTTGACCGTGACATTACCAGCCTTGACCTTCTCCCATACCTCATGCTCGCACGTCCCCGGCATCAAGACATAGCAGCGAGGGGACGGGGACTTGGGAGGGGCTTGCCTGACGTGCCAAGTGTCGGAGGGTCCGACGGTAGACAGCTCATCATGAACGGGCAGCTTACCCGTGGGAATATCGCGGTTGAAGAGGGCGCGCATGAAGATTTCGTAGGCAACCTCGGGCTGATATGAGGGGATCTCATGGCCAGCCTGGAACACACGACTGAAGCTGAAGTTGCCAAACTGACGGGTAAGGCCTCCCACGCCTGCCGAGGTGACGAGCTCCGCGTACCCGGCCGCTTCGAAGTCCTTTGCGCGCGCAAACGGGACGGCGAGGGATGATTTCTCGCCGCCAATCCAGTTGCAGGCGAAATCTCGGTCGCCATACATCATGTGCACTTTGACACCAGAGTCGAGCAGGTAGCCGATGGCATCCAGGAAGCCGGTACGGATGATGTCTAGTGTTTTATCAAAGTTGGACGCAACCGAGTTCGAGGCCCAAGTGAAATTTACAGGAGTTCCGATGGCCCGGAGGACTTCTTCGCGGCTGAGATATCCATGCATGTGCGGAGGGGGAAAGGGATCGTGTCTTGGATGAGATATATCAAACCGAGCGGCGTCGCCTTGTTGGAAAATAACCTCTCCCGCTTCTTCGCAAGCATCTTCAAGCTTGGAGCATAGTTTTCTGGCCGTTTGGACAGTGTAGCGGTCCAGTTTGGCCAGTTCTTTTTGGCATTGGATGATCTGATCACGGCAGCCGCCGGAGCGGGTGAAGTTATGCATCATCTGATGATAGATTGTCTGGTTGAAAATATGAAGCCCATATGTCTGGTGCCCGGTGAGTATTACGCGTCCACAGTTGCGAGGGCAAACTCACATTGTTAAACGGAAAAATGATGGATGCCTCCTCACTTATAACCGCATCAATGTACCCATTGACGATGCCCAGGGTGTCGAGATGCAGCAGGTGTGCATGCTCGTCACCGATGGTGTGATTGAGGATCTTCTCGTTTTGCTGTTGGAAGAAACGCATGAATCCAGGTCCGTAATGACCACCGTAGCTCTCTGCCCACAGGCTGATGCGATCATCGTTGGGCTTGTAATGGGGAAACTCGGTGAAGAAGGTCTGGGCAAAGTGCCACAGGGCATGGGCGGCCTGCTCGGTGCTGTTGGCCGTGCGGGATGACTTCTGGCTGGAAACGGTGCCGACGAGAGTGGTGAGATTGACCAGAGGCGACTCCTTGGAGAAATCCGTCGGCACAATCCTGCTGTCGTCGTCTTCGGCGGAGTAAATAGTAACGTTGGTAGGGACGTCGTACGAGAAGCCAACCTGATTCGGCTCGTCAATGTACAGCATGTTGACATGATTGTTCCAGCTCCATGGGTTGTGAATGGTGGACTTGGAATCATCGGCAATGAAACAAGGCCCGTTCTCCTGCAATAGTCCCAGTAACGATGAGCCACCGGGACCGCCATTGAGCCAAATGGCCAGAGGTGCATTTGCGGGATCGTGCCGCGATTCAAAGAACCAAAAGAAGCTGATACATGCGGCATGAGCTGTTTGTGCCGGAGTTTGATATCAAAGAGGTGGAGGATGGCTCACGTGTTGATTGAGTAATTGTGTTTCCTGCCCGAGATGTCATCAATCAGGCCGGCTGGGAGTCGAACATGACCAGCGTAAGATTTGACGCCTGGCGTTGTCTCGCAAATGCCGGGCTGCAAGGCAATTAGAATCTCACAGCTCCGTTGTCGAGGGGTTACGAATGAAGTAGCGGCCACTCGCCTCCTTGAATGAAATGGTCACATTCTCATGAAACTTGGACGATATGACCTTGACGCCCTCTGGTGCAGGAGGAAACTGCGCGGCCGCAAGGCCTGCGAGAGCACCGAGCAGCAGTGTGGCGCAAATCATCTCGTTCCTGCCGCCAGACGGTTTCGAGTCACAAGAGCGATTTCAAGAAGATCATGAAATAGAGCAAGAGGGTGAGATGGATCGAGAGGGCGGGATCGATGCCATACAGGTACTTATTGGTTCGTCTACGCGCGTTCCGTGGTGCAACGCGGGAGGCATACCCGGGAGCATTGGTCATCGAGGGTGCCATCTGGCGGCACACCCGCATCTATCACATACCTTGCTCGCCACGGCATCCCCGCTGCCTTGGCCCTGTCGCCGTCGGGAACAATACCGGCTGCAGCAAGCGGCCAAAGGCTTGGCTCAATCAAGGGCATGCAGGGGGAAAAGGTGGGTGGTTCGTGCTGCTGCTGCTGCTGACGACGACGACGTGCCGTGGGTTCACGTGGCCGTATGCTCTGCAACGAATGGCTGGGGAGCTGCATCAGACAATCATCGGCAATCGCCCGAAGAGGGAGCGTGGGAGTGGGCTGCTTTGTTCGAGAGTCTCAAGTGCCAGGAACAATGCAAGCGAGGTGGCTGAGCTTGTAAATCTGCTCGTAGGGCGGCGCGAACCCTTTGTTCACGGTACGAAACAAACTCGAGAGGAGCATTTACGCCGTAAGGCCCCTATGGCCGGTAGACGTGATGGCGTGTAAGCCCGGGGCGCGAGAGGTCGATTGGCTTGGTCCGCCCCTTGAGCGCGGCGTCCTTACTGTGCGGGTCGTCCCCCGTCTTCCGGCGACACGGACCTGCCCCCAGCAGCAACGGGCGTGCGTCGCGTCGTGGATGCGTCAGGTAAGTACTTTAGATGGTTACGTGCCCGGGCTCGCGCTTCCTGCCGCCGGCCAGCGGTCGCCCATGGCCCGCAGTGCCACAGCTCCGAGCCTGTCGCGGTCGTCAGTCGGCCAAGGCAATTGCCTCCTATCACAGCAATTAACCTAGGGTCTCGCTTGGGATTTCTGGTACGGCTCATTTCTACGGATGAAAGTAGAGGCATTTTTTCATCAGTTTGAAGGACCGTACCAAGTGAGAAGTTCCATGTGAAAAGTGTTTAATAGACCTGGGTTCGTCGATTTACAATCAGAGGAAAATTCTGGACCCCGACACTTCATCTGGCTCAAACTCGACGCATGTGTGCAAACGCTTGGACAAACATAGACGTTGGGGCTGCTCCGGCCTCTGGCAAGTAGAGTGCTGCATTGGCTCTCTACCGACGTTGACCGCCGGCTCGGCACAATTTGCACCCGGTGTGCCGTGATGCTACACGGCACTGCCCTGCGCCCCCATTGGAGACAGAGCTTGACGCTGGTGGCAAGCCCTGGCAGCTGGCCCGGCCCCGTTCAGCCACGGCAGGCAGCCGTTGAGACGTCGACGTCGTCCGCCCGAGGCCTCCGTGTCTCGGCTTGCGCAACTGCCTGGGATGCCTGCCAGAGGGGCGTTCTACGGCGGCATTGAAGGATCCATTGTCTGCACAGCGTGATGCGCCAAACGGCAACAACCTCAAGTATCCTCATACCTCTCGCGCGTCTCCTCGTGTGCCCGCCATGGATGTTCACTTGCTTGTCTACGACCTGTCTGGTGGGCTGGCCCGCCAAATGTCCATGGGACTGTTGGGTTTTCAGCTCGATGCCATTTACCACACATCAATCCTACTCAATGGTCGCGAATATGTCTACGATGGCGGCATCATCGCAATCGAGCCCGAGTCGTCCCACCTCGGGAAAGCAATGGACAAGCTTCGCCTCGGAACCACGCATCTGCAGATGGATGTGATTCAGGAGTATCTAGAATCTCTCCGACCCATCTTTACCGTCGAGGTCAGAATTCTACCCACTTTGGTGCGACAAACAAGACTAACCTGCCAAAGGCGTACGATCTGTTCCAGCACAATTGCAACAACTTCACTGACTCATTCGCCAATTTCCTCGTGGGAACAGGCATCCCGAGTCACATCGCCAGCATGCCCAAGGCGGTGCTGGAGTCGCCCATCGGGCGCTCCTTGTTGCCCCAGCTGACGCAGGGTGTCAACGCCGGACGATCAAATGGATCGATTCTGGGCTTGCAACAAAGTGCACGACCCGCGCCGCAGGCAGACGTGACGATGATGTTCACGCCAAGCGAGCTTTCCGCATTGCTGGACAGCACGAAGGCTTTGCCGGCCGTCCTCTTTTTCACCTCGGCGACTTGTCCTCCCTGCAAGATGATGTATCCTGTCTTTGATCAGCTGGCGTCGGAGTACCGCAGCAAGGTCACTTTCATCAAGATTGACATTGATCAGTCCTCCACGGCAGCTATTGCGCAGACATACTCGATCAGGGCCACACCGTCTTTCGTGACACTCCTCAGGGGCGCGGAGGAGAATCGATGGACAGGGGCAGACGCGGTCGCCCTCCGAGGAAATATCAAGCTTCTCGCCCAAATGGCTCAGCCAAGTCATTTACACGACAGACTCAATCTTCCCCATTTCATTGGCTCGGATCCTGAGCCCGTTCTCTATTCGAGAGTACCGCCGCTGACGAAGCTTGATGCCAAGATGGGAGACGAAACTGCTGGGCAGCCCCAAGTGAAGAGACTGAAACAATTTCTCGAGGCAAGGGCCAATCTCGGAGCACAAGACGCCCTCCTCCCCGACATGGTGGATCTCTCTCAGTTTCTTCGAGATGCAATTATGACAATACCCCCAGACACCCTTTTCGCCGTCGTTGACCTCTTCAGGTGTGCTCTGGTCGACCCTCGGCTCAGCGCCTACTATGCAGAGGAATCAGGTCACCAGACCATCAGCGCAATTCTGAAATTGGTCAACTCACTAGACTCCTGCCCCTACGCTCTGCGGCTTGTAACTTTACAAACGATGTGCAACATGTTTTCATCGCCGTTGTTCGCACGCGAAGTCCTCCGAGACGCAGCTCTACGGACAGCTTTGGTGCACCTGATATCTTCGAGCTTCCTCGACGATGCCCACAATAACGTCAGAGTGGCGTCCTCCTCCCTCCTCTTCAATATTGCATTGGCAAATCGGAAGGCGAGGTTGGCCGTGTCTCAGGAGAGTCTGCGAGAAGAGGATGAGGTTGAGCTGGCTGCATCTCTTGTCGAGGCGATCAACCAAGAAGAAAAGTCTGTTGAAGCTCTTCAGGGAATGCTTCATGCGTTGGGTCATCTATTTTACGGATCAAGACTGGATGGCGAGCTGGCAGACCTGCTCCGGGCTCTTGACGCGCAGGGAACCATTAATGGCAAGCGAAAACAGTTTCCCAAGGAGAGACTCATAGCAGAAGTTGCAGATGAGCTGCTGGGGAAGGGGTTGAGGAAGCCATGAGTGATCCTCGATCTCCGTGTCCGGGTGGATCTACCTCTGACCTTGACTTGGCTCGTTTCATTGTATTGCAGAACCAAACAGCGGACAGTCTCAGTTTCTCATGTAAAGCGAAGGCACGATTTGGAATGTTTAGTTCGAAGCGAATCGTGTAATTCAAGCCGATTTTGAAGTGAGCTTTTCAGAACGAAACATTGTCGATGATGAGGTGAGAACAGACCTAGCACGGCCACGTCCTGGGCGCGTGTCGTCGTCTGACCGTCATCTGGCTTGCCTCGTCAGATGTGTGAAGACAAGCATTTCTGGCGTCACGAACGAAGCACACGACACGGCTCGCTCTGCTGTCCCATTTCTGATGTGCCAGAGCCAGAGGGTTCGCGCATATTCTTGCGCTGCGTGCTCGCTGATTTAGACACGATGGTTCGAGCAGGCTTTGCCAGTCCCACCCGTTGCACGCGCCACACCATTTCAATAACGGCGCAAGCATCGCCGCCGCAGCTGAATGCTTATCACGGAACAGCATCAAAGACTTGCTTGCTGAACGAATATGCCGCCATCCAAAGTCGACGTTGGATTGTCATGAATGGCGAGCACGCACGGCAAGTATTGGCTCATCCATCACCATAATATTCAAATTCAATCATCGGCGTTGCTGAACGCAATGACGCGAGACATGAATGCAGCAACGCCTTTGTACCATGCACAAGGGATGGCCTGCTGCTTTCTCTGAGGCTCTACGTGTGGCACACTGAGAAAACAAGATCTCGCTCCCATCATAGTTTCTGTGAGATCAGAGAAATTCCACTGAGTCAAGGGCGAATGATTATTATTCTGACGTTGAATTCCCATCGCGCAGTCTGTACAAGAACGCAGTCCCACGAGTGCCCGACCAGAGAAGGCGGTGGTTGGCCTGGCCGCCCCAGCACAGCTGTTTCAGCAAAAAGCTGCTCCATGCCCAGCTCCAGAGTGCTTATTCATCAGCCCTCGCCAGATCCAGCCTAGCGTTTTCCCCCAACCCACTTCCGCACACCTTGTTATATATACCGCCCAGTGCATCTCCCCTTCTTCCCTTTCTTTTTTCCTTTTCTTCTCTATCAAAAAGCCAACTGAGCTGCCACGACCTTCACCCAGACTTCATCCTACGGTGTCGCGTTGCCTTTCTCCCCTTTTTGCAGGGGGAGATTTGCTCAGAAGATAGGAACCCTTGGATATAGGAAATTTTCCGCAACCTTTTTTGTCTCTCCCTCGTTTTGTCTTCGGGCAGGGGAGGGGGGGGGCAAAAAAATTTCAGTAGGCGGAACAATGCCAAGAAGGGGGGACATTTCTTCAAAAACAGTTCGCACATTGATGGAGACAGGGGGCTCTTGGGAATACTCAGGCTCAACGGCGTCTTGTTTACATGAGTTGGAACTGCGTACTGACGACCGAAAGTCATGCCGTGCGCCAGGCTTACCGTGGCCTCGCAAAGAGCAGAGACGATGGTCTCATTGCGAATAAAAAAAAAAGGCCACCAGAGATGGCGTTCGCCGGCCCGCACAATACTAGGTTTGAAACTGGCCAGGCCCAAGGCACCGCAGGCACCGCAATTTGCGATGAATCTCGCGCGCTGCGCAGTGATCATCAACTTGAAAATGACTACCAAGAATTCGTACGCATACTTCTAGAGTACTCATCTACGCGTCATGAACATGCTTAATCCCTTTGCGGGCCCCGACTCCTGCTTGATCATCATCACTGCGCCACGGAGCTCAGATCCCCTCCCGGCTGCTTGCTCCCATGCTGTTCCCGCACAAAGCCCTCGATTTGAGGATCGTGAGCGGGCCGTTCTGGAGGGCCAGGAACGGGCGGCGCCTCCTGCTTAGTCGCCGGTTCCTTGGGCGCCAATATCTTGGACGCCGCGGGAATGAACTCGGTGACTGCAGCTGGTCAGCGCAGGGAAACAAGGACTGGCTGGTGGTGAATTTGCTCACTCTTTTCCACAATTGGATTCGGCTTCGTGTCGGCATCGCGATTGCGCTGGTCAATGGCCGCTTGGTCCAGCTGGGGCTTGAACGAGTCGCCGCCGCCCGTGGTGTTGTCGTTATCCGCTGCTGCCATGGTGCTGTAGGGGACAGAGTGGAGCGAGGATCCCAAGTCGCTTTCTGTGCGCCGCGAAACTGTTGCAGGAGTTTAGGGTCGTCGGTCTCGCGAGAGTGGTGGTGTCGCAAGTTCATGTGAAGATGGGAGGGGGAGAGGGGAAAGGGACAATGGGTTGCTTTGAATGAGTTGGACTCACATCAAGGTTTCGTGACCGTCAGCTGGGTTTGTATGTACCATGTCACCCTCGGGAGAACAATCACGCCTTGAAAATGTCGCGTTGGCAGGCACCCATGTCCTTGGAAATGACGTCAAAAAAATGGCACAGTGCTGCCGCGCCAGGGCCTGTGGGTGGTCGCATTAGGGCTGTCACGGCGCCCGAATAAGCGGCTTAAAGCTGCCAGGCGCCGCCATGATGGCAGTCTGCGTTGACAATAGCACTGATGGCGCCTAGGTGGTCCAGGGGCCCAGAGCGCTGGAATGGTCCCTCAATAATATGTATATCCTTCTCTGCATATCGGTATTGAATCACCCCTTGATATAACATTTCTTTATTCAGTGTTTTTTCTTATAATCAACGGTAGCGGCATAGCATTCCCACATTGCTCCGTACCAATTCTGGCTCGTCCAATTTAAGATGTTGTTTCTTCCCTCAGCACACAATGCGAAACATGGATAGGTCTATTTTTTATCAGCTTTCGCGCAGATGGTGAATGGAACTCGTTCTCTTCGACCGCCATGAGAATAAGGTCATCTATCAACGAGCTCAAGAGGTTATCCGAGTGTGCAGCTTGGCCACACGGTGGACGTCATGCTTCGCTTGCTAAACACCACGACCCGGGTACTGTTCACCTTATTCATCAGCTCATATCTTTCCTCGTCAGTCGCTGTGCTGAGCCCCTGAGAAGGCAACGAGACACGAGCAAAATGCAGCAACATGAATCCGAGAGTTTCCAATCATGACCACGAGATTGTACTATCACAAACAGTCGACTGAGGCTCACCTCTTCCGTTACGATTGTTCAGACTCGCGTAGCGACTCGTGCCTCTGAATGGTCGGCCTAACAAAGCCCGGAACCTCTCAGCGTCGCGAAACTCCTTGGTTAACCCAAAGTCAATCATATACAATAAGTCGCCCCTTGACGGCAGCTCCTAGAAGGAAGTTTTTCGGTTTGGTGTCACGATGGAGGAAGTCCTTGCTACAAATGTATTCAATTCTAGAGATCGCTAGATTGCAATAAGCAAAATGGCCTTGATCATGAATCGCCGGTAGTCATAATTCAAGAAGGTCTTTGTGAGATAGTTTAAAAAGTTTATAAACCAAAGCAAAGTATTCGTATTCCTGTTTGTACCATGAAAATCGCGATATTTTACTGCCCCTTGAGAGTTTTGCATATGCTTCTGCCTTGACTTGCATTCATTCCGCGGCCTTTACAGGCAAGCATAAGTTTGATTGCCAATGTGTTGTCTAACGACGCCGTCTCGGTCTTTAATATTGGAACCTTCTTCTTCACCTTCAAGTCAATCAGTCCCTGGCCAGGTCAGCATTTGCCAGGCGCGGAGAAAGCATACACCTACCAGCGTAGACGAGGCCGAAGCCGGCCGCTGGCCCCAATTTTACGGTCTAAGTGGTCTTGTCCATTTACCAGGATACCTATCCCATGAGCGGCTCGAAGTCAGAATATCGTACTTTCGACCGATGAAAGGGATGTATCTTTATGTTTTCCGTTGCTCACTACCTACGAAACGGCTGACCGTGATATAGACATGTTGTACCGAAGCCTTGGGAGGCCAGTTTGTCAGCCGACGCGCAGCAGGCCACGCTGACATTGCCAAACCTCATCCGAAATGATGTCCGAAGTTCCGATATTCTTACACCATTGGACAACGAGGCAGGCGAGAGAGAGGAACCATGCTGCTTCTGCCAGCGAGGACAGCGGCAGAGGTGCATGTTCGGCGAGGCAATTGCGTGATATCTCGAAACACTTAGAGAAATGGCTTTGCAAATCATCACCTTTTCCTCGGCAAAGCATAGTGTATTTCTTTTTTTTTTTTTCCTTCTCCCCACGAGAGTCCCAACTTCAAAAGGGCCGATGGATGTGCATGCCAAGCGACTCCGTGGTCGTATTCAACATGTTTCGAGAAGAGGGCCCAGGAGAGGACAGAATGGAGCGTCACCGCCGCCGCCGCCGCCGCCGCTATTGACCTAAGCCCTCGACGAATACCGTCGGTCGCTTCTTCTCTCGCCTCTTCATCTTTTTTTCTCTCTTTCCTTTGCGTCCCAGTTCACGCGTTCGCATCGTCGCCGAGCGAAGAAAAGAGAGAGCAAAAAGGGAGGAAAGAGTAGAGTCAAAAAAAAAAAAAAAAAAAAAAAAAAAAAAAAAACCATGGCGCCAATCCCCATCACAATCATCACCGGCTTCCTCGGGTCCGGCAAGACGACGCTCATCCTCAACCTGATCCCGCAGCTGCGGCGCGAGAACCCGCAGTACAAGCTGGCGCTGCTCAAGAACGAGTTCGGCGACCTGGCCATCGACTCGCAGCTGGCGTCGTCGTCGGCCATCTCGGGCGTGCAGGAGATGCTCAACGGGTGCATATGCTGCAACCTGGTCGGGCAGCTGGGCCCGGCGCTGCGGGAGCTCGAGGCGAGCGTGGCGCCGGACCGCATCGTCATCGAGACGAGCGGCTCGGCCTTTCCCGCGACGCTGGCGCTCGAGGTGAACCGGCTGGCGCGCGGCGACGGAGACGGAGAGGGCGGGGCGTACGTGCTCGACGGCGTCATCAGCGTCATCGACGTCGAGAACTGGCAGGGCTACGAGGACACGAGCTACACGGCCAAGATCCAGGCCCGCTACACGGACCTGATTGTGCTCAACAAGTGGGAGGACGCCGGCGAAATGCGCCTCGACGAGTGTCTGGACCGGATCGGGGACCTCGAGGTGGACGTGGCCAAGGTCAAGAGCGCCAAGGGCTGGGTCGACATGAAGCTGGTCTTTGGCCTCGACGGCGGCTTGGCTAGGGAGCTGACCGAGGAGCAATATCAACAACATGAACAACAGCAGCAGCAACATGGGCACGCAGACGGCCATGCGCATAGCCACCAGAACGAAGTCGAAGTGCTGTCGGTGGAGCTGCGTGCCGACACCAACGCCGACGCCGACGACGAAGCGCCCGCCGCCGTTTCGACCGAGAAGCTCCTGTCTCTTCTCAGAGCGGCCCCCAAAGACGAGGCTTATCGCATAAAGGCCGTCGCCACGTTGTCCTCGACGCCGACAAACTCGGACGCCGACGTTCCCCCGCCCCAAGACACCCCCACGCGTCGGTATATCCTCAACTGGGCATTCGGTCGATGGACCTTTACCCCGGTTCCTGGCGAGCAGCGGGAGCACGAATCAAGTCACGACGCGGCACTACGGATGACCATTATCCTGGGACGATATGAGAGCAACAAGTGGAAAAAGAAGATCGAGGCCGGCAGATACATCGAGTTGGAGGGTGCGAATAAAGGAAGTCTCCGGGTGGACCGGATCCTATAGAGCCTAAAGTCCCGATATTGAAAGAGAAGGGGATGACGGATGAGTCATGATGCACGAAGTCAGAATCATACTGCGATAGAATTTGTTTTAGAATTGCGTTGCCATCACAATTCACTTGGAGCCTGCTTGCAAGTGGACCATGACACCGTTGGCCGGCTGAGTCCTTTCCCTGCCGTGTCACCTGGCCAGAGGCGGAGAGACCTTCACTACCTAGGGTGCATACACGTCCTGCACTCAGCATGCAGTCTACCTATAGATTGACAGTCATAGTCATGCTGTTGCTCAGCACCATCAACATCGGCGGAAGACCATGACACAGCAACTCCACGTCCGAAAGATACTGAACTGTAGACAGCTCGTCCAAACTAGTTCCCTCGCTGGGAATGGGAAGCGTCGACATGAGAACCGCCGTGTCCCTGGATTGCGTTTGCATCAGCTCGTTGAGGATCAGGTGCTGTGCCCTACTTGGCAGATCATTGAATGACAGCATCGTCTCCTGGCCCGAAGAGGTCGAACCGCCGTCCGTGGCAGCATCGCCTTCAACGCAATCGTAGGCCCCAGGGCCGGAGGGCTCTGGGGTCGCTTGGGCAAACACTTCCTGGCCCAGCTGCGAGTATTGTGATCCCTGGCGAGAATGGTGTCGCGCCCGAGCCCCGGCCGAAGGAGAAAGGTTCGTGGGCTGGTGGGCGAATGTGATGGTCCTGGCGCCTTCTTCGCCGCTGACCATCGTCTCAGGCAGCGGCCGACTGGAGAATATGCCGAGGGAAGACTGTCTTGAGAAGGTCGGTCGATCCGGCCGGGGTGTGGCCGGAATGGACGCTGATATTGCGAAGCTGTTTTTGTTGCTCTCGTCCTCGACGGTGATTCTGGGCTCCGGACCTGGATGGTTGGAAAAGCGGACGCCTGAGGATCGCCGGGAGAAGCCGGGACGCAGAGGTGTGTGCGGCGCCGCATGATCTCGCATCTGGAACTGGTTCGTAGTAAAGCTAAAGGAGCCCATCGACTGGGAGCGTCTCCGTCGATTCGCAGGAAGTTCATGAGGCGGGGACGGTCCCAGGTCGGGGAAAAGCTCTAACCGAGAATCGCCGGGCAAGGCTGCCAACTTGGGAGGGCTGCCCGTCTCGGCTCCCCTGCCTTCGCGAATCTGCGCCTCGATCGAGTTCCTCGATTGAGCTGGGGAATGGTTTGGTCTCGACAGGGTGCCGTACGAAAGGGGAGTGGTTCGCACTGCGACCGCCGACTTTTCAGCTCGAGACCTGCTCATCTGCAGAAAAGACGACTCGTGTTCGGTAGCCGTCTCACGTGTCATGGAAGTCGGATGAGGGTGATGACGGCCTGTTGCTTCTCCCCAGGGAGATCGCGACGGATAGCTTTGCTCATCGAGTCCAAGGTCATATATCTCGTCATCCGTCGTACTGTCGGTGTCAGAGCTGGAGCCCTCATCTGACCGAGACTCCCGCAACACATCATCATTGATCCGTGTTGTGTGTATGCCCATACTGACCCCCAATCTGGAAATTGTCGCAATGTCCGATTTCCGCGGCAATTCCTTGTTCCCAATATTGCTCTGTTGACGACGGCGATCGACGCTAGCCTCATCATGCGGATTGTACCCCCCGATGGCTCCCGTGTCAAAATAATGTGCCAACTGCGAAACCTCCTGGTTTGAGGACAGGTCTTCAGCTTGTCTGCGAAGTTCTTGTAAATCTTCCCACCAAGCTTGGTCCCTTAACGCCTCACTGACGATAATCTCGGTGTCAATATCTCCCGTCTTTCCGTTGATGATTAGCTCGTAAGTATTGAGGAAGCCAGATGCCAGATGAAAGACGAGGACCATTGCATCAATTCGCAGCTTCTCCAACAATGCTCGAACTCTCGCCCTTTCCTCCTCTACCTCGTCCTCGTATTCCACAAAAACCATGATTCGAACGGAAAAGGCTTTATGCCAGGCTCGAACACTGGACAGTATATGTCCCAGCTGTAAGATCAAGGTGTCTGAAAGGGACGGGTCAGATGCGCAACGGACACAAATTTCAGGGAAAGGCTGACTTACAGGTATCCATGTTCGTTGTCAAAGCATTTCGGCCCTCAGTAGAGATCTCGGCCGACATCTGGATTGGCCACAAGTCAATGTACTTCTTGGTGTTTGTTCCGTCAGCCCGCGGCGTCTCTAACTCTTCGAAGCCGTGCGCCACGGCCACGTTGAGTTTATACTTGAGAGCCAAATCTTCCAGCATTATCATATAATCTGTCGGCGAAAGCATGCCTTCGGTCCGAATCTCATCGGTTGGCAGCACGTCTTCGAGCAGCCGAGCAGAAGTATCACCCCGTCGTCTTCTCGTGCCCTTTTTCTCTTCTCGCAGGCTTTGCCGACGGTTCATCTTTGAGGCTGGTGAGGCCGGAAGGTCAGGGACGCGCACAGAGGTGGACACCTTCCGCAGCTCGTTCATGTTGTAGAAACCCAGAACGGCTATGTTTGGTCTCATGCCTCCCAGGCCAGCCGACAGCACGAGGTTTCGCACGCCCCAGGTTATTGAAGGCGACATGGTAAGTTGTATGAAGGCCTTGATCCGCGAGACCTCAGATATGTACCTCGTCCAGGCCTGTTGCTGTAGGCGTGCCTCTCGGACGCCTGCGTCGAAGTCGTCCGTTACAATGACATGACCGAGGATATACAAAGAACCTTTCTTCAAAGAGTTGCAAAATCTAATGAGTCTCGTCTGACGTCGAGGGTCATTGATCAGAAGGAGAATGTGCGGACGCCAGAATTTGATGTGCTCCGCTTTAAGTCGCAAGAGGTATTTTCGCACTTGATGATATATGAGGTTCTGGGAGACGTCGCCCCATCGCTTGGGAGGACATGAGTAGTGTATCAGCATAAATACAAAGATCAAAATGCAAATGGCAACAGCTGCGTAGGTCTCGTCAATGAAAAACATGGCCAAGGCAGATGAGATGCTGCCCAAGCACGCCGTCTGCCAAGTGAAGAATTTAAAGCTTGGTCGAAAATTTGGGGCAGACCCAATCTTGAGTAGAAAGCAAGCCAGGTTCATGACGAAAAATGTCATCTACTGCCGTCAGCCAATGATTGCATTAGGAGACATTGGGTAAAGGGCTCACCTGGTAGCCCATAGAAATGAAAGTTGCAATCTGGTTGAGATCAGCGAGCAATGCCACTTGAGCGATAACGTAAGTCATGACGATGGAAAGTATTGGCTCGTCCGTCTTTCTGGTTCCTCTGCCAAACACCGACAAACCGGGAATCAATTTGTCCCTCGCAAGCGCCTGGAGAAGCTTCGCGGAACCTAGAATCCCCATGAGCGCCGAGAACAGCGTTACAGCGCACTCTCCTGCAAGAATGATGGGTTGAGACAGGTTCGTCAGGGATACTATGTTGGCGTTGGCGAGCAGAGAATCTCGGGATATGGTACAAGCCATGGAGAGCACCACGACGAAGTAGACAATGAAAGTGGTCAACATCGCCCATAGAGTGCCCTTTGGAATCGCCTGGCTTGGGCTTCTGAGATCTCCAGACATGGACGCGCCAGCGAAGATGCCAGACGTCGCCCTGGATGTCTTAGCACTGGCAATAATCACGACTTGGTCGGCGGTACTCACGGGAACAAAATACCAAACAAATCTCTGAACGTGCTGGCCCCACGATAGACTTGCCTGCTATGATGAGGCAAAAAATTGCCAGCGAGGGTGCCCAGGCTAAGTCCAGTGTACTCAATGCCAGCGTTCTCATTACTGAATGGGGCCTTGAGAATGGCAGACGCCGGAATGCTGACGACCGCAATTGTCAAGATTGCCAGTAAGATATTGGAGGCCTTTGAGAAGACTGCCGAGCCCAGAAGACACATGCAAGTGCACAACAGTAGCGCAGCGGTCTGCAGAGCGTAAGAGATCCAGTAGCCATGAGGGAACGCCGCACCAATATTCAGTCGAATACAATCAAGTAGACCGACTATGTTCATGGCTGTGTTGAGGGCCTGCGCGAGGAAGAACAGGATTCCGATAGAGCCCCCGAACTCGGGTCCGAGCGACCTTGATATCAGATAATACGCGCCGCCCCCTTTGACTTCGCCATTGGATGCGATCGCAGACAAGGAGAGGGTTGTGAGGAGGTCAATGCCATAGGCGGTGACCAACAAACCTGAAAGAAATAAGTACCTTCAGTGACATGGGAGGCCACATCAAAGCCATACCTAGTACCCCGAGGAAGCCTATCTGGCCCAGGATGAGGCCAAAACGCAAGAACATGAGAATACTCATGATGTTTAGGCAGACAGGAATGTACACGCCAGATATCATTCCCAGCTTGGAGCTCTCCTTGGAATCCATGGTCAGGGAAATGAACTCTTGACAGGATATCGAAATTGATCTGGTCAATTTGACGGCGTTTTGAAAAGAGGAACTTGAGGAGCATTTACGCCCCCGGGGAAAAGCGATGTGCTCAAGAAGCGCATAGATGATGGGGGCTGGCTCCCCAGAGGTTTTCCTGCATTTGAGGCAAGAAGGCTTTCTTTCGACGGTGCTTTGAATGACGACTGGACAAGCGATCGAACGTCCAACCCATGCCTACCCAAGGCTGCTCTCACCTTGAATCGAGTGGATGCGACTGATAGAATGCGGAGATGCCAAGTTCCATCAAGATCGAACGCAAGCACGGCCCACCTACGTCAAAGCCCGGTCGCTCAGGACCAGCCTCCACCTCCACGAAAGGTGTGTCTTGGCGCCGGTCCTCATTTCTTGGCGGACAACCGGTATTTGTTTACGCTTCGTGAATAGTTTGGCGCTGCCGAGATGCTGACGGCCGGCTCCTGGATCGAGTCGCCAGAACTCCGTTTTCTGCCGCCACCGTGCGGAAGATGGCAGTCTTTCCTCTTTTGGCATCGAAGGGAATCTGCGCGGGAGCGGCCGTTGTCAAGTTCAAGAAAAGGTTCTCCCCACTTCGATGTTGCACCGAGCGGCCGTACTCACTTGAGCTGGCGGACGGAATGGCGCGTACCACTACAGCCCGTCAGGCATCGGCCGCGTTGAGAGACGAGGCCCTTGGCGTAGTTGAAGTGCGCGAATCATTTGCTGCGCCAAGGATTGGCCCTTTCGCGATGACAGGTCTCTGTTGCATCCTGGCGCAATTCCGTCGTAATCGATTTATGAGGATCTGATATCTGACAGAGTGCCGCCGCTCTGGACAGTCTGGACATGCCGCTGGAACTCAGCAGCTTCCCGGTTCTGCCCGGCGCTGGACGCCCAACTCGATGGAAAGAAGTCGTGTGGTGTGGCAGGTGAAGAGGTGCACACTAGACGGGACAAGGTTGCAGTCATTTCACGGCCTTATGCAGTCGAGGGGATCCGCCAGGTCGAGTGATTTCAGACGCAAATCTTCGCAGTGGCTGTCGAATCGAAAAGGGCGGCAAGCTGTTTGGGATGACACCAAAGCCTGCACGATTAGATATTTGGGGCCATGGTCATGCGCAAGTCTACGTGTTGTTGCTTCTGTTGCTTCGAGCGTTCGGGACGCCACGGCCGGGCTATCGCTGCCGACCTTGGGAGAATGTCGAAGAAGGGTCACACGCAGAGAAGTTACTGTTTGCATCGCGCGCAGGTTATTCGTAATTTTGATTGATTTATCTGCTCATGCGAAGGTACCTCTGGGAAGCTGTTGTTTACTTGCAAGCAAAGCTGGGGAAAGCAGCCGCCGTGCAATCGGCCAGCCTCGCACAGAAGTAGGTAGCAGTTGCCAGACTCCACTCGGCAATCTGCACCAAGTACCTCCCGTCTCCTTCACGTAGTGCGTGGAGCCCCGTCAGCCGCCGTCGTACATCCCCTTCCTCCAATCAATCCTGTAAGGTCGATCGACCATTCTCCAAAATCGCTGTCCTTCATTCACACGCAATTGATCCCGTCAGCCACGGCACCGGGCATCGGCCTGCCACGACAAAACACTTTCCTCGGTCTTTATCCCAGAAGCACCGCTTTGCCGACGCTTGCCGACGCATTTGCATCCCCTGCGATTCGCTCGCCGAAGCCAAAGAAAGCCACCGGCAAGCTGCCATCGCCAACGCCTCGCAGCCTGCAGCTCTCGCATCCCCATTGGCAGCCGAGTCTTTGTATGCTCGACATGCGTTGGACGGAAGGAACACAAGAGACGGCTCTGTAGTCCCCGCATCCCTTCTTCTCTGGCCTCCCATCAGAGCCTCCTACGAGCATGTCTCTAGCCAGAGATGCTGCCAGCCCCGGACCGAGGCCGTCGTCTCCTCAATCTGTGCAGCCTCGATCGTATTCTTCGTCACTTCCTCGCGGCCAGCTGACTGCTCGACTCGCTGAGCCGGTGGCTGCGGGCTCGCCTGCCCGAGGCGCCTCTGCTTCTCCTGCCGCGCTCGAGGTATCACAGGCAGGCGACGGTCCTTTCCTCGGGGGCAGCTTCACCCAAGGACCTGGTGCGTCTGCGTTGGCTGCCGCCTTGTCCAACTCTCTGGGCCAGTCACCCACGCGTCACGGCACTCCTCCCGCCCGGCTAAGCACCCCTCCCCGATCACAATCACCAGCCGTTCCCGGCAGATCTGATACACCCACGCAATACGGCTCTTTCGATTCGAGGTCGAGACTCGGCCCCGGCCCCTACGAAGATCCCGAAGTCATCAAGCGGCATCTTGTCCAGCCAAGCGAAGCCGACAATGTCGCCTCGGAGGATTCATCTGTCCTGGGCACCATCAAGGGCAAGCAGCCAACAGACCTGAACAACACCGTTGGCAATGACGCTGAATTCTCCAGCTTACAGTTGCAGGGAGGAGACATCACACGCGGAATATACAAATGGACAGAACAGGCAGAAGCGAAGAGCAAGCTCCAGAGAAGTAAAAGCTACGATGAAATGCGACCGGAGCCCGTGGAGGAGGTCATGGACATCAACTCGATCAAAGTGCCGGGCGGATTCAGACGAGACCATCTCCGAAGACGGGCTTTCAGTCCCAGTGGACAGCAATCTGAACAAGGCGGCAATGGGGTCATCTCTCCCGGCAACTTGGACCAACCCAGGCTATTTACATCGAGTTTTCTCGAGTTTCTGACCATTTACGGTCACTTTGCTGGCGAGCAGCTGGAAGAGGATGACGAGAACCTGGGGCCCAACGAAATTTGGGATTCGGGAGAAGACGATCGAGACCAAGACGAAGAGCCGACAGAAGACAGCGTGTTGCTAGGGCATTCGAAGAAGAAACGAAAGAGAAAGCCCCGGGGCGGCAGTGGACAGAACAGCCCCATGAACGCGGCACTGTTGCTTCTGAAGTCTTTCGTCGGCACTGGGGTTCTGTTTCTGCCTCGCGCCTACCTGAACGGAGGGATGCTCTTCAGCAATCTTGTTCTCCTCTTTGTGAGCGCCTTGAGTTACTACTGCTTTGTTCTGCTGGTCTCAACGCGACTCAGGGTTGAGGGCTCTTTCGGCGATATGGGCGGCATTCTATACGGAAACTGGTTGCGCAACCTAATCTTGGCTTCCATCGTCATCAGTCAGATTGGCTTCGTGGCTGCCTATACCGTCTTTACGGCTCAAAACCTGCAGGCTTTCATCCGAGCCGTGTCCAACTGCACGTCGTCGATCAGCATACCGCTTCTGATTCTGATGCAGACGGCCATCTTTCTCCCCTTCTCCCTGCTCCGAGACATTGGAAAGCTCGGCTTTACTGCGCTGATCGCCGATGCCTTCATCATGGTCGGACTGGCGTACCTCTTCTACTACGATGTTATCACTCTGGATGCCAATGGCCTGGCCGACATCATCATGTTCAACCAGAAGGACTGGACGCTGTTCATTGGGACGGCCATCTTCACCTTTGAGGGAATCGGCTTGATCATCCCAATTCAGGAATCGATGAAGCATCCCACAAAATTTCCCCGTGTTTTGTTTCTCGTCATGATCATCATCACTGTGCTGTTCGTGGTGATGGGGGCCATCTCGTACGCTGCCTACGGCTCCAGAACGGAGACGGTCGTCTTGCTGAACCTGCCCCAGGATGACAAGTTTGTCAATGGTGTGCAGCTGCTGTACTCGGTCGCCATTCTCTTGTCGACTCCATTGCAAATCTTTCCCGCCATTCGGATCATCGAGACGGGACTTTTTACGCGCAGTGGCAAGTACAACCCTTGGATCAAGTGGCAGAAGAACATCTTTCGGTTCTTCATGGTCATGCTCTGCTCGGCCATTGCCTGGGGCGGTGCCGATCATCTCGACAAGTTTGTAGCGCTCGTCGGAAACTTTGCGTGCATTCCATTGGTGTACATTTATCCGGTAGGTCCAAGTCTCGTGCCCTCGATCAACGGGCGACGATCAGTGATGCTGACTATTGTGTGGCAGCCCTTGCTTCACCTGAAAGGTGTTGCACGTACCCGGGTCTGGAAAATCGCCGATATTGTGTTGTGCGTATTCGGCTTCTTCGCCATGGCTTACGCTACCAGTCTGACTATCATGAGCTGGGCCAACTCGGAGCCACCAGCGCCGGGATACTGCGATAGGAGATAGAAGGATGCATGGAACGTACCAACAAAAAGCATTAGCACTGCTGAAAGCAGAGTGACGGCGTCGTTTCGGGTATTTCGAGTGAGGGCTCATGCATCCAGCGATGTGGTTCGCGCAGATTGTATACATGTTGTCGGTCGTGAGACGTAGAATTGCATATAGTTTTTGTTGTCGGGCGGGGAACGAGACCCTCAGGATTTGGATTCGTGGAGCGTGGCAGCAGCGTCGATGGAGCTAGCATATCAGTACCGGAGCATGCTCACACCTTAAAAGACCTTAACATTATCATTACCGGGCATCAAGATAAGATCCGCGGGGAAGATCCAGTGGCCACGGGTCTGATGCTGGTCCTGACAGTCTGGATGGATGATGTTTTCTGTCCAGTATATTTCAACTTTTCCCAAGCCTTACTCTCCAGAAAGCCCTGATTCTTCTGCTTCATATTCGGTCGAGCGCAGCGACGTCCCAGGAAATCCTCACTCGCGTTTTCCTAAAGCCGAACGGATGCCCGTCACGCTGGCCGCTTGGTCTGTATAGCTTTCCCAGACTTGCCAGTCAGCGCTGCGACGAGCAAGATGTGAACACTCACGAGACCTGCGTTGTTACTGCAGACACAGACGCAAGCAGTCAATTTTGCAGGCAGAGGCATGCGCTCCGTTTTATCAAGGCAATCAATTGCATCTCCACAGGAGCCAACAATGACCTGGTTGTCGCCAACGCGGTTCAGGGTCCATCTCCACAGAAAAGCTCGGCAAATTCACAATTGGGTTCTGCGGCAACACGTCGTAGATTACCTTTCTTGGCTCATAGCACCGTATGGACATGGGTAGATGAGCATTCGATGACAAGGCTGGCTTCCTTTCTCATCTCCCCCCTTGCTGAGATCGGTTCGTCGACAGCACACAAGACGGAGTTCGAGCAATATGGGTGAAATTCAATAGCCTCCAAGCAACCTCCCCTCCCATCACCAAACGTTTCTCTCCTAGTGATGCACGCATGTGGTTGCGATACTTTGGCTGAGGCTTGCTCTTTTACTCGTCGACCGCGACGCGGGCGCTGTGCTGCGCTGGCTCCGGATCCCCACTCGCATTCAATCATTTAAAAAAACAAATTGGTCAAAATACATAAAAAATGAACCCTGAACTGATTAAGCTCCATGGGTAGAAAGACTCCCGCAGGCGATTATGGGTGGTTCTCGAGCAGCCTCAGTCTGCGTTTGCTAGGAGACTTTTTTCTTTACCCACTCGTCTGTAAATTTTTTTTTTTTTTTCCTCTCGTTGGCTGGACACCCACCAAAACTAGCTAAGCAGGAAAGCTCCAGTTTCCTATAAAAACCTTTGCAAACCTTTCAGCAGACCCAACCTGTGCAACACACATTTTCTTCCTCCATTGCTTCTTACATTGCCTTGCACATAATTTACAACTCCTTCTTCCTGACTCCGCCGCAAGTAACGCTCAACTGGTTTGCCACCTCGTCATAATGTCAGCCGAAAACGTCGACAAGCTTCCCGTTCACTACGAACAGCTCGAGGATCTGCAAGAGGATCTTGAGCAGGTTGAACTCGAACTCAGTACGTTTGGCACCTCTGATCACAACGCGGGCCATGTCTACTTCTTTCCCCTACTCATGTCTGCCCAGCGCTATGTTTGGCTCAGCTGACAATCGCATAGCGCGTATCAGGGATGAGAAGACACGCGACCTTCTCGCAGAACGCGAGAAGATCGTGGAGCAGATTCCCAATTTCTGGCCACTCGTTTTTGAGCACGCACCGCCAGAGATTGACGAATACATTCAGCCCACGGATGCCACGATCATCGTGACTGCTCTCAAGAAGCTCTCTGTTGCGCGCTTCGAGCTGCCCAACGGCCATCCTAGAAGCATCTCCATCAAGTTTGAGTTTGGAGACAACGAGTACTTTGAGGACACGACCCTGGAGAAGAAGTTCTGGTGGCGCACCGCCAAGGACGGCTGGGCGGGTCTCGTCTCGGAGCCGGTCCCGATCAAGTGGAAACCCGGCAAGGACCTGACTGACGGTCTGCTTGACCTTGCCAAGCAAATCTTCGACGACGAAAAGGCTGGCAATATGGGCAAAGACACGCCGGCCAAGAAGGCCTTGGTTGCGAAGCTGGAGAACACGAGCCTGGATAACGTCAGCTTCTTCAATTTCTTCGGCTTCCGCGGCCGCTACATCTCCGAGGAGGAGAGCCGTGTAGCTACCAAAGCCGAGGAGGAGAGGCGCCAGGCACGTAAAGCGGGCAAGCAGGTTGACGAAGACGAGGACGAGGAGGAAGATGATGATGATGATTTCGAGTTTGAAGTCTTCCCCAACGCCGACGAAGTCGCCGTCACCATTGTCGAAGACCTGTATCCCGACGCTATCCAGTACTTCCTGGATGGAGAGAACCTTGCCGCTATGAGCGATGCGGACTTTGAGGATGAAGAGGAAGAGGATGGCATGAAGATGGACTGAGGGTGAGCGTTGTTCCTGGGACTATTTCGCAGGATCTACTTGTTTCGCTTGTCCAGGTGATTTGATGAGCTCGACACCCTTGCTGTTGGAAACCGGGCAGGTTTTTTTCCCCTACAGGGGGAGGGGGGGTTGATTGTCCCGCTTCACTTGGAAAACAAAATTCCTAGCGCGTCCAGCCTATTTTCCTTTTCTTTCTTTTCATGATGACCTTAGCTTAGAACGAGGGACACAGAAGGCGATAACCCGCTCGAATTGAGCAAGCGATAAACAGTCCATTCTTGTTGATAGACACGTGGTCTCGTCTCCCTTTAACTTTCTGCCATAATGTCTGTTGTGCCGTTGTACTTGCTGCCGTCTCTTGCTCGCGGATTGCCGCTGCGATATCCCGTCAAAATAAAGTGTGCACAGGGATGCGGGACAGATGCATTCATTCCCGGGCTTCATTCACATCTTAGTTCCTCCGACCGCATCGATGTTTTTGTCTGATATGCCAGGGGAGACTTGTCGTGACGAAAGGGCACGGAAACCAAGTTGATTATAGCAGGCCCGGCGGCACGGCTCGGCGCCTCCGGGGACGGGCGCAAGTGGTTTTAGCCTTTTTTGCCACGTGGATTTATTAGACAAGCAGCGGGACGAAGTAAGCTGAGCGCCAATAAGTGGCGGAAAGGCTGACCTTTCCAGCCAGCCCCATGCAACTTTTGTCCATGGTGGTGAAATGCGCTGTCTCGGTACAGATTGTGTACCATTGACAAAGTCGAGTCGGCAGACATGACAAGGCCCAAAACTCTGGGACTCCCGACCTGATCTCATGGCACGCTGGTTGGTATACATTCTACAGCCTCCGTCATCTCGCCAGGCGGTGATGGGGGCCCTTTTTTTTTTTTGGCGATAGCACGATGGTTCGGAGGTCACACCGAAAGAAGGCTCTCCATTACATCGTATCCCGCGCCACCCTTTTAGACCATTGTCGGGCGTCATCGAAACGTCGCGTTCACTAGCCTGGTATGATGCAAGCGTCTTGTCGTGTTCGTTCAAACTCTCTCGGCCTGGGTCTGTCTGGGTGGCGCGAACGAAGCGAGGGGAGAAAAAAAAAGTACCTCCGAGCAGGCGGCCTGACATGCATGCATGCATCAACACCCCTGCCACCACCCTTCTTTTTTGTTCTTTTTCTTCTTCCCCGGTGGCGGGCTACCTCATCACACAGGCTTCCCGGAGGAGGGTGGGGGAAGGATGAGAAGGAGACACAAGGCAACAAGCAGCTCCAGGATTGACTTTTTTTTCTTTCTCAGCGTTGTGCGTGCTGGTACTTTCCTGAGAGGGGAAGGTGCCACCGGATAACCGGCCACGACCGAACTCAGCTGTCCGGGGGGGAGGGGAGGCAGGGGACTTTGGGAGGCGAGCGTGCATTCTCGCATCGGGCAAAAAGGACGGGAAGAGAAGGGGATCCAATAATCAATGGCCTAGTCGCGGTTTGGCAGCAGATACGCTACTGCATGTGCTTATCGCGGCGACGACGTCAACTGTCAGATACGTTGGATGACATTTCTGTGACCCTTGCTTTCGGCGGCACGGCGGCCGAATGTTGACCGTTGGTCGTTATCGCCTGCACCGGGGGGGCTGGAGGTGACACGCTCGTGGTTGGACAAGAACGCAGCTTGCCCTTGCTGGGGGGGCGCAGTGGTGTGGTTCAAGACATGCATCCGAGAAATGGCTCGTGCCGTGTGCATGTATGCATGTACGTACATACAAAAGCCAGGTTGCTGCCGATTCCTTGCTTGCGACGATGAGATGAGACGGGGAGTTGATGCCATTTATTTGCAGTCAATTATAGCAGCATTGATCTTCCCTACTGACCATTGCACGGGAATGTGATCTGTGTTCTAAAATGGGTACGTCTATTGTTTAATTCTTGATTCTCTCTCTCTCTCTCTCTCTCTCTCTCTCTCTCTTCATGTGATCAGAAAGGGAATTACCCCCGGGAGGGGGACGGGAAGAGACAGTCAAGTGCAAGTTCACTGTTTTCTTGGGAATCGGGCCAGGAGCGGGCGCGCCCATCAGATGAGCCAAATTGTTGACCAGCTTTGCGCATGTAGCTTCCGCAGGGCGATTCGAACACGACAAGATCGAAACGACGGTGGACAAGAAGACCGACGCCGTTGACCTGGTGCCCGGTCACTCGGTGGCCATTCTCGACGAGGACTACGAGGGCAAGCCCACCGACCAGGAGCTGGCTACTCTGCGCCGCGTCCCCGGCAAAATCCCGACCGTTGCCTACCTCCTATGTGTGGTCGAGTTTTGTGAAAGAGCCTCGTATTATGGTCAGTCAAGTCAACTCAAGTCAACTCAAGTCAGATGGCAAAGGCAGACTGCCAGCGAGGGGCATATGGAGCGTGTGACATTGTGCTGATCTACCACCTCTTGACCCCCCCGGTGGCCAATTCATAGGCTGCGCGCAAATCTGGACAAATTACATCAATCGGCCACTGCCTCCGGGAGGCAACGGCTACGGGGCGGTTGCACTCGGCAGCCAATCTACGCAGGGCGCGCTGGGCATGGGCGAGCAAATTGCCGTTGGTCACACTCCTGTTTTGTGTTTTTGGGGCATCTATTTTGTCTATAAACATCGTCTTCGTCTGCTTGGGAATAGCTGTCGCTGACCGCCATTGCTGCGTGTGCGGAGAAAAAACAGAATGCCACGACGCAGTCTTTCAGTCTGATTGCTTACTGCCTTCCTCTTGTTGTTGGGTACTTGGCCGATGCCAGGTTTGGCAGGTATCCCATGATCTTTTGGGGAGTCATCGTCTGCGGAATCGGACACATCCTCATCGTGGCCGGCGGCGCCAAGGAACTCATCAGCGGCGGGACCGCAAAGATCCCCTTCTTCCTCGGTGTCTACATCCTTGCCGTGGGCGCAGGTACGTTTGAGAGAAAGCAAACCGTCCCGAGTCCCAGGCCACACGTACGTGAAGCCAGTTTTTTTTTTCTTTCTCTCTGACCCGAAAACTTTTCATCACAGCCATGTTCAAGCCGTGCGTCACGCCGCTCCTTCTCGACCAGATGGCTTCACACGTGCCCAAGATCAAGACGCTCAAATCGGGAGAGCGGGTCATCGAGGATCCCGAACACAGCACGGAGAGGGTCATGCTATGGTTCTACCTCCTCATCAATATTGGCGCCTTCATGTCCACGGCAACGTCGTATTCTGCCAGATACGTGGGCTGGTGGCTGGCCTTCTTGCTTCCCCTCATCCTCTACCTCCCACTGCCTCTCCTCTTGATCTGGCTGAAGCCACGTCTCATCTTGCACAGGCCCGGCGGATCTGATTTGCCCAACTCGCTCCGGGTCATCGGGCACTGTCTGGCCAATGGCGGCATATTCAGAATCGGACGAACCGGTTGGTGGGAAAGTGCGAAACCGTCGGTTCGGGCTCAAAGGGGATTGTCGCCGGAAGCGCATTACTCCGACGAGTTTGTCGTCGATGTGCAGCGGGCGATGCAGGCAACGGGCATGTTTTGCTTCTTCCCTGTCCAGTACTGGAACGATAACGGGTGAGTTTGTCGGGCGCCTCGGCCACCGGTGCATGTACTGACGAGGTCGGTCGACTAGCATCGGAAGCTCAGCGAACTTCCTGGGCACCATGCTCACTAACAATGGAGTTCCCAACGATGTCATTGGAAACTTCAATACACTGAGCATCATTGTTCTGGGACCCATCCTCAACGTGAGATACACCCGCGCACGTGTCCGTCTTGATTGTGGAAGCTGACTGGACTGACTGCGATGCTCTTCAGTATGTGCTCTATCCCGCGCTACGCAAGTCCAAAATTCACTATGGCCCCATTGCTCGCATCGTCACCGGCTTCTTCCTCAGTACTCTCGCCGGCATCGGGTACTGCGTGCTGTGCTACAAGGCTTATGAGACGTCGCCCTGCGGCTGGTATGGCTCGACCGACCCGTACTGCATCGACAACGAGCTGGTCTCCCCCATATCGTTGTGGTGGGAGGCCATTCCATACACGCTGGGTGGATTTTCCGAGCTTTTCATCAATGTTCCCGGTATGTCGATTTGAGACCTCTGGGCGCATTCATTATTGACTGATACCAATCCCTTCGCTTAGCTTATGGCATTGCGTACTCACGAGCTCCCGTAAACATGAGAGGCTTGGTATCGGCAATCAATCTCTTCAACACCGGCTTCGCGTACATTGTCAGTCTTGCCGCCTCCGCCGTCATTGTAGATCCCTACCTGGTGTGGGATTTTGGGGGTCCTGCTATTGTCGGTGGCGTGGTGACGGTTGCTTTTGTGAGTTGCTGCCCCAGACACAGACAGCCCTTGACGGCACAGATGCTGATTTTCCATCATTGGGCAGTGGTTCATCTTCCGGCACATTGACAAGGAAGAATACGTGCTCTCTACGACGCAGACCAGCGAGGCTCCCGAGGCCGAGGTCGTCGAAGGCAGTCATCCTTCCGGCAGTGATTTGGGGGTCTCGGGTGGTCGTGGTGCTGCTCGTCGCACCTCGAGTTCTGCATGATTTCCTGGTCATACATCCGTGTTATCAAGTCTCCGATGTCTAGCGTGTCGTCATGTCTCAATTCAATTGGCAATAATCCCTGCCACACTAACGAAGCGGGAGGGACCAAGACAGAGTTCAAAGTTTAGATTGGCGTCTCCGCTCTCCCTGTATGGGCCCGACGCGTCGCGTGAGCAATAAGGCGTCCCGTGTGCACGTGTGATGTTCTAAAAATCCGGGATTTTGGCCAGCCTACGTACGCCTGTGTGTGCCCGGTAATGTGCTTCATGTGATGGGGTCCTTCGCGAGCGGCTCATGATTGATGCTCTGCTGCTCGCAGACAACGCGAGAGTCCAGGCAAAGTCAAGTACATGCATGTGTGCTGATTTCTGCTGGGCAGACGTGGCACGTGCCAAGCATGCGAGGGCGTGCATGCCAGCTCTGCGGGGGACGGGAGGAGGGGGGGAAAAGGGCACTTTGAAGAAAAATGACGCAGCTTAGAGCTCAAAAACTAGATGTCATGGCGGTTGACACTTTGACACTCTCCACTCACGGAGATACCGCCGGCCAGCGATAGCCGGCCGCACACAGAAATAAACCACAATAAAAAAAAAACATTTACAAAAAAAAGAGAGTCCGACCGCTCCGCCGGCAGAAACTCCGCTCTCGCCGAGGCACAAACAGCCCTTCCACCCCTAGGTCGTCATCACCATCAGCACGCCTCTCCTCTCCTCCTTCTCTCCTCTCTCCCGAGACCTGCTCACCTCAGCCC
This sequence comes from Moelleriella libera RCEF 2490, assembly GCA_001636675.1. Lineage (NCBI taxonomy): Eukaryota > Fungi > Ascomycota > Sordariomycetes > Hypocreales > Clavicipitaceae > Moelleriella > Moelleriella libera. The sequence goes on along the minus strand of AZGY01000005.1, from coordinate 212,830 downwards.
TACCTCCGGACCTCCCTTTCCCTCGCGAATGTACGCGCGCCGTCTCTGCATGAATCGCCGCCGTCGTCGCGGCTACTGGTGAATTTTGCTTGTATCTTTCCGTCTCGCGCACACTATGCCGCAGGGGCCGTCACCTCTGCCGCATCGTCCATCGCCCTCATCCTGGATAACTCGACGGAGCACGTGGTCGTCCTCTGCCAGAAGCAGTCGACGTTGTACAGTCCATATTACGTCTTTAGCCCTTCCATCGACATCGAAGACTACGACAAGGACGACAAGGACGGCAGAAACATCAAATCACCGTCGTCATCGGCCCCAGCGCGTCGTTCGCGCAGAAATCTTCAGCGACTACAGACCTCACCAATCTCTGTCGCGGACTGGTGGCCGTCGACATTCGCCTACCTTCGACGCGTCCTCGTCGGCACAGTGACGTGCGCCGCCCTGCCGCCCGTGACGTTCACCATGGCCCTGCGTCGCAAACAGAAGGCGCAGGCTCTCACGATGCCCGTCCCCGAGACTCCACGCGTCATCTCGCCCAGCCCTACCCCCTCTGAGCGCGAGGCCGCCGACGACAACTCCTACTCTGCACCCACGACTCGCTCTGCTGCCAGGCGGAGAACCGCTACCTCGTCACCGGCCATCGAGGAGGAGCAGGAGGAGCCGGAGCCGCCTGCACGCGAAGCAGACGAGCAGCACGACGGCATCGCACGTTCGGGATCGAGAAGATCCAGGACTAGGAGTCGCTCGCCGATCAGCTCCAGGACGCTGGCGCGCATGACACCCAATCACGCGAGTCTTGCCGCAGCAAAGTCTCTACAGACTCCGGTTGCGCCCCCCGCCGCCGACTCGAACGGCGCAAATGGCAAGTCGACCACGACAAACGGCCACCTGGCGCCCCCTTCGCCCTCATCTCCGCTCTCCCAGTCATCGGGCTGGTCGTGGCGCGACTTCAGCCGCAGTCCCAGCCCTCTGGGCCTGATCCCCATTCATCGACACTGGCGGACCTTTGTGCACAAGCACGAGGTGCCTCGCAAGGCGCTGCACGTTTCCATCGGCTTTTTCGTGGTGTGGCTGTACACGACGGGCACGCAGACCGGGGCGGTCGCTCCGTACCTCATGGCCAACCTGATACCCATCGCGACCATGGACCTCCTCCGACACAGATTCGCCTCTGTCAACCGGTTCTACGTGCGCTGCCTCGGTGCGCTGATGCGCGAGAGCGAGTTCTCGGGCTACAACGGCGTCATCTGGTACCTGCTCGGCGCGTGGGCCGTGCTGTACTATCTCCCCAAGGACGTGGGCGTCCTGAGCGTCCTGCTGCTCAGCTGGTGCGACACGGCCGCCAGCACCTTTGGCCGGCTCTGGGGCCGGTACACGCCCCGCCTGCGCCGCGGCAAGTCCCTGGCCGGCTCGCTCGCCGCCTTTCTCGTCGGCCTGGCCACGTCCTTTTTCTTCTACGGATGGCTCGTGCCCACCTTTGGGCCCAAGCCCGGCGACGAGCACTTCATGTTCCAGGGCCACCTGTCGCTGCCACCCGCCGTGACGAGCTTGCTGGGCTGGGAGCGGAGCAGCAGCAGCAGCAGCAGCGACGCCGCCGCAACGGTGTCGGGCACGCTCGCCCTGGCCATTTTCAGCCTGTGGAACGGATTTGCCGCCTCGGCGAGCGAGGTCGTCGACATTTTTGGCTGGGACGACAACCTGACGATTCCTGTTCTTAGCGGCATCGGCATATGGGGCTTTCTCAAGCTCTTTGGCTAGATAGTTGGATCCCCTTTTTTCCTTCCCTTTCTTTCCTTTTCTTTCTTTTCTTTTTCAATAGCTTTTCTTTTTAATGATGATTCCTGGAAAGGTATGTTTCCATCCGTGGACACGATATACACACATTCTCTCTCCTTGGGGCGTACTAGTAGACTACTACCCGGAGAAGTCTTGTCTTTGATGTTTTGTTTTCCTTCTTCATTCTGAGGTTTCAGGTGATTGGGAGGAGGAGTGCATGATGTGTGAAGTTGTGCCGTGGCCAGCCAGGCTGTTACGTGCCGACTCCCTGCTCTTGTAGCGTGTTAGTCCTCAATCAAGCCGGTTTTCTTTCCCCCAGAGGCTGTATTCCATCCTTCTAGAGGCATGTTCAATGTCATCACGTGCACTGACCAGTTCGTACGCCCTGTCATAACGCGCGTTGCCTGCGCGCCTGCCGTGACAAAATGTCCTGCATGTCTGGTGCTGCAGCTGCTGTCTCTCCCGAGGGACCGAGCGAGCCACTGCACTGCACTGCATTTGGACGGACAAGCATGGATTTTTGAAAAACGAATTCCTTTTCTTTTCCTCTTTTTTTACATCCTTTTGCACAGTGCCTGCCGTAGCATTGGCCTACCAAGTTCAGGATGCAAAGCGGAGAGCACGTCTGGTGGCGGTGGCGTATGGTGGTGGACTGCCTTCGTGACAACTTCATGTGGTGCCACGTCTCACGAGCTTCGTGCAGCGGGGATTGCGCCAGGTTGAAAGGCTGATGATGGGGGGCCTCCCCGCATTGCGACCTCCATCGCCTGTGGAAAAGGGTGTACTCGGAATGCCTTGCCCCTCTCCAGCAAAGAAGAGGAAGGGGAGAAAGAAAACAGAATAGCACATCCGATACTTGGAGGAAGCGCCGCACAGGGCGTCAACTGCATGAGGAGGTAAAGTAAGTAGTTTTCGTATACACCCAAGGCAGCTAGACGCGTGCGTGGTTCTCTTCTTTTACTTGTGGCAACTCCTCCACCCGGTTCCCCGATGTTCCTATGACTCCCCGTGTTGAACAGACCTGCCGATGACAAGAACCATATGCAAGGGCTGCTGAAATATTTCTGACAGCTCAAAAATATACCTACTACCTACCTTGGGTTGATAGTGAACATAGTGACTGTCGCAGCACCCATGCACACTGTATTCATCCCGGATTCAGTGTTTAGGCCTGTGAGCTGGAAAGACCCAGTCGGCCGACACTGAATTGGGCCGAATGTTAGATCGGAAGTTGCGTGCGCAGACCATGATACACTCTGCTATAGGTTGGAAGCAAGCGTAGAGCATTGTGAGTCACCGATGCCTTATCTGAATGCCAGGGCTGAGATGAACCGATGGTGTGAAGTGCAGTCTTCACTCCATCGTCTTGAACGCCATGGTTCGTGCCAAGACTTCGTCTCTCATTATCCGCTGGTGAGGTTACAGGGAAGGGTTTGATTCGAGACCTGACAGCAGCGCTAGTGCTTCTCCTTCGCGGCTCTTTTGATTCTGTTTACCTTTCGCTGTGGGAGTGATGCACAGATGTTGGCAGCGTCCAGGGCACACAGGACGTAGCCGACAAATCGATTGGTGCGGGCCTAGCCACACCACGTCCATTGCATACTAGGTAGTCCAGACAGAGAGAGCGCTCTGCATTGAATCGTCCTGTTCTTTCCACGACAGCTTTGCTCATCAGAACCATCTACCCAGGTACCCATGCATCCGTCCCGTGATAGTCTTCTTTCTCCGGCTGTAATGGGTTTGGCACGGCCCATAGATGCTCGGTCGGTCGCGTTGAAGGCCATTGGCATTCATCTCGTTGGGCAGCAGTAGCGGCCTCTGACTTACACGCCCCCCCCTCCAGTCAGCCGTTAGGTATCATCGACGCGGCTGGTGTTTACTGTCTTTCTCTTTTGTCAGCCCACATCACTAGCATCTCTGTTTCATATTCACACGTGCGTGCCCGCTGCTCAGCTCCTCAAACATCGGACGACGACCGCCTGTAGGACGGCACTTGACTGTGATGAGCCGTTGGCAAGCTTGCATATACATAGATGTCATAGAGTGGCGTGATGCAAGATGGTGGGGTTTCCGTCCGGAGTGCATGCACACTACGGAGCACTGACTGACTGATTGACTGACTGGATGAGTGAATCCTTCCATACTAACGGAGAGCTCCTTCACTCCCGAACAAATGGTGACGAACTTGCGCGGTGGGCTCGCCCACTCAGCACCCGGCCACATTCCTCTGCTGCATGCACGGGATGCGTGAGGCCGCAGCAGGCTGAAAAGGAGCCCAGAGCTTCAAGTTTCTCAAGCTTCAATTCTCGGGGTGTGCTGTGGTTGTTATCTTGACAACGCATCGCTCCCAACGACCCCACGGCCCGGCGCGGCCGGCCTGTCCGAGGCGAATGCAACATGTCTTGCCTATCGGACTCTTCTTGATCGACTACGAGTCGCCCTCATCTTTTTCTCCATCACACCCAGATGAACTCCGACCTTGCCCACACATCTGTCCTCCCCCCCTCCTTCCTCTTCCTTGTCCCTCCCGGGCGAATCTCATCCCGATGCGAAGCGAACCATCCATCTGCTTTAGGGAGATGATAAGAGGAGGGGTCGGAAGGAGGGTGGAAAACGGGATCTGCGTCCTGCACCGAGAGTTCATCGCAGCTGGCCATTGTCTACAGGCCAGCTGGGAGGTTGCTTTGCTTCGCTTTGCTTTGCTCTGCTTTGCTTTTGACATCCTTCTCCACGGGGAAATCCCATTGCACACTTTGCCGAATCCAGCTGGCCCTGTTCGGCGGCGAGCACTCGATGCAAGTTGCGCGTCCTCTCTCAGTCCATCTGCCCATCCAGGATCAGCCAAACGTCCGCTCCGCTCCGTCCGTCGCGCACTCGTTCGGTGCTTGGCCTCCCAGCCTGAAGCCGGCTGCATCAGCGCCCAACAGTGGGAACTGTGCAATCATTCATCCACACACCTGAGAACGACCGACCAAGGCTCGTCCGATCTCGCCTGTCGGCCCTTTGTTCGTGTCTGCTCGCGCTTTCCTGACATTGGCCCTCGCCTCATATGCGAGGTTCGCTGCGGGGTGTTGTTAAAGCCTACCTCGACAGTCGCGTCCTCCACCACCACCACTGCGGCCTCGGGCTGGCGATTAGGTAGATGTTGGCCGCGTCTGAAGTCCAGCGTTCCGCACATTCCTGCCAACAGTTCGTAGATGCTTGGACCAATTGTCGCCCCTCTCTGGGGCAGCCTCTCTTTCCGTTTCGTCCGATCGCCTGGTGTCAATTCTTACCGGTAGTCCGTTCCCCCCCCTTCGCTGGCTGCCCAGGGAGGCCGCAATCAACGTCTTTCGGGGCTATTTGATTTGATGCAGCTACGATTCGGCTCTTGTCACTGCCTCAACCCCAGAAGTCCTGGGTTCTGGGCCTCCCTCGGCAGATGCATAAACCCTTCTTTCTCTCTCGCGCGCGCGCGCCCGCGTTTCTTAGTCCTGCTTGTCCGGAGGCCGAGCTGATCCGTCTCACGCCCCTCCAAAGAAAAGGCCGGATTCGAATGCACCCAAAGTGCACGTTGCCGTGACCGTTGGTCAATGCCGTTCCTCACCATTTTCCCACCTCACACACCCTCCCTCGTGGCATGATGCGTGCTCTTGGTAGCAGGATGTCCACGCGCAGCATGGTGCCCGATCGGCTCGCCCTACGAGACGCAAGGTGTAAGTTCACACTCAATCGAACCAGGGTACATTCGCTCCACCATGGACGCCTCCCATGCTACGTTGTTGGTCCACACCATGCAAGCTGCCATGATCATCTTGGCTTCCCAACTTCATCGTCCTGTTGTCTAGCACCTCCTGCTCAGTATATCGTCTAGCGGGGTATAGAGATACCCGCACTGACGAATACATGAATTATCATCATGTATGCTTCACTTGGAGCATATCGATCAAGGGGGAGTGAGGAGGGTCTGGGGGGGAAAAGTATAAAAGGGGCGTTTGCTTGTGAACGAATACCATCTCATCCTTCTTCCTCTTTTTATTTCTTGCATCTTCACATTCTTTGAAGATTTGTCTTGACTCTGAAGTTCATCATCTTTCATCTTGAACAGCACGTACAAAATTCCAGACGGCCTCTTGCCCCAAGTCTCACTACCCTTGCCCGCGTCTTGAACCTGCGGCGCGACCACCGTCTCCCTTGGTTTTATATTAGCTCGCCACGAGATCAAGTCGTTTCGCCATCTTTTGCCTAGCACAGACCCTTGGAGCGTTTCCAACGAAACGTGAGCTAGGGGGACAAAAAGAGCAAATCTACAGAGGCATCAATCGCATCATAGATTTAAAAAGCCCACCGTCCCTCGTCCTCTACCCCTTCAGCAATGGCCGGTCCTTTCCAAAACGTGCCTTACTCCGTTCCTCTGGCCGTTCCCGTAAAGGGCAGTCAATACCTGACATACAACCACTACTCCATGTCTCCCCCGGAATGCGACGGTTCCATCAGCAGCTCTGCCTCAGGGGCGCCCTCTTATAGCAACAGCAGCGGCAGCGGCTTGGGGGCCAGCTCGACGAGCTACTATCTGGGGAGTGGCTCCAACGACTACGAGAGCGCACACTCGGCCAGCGGCATTGATTTCCAGGAATACATGCAGGACCGCTTTTCCAACACGTTCAATCCCATTCCGTTGGATCGGAGCATGGCGGTCCAAGCACAAACGTGAGTTTTTTTTTCCTTTTCCCCTCCCCTTCTTCTTGCTCTCTCCCTCCTCTGCTGCTCCTGTGGCCCTTTTTGGTGGACATGGAAGAAGCGGAGAAGAAAAGAGAAGACAGAAATAACGTGCATTCCTTTTGCTGACATAGATTTGCGCTTCCGGGGGGCGTCGGGAGGCACTAGATCTGGGAAACTCAACGCAAAGCATCGCGAATTGGTCGACCTGCAGAAGCAGGCGCAGGCTCGGCTTGCCAAGACCAGGGAGCGATTTCAGGAAGGAATGCGAGATGCGCGCGAGGTGCGGGGAGATTTAGAGTGGACACAGAAGAAAGTCTCGTAAGTGTCTCGTGTTTGCCCCTCCTCCCCGGCCTTGTGAGCGATGTCTTCTCATTCCCGGTACGCGTGATGAGGGACGCCATTGGATATCTTCATGCACATGTGTCATGGCGATGAAGTTGGGGCATGCTTCGCATGCAGATCCAACCCATTGCCGCCGCACATCCTGATCTCCTCTCCTCTCTGTTCATGGTTTTTTCTGCCATCATACGGACAGAGTGGAACATTGGCAGCACCATCAGAAGAAGGGCTAATTTGATGGATTTTTCTTTCTAGCTCGTTACAAGCGCAGGCCGCACGCAAGTACCCCAAGGAGTATCGCAAGGCCCGCGAGCGATATCCGTCGCCTGAGTACTGATTACTCTCACTGCGGGCCCTGTCTGTTCTTCATCACCTCTCCTCCCTAGATGGGAAACACCAGCTTCATTTCCGAAGCATGCAAAATGGCGATTTTTCTTATATCTTTTCTTTAGCTTCCTCAACTGGGAGACACTTTTGTGTAGGTACGCAGCGGGAAGGAAGGAAAGACGGCACTAGCGAAGCGGAAAGCTCTGTTAGAGCCGGACTTGGGGTTGGCAGAATTTGTTATTTTAAGACCGTGGCTGGACTGGGCGCTGTAACGAAATGGCAGATGTCAGACAAGACGGTTTGAAGGCGTAACTATTCTGCAGAGAACCCCTCAGCGCGCTTCTTTAGCAAAGATGCGCTTTCATCAGATCAGGTCTTCCCTCTTGCCCCCCATACCCCTGGGTTGAGCCGGCCGGCATACCACGTGGTCCAGAAATGGTCAGGCCGTCCATGTTTGTAGTTGACGATTTTCATGAGATACTATTAGCTAGATTAAACTGCATGATTGCGTGGCGGGGGACGCGCAAAAGAGCTGCACCTGCCACCATCGAAAGTCGAGGGCATCTTGGGCGAGCGTGCATGTGCGACGCCAGGACTCGCAAGCCAAGTTCCCGGTCTACCGCGCAGACGGCCCTGACGGAATCCAGATGCCGGCATCGAGCCTCAGAGGATAAATAATGTCGTCAAACTGTGGCCGTGGGCGTTCTTTTTGGGGGCCTTGTGATGTGGCTATCAGATCTGCTTGGATTCTTGTTGTCCTTCTCAGCGCATCATCAACACTGGGTTCTTGGCAAGCAACATCCTGCGGAGATTCCAATGCCCTGACGGACGATAACGTCGCCAGACACGTAGTTTGGCCGTGGCCGTGATGCCAGGAGGTAGCTATCGCCACAAATGGGATCGAGCAGCGGCTGCCCACCCTTCCTCGACAAGGAGCAAGCTCAATGTGACAGAAGAGACCGTCTGCCGGTCTCCAACCTTTCGTGTAAGTCGATTGGGCCTTTCCTATTTACCCGGTCATGAATACCGTCCCGCATCACAATTGTCTCGTAGAGTCTTTGCGACGCGGTCTTCCGAAATCACACAGTGACGGTTGCACAGTCGTCAACATCTCTCCTTTATGGCTCAAAGCCCAATGTTTCAAAGAGGTACTGCGTCATTACCTTTTTTTTCCCTTCTCTTTGGCCAAAAAAGGCTGTGACATGTCTCTGCAGATGCGCCGGGAAAAAAAAAAAAAAAAAAAAAGAGGCCTGCTGCTCACTGAGTCTGCGGTCGCGCCTGTCCTGCCACCATCCAAGACCCCTTGCTCGGCAAGCCCATTGCCTTTTCGAGGCGCTCCCACGGATTATCGTTCGACAAGCTATCATAGTACCCCTCGTACCAGAGCTTGCGCGGTCCGTGGTCCTGTTGTTGGTGGCGCTGGTGCTGCTTCTTCTGCGGCCAAGAAGAGTGCTGCTGCTGCTGGGTCGACGACGACGACAACTCGGCACCAGATGCCGCTGGTCGGGCCGGCAGTCCCACGAGATGAGCCGGCAGTGATTGCAGAGCAGAGACGCCTTTATCTGTGGTGCTGGTGCTGGTGCTGGTGATGGTGTTGCTGTTGCTGTCGTCGTGGGAGCTCGTCTGGGTCGAAGCCGCAGCGCCACCCCCAAGAGGCGTCGCGTTGGAGGCGGTGGTGGGGGGAACAGCAGCAGCGCCCGCGACGGCGGCACAAGTCACAGTGTCGGCGGCGGCGTTGTATCTTCTCTTCTTATGTGGCCGGTCCTGGGCGCCAAAGGACGAAAAGCCCATGGCGGCAGCCATGGCAGAGGCCTCTTCATCCTCCGGCGCGGAACCCATGTGGCAAGTTTGAGATTTGAGCGAGTGACGTCGGAAATCCACTGAGCAAAACGGCCACGCGTGTTTTGTCTGTGGTTGCTGAGAGTGGCAGGGGAGAAACGGGCACAGAGCGGGGGGCCCAATCCCCCGCAGGAATGATGTGATGCGCCCGGCAGGTGGATAACAGGGGTTCGCTTCGCTTCCTCACGGCGCTAGTTGGCTCCCCTGCGCAAGACCTGTGTGCTACGTGCAGTTGGGGGCCCTGGTCTTGTACGTGTGACAAGTGATGCTTTTGGACACAGAATCTGTGGATGCATCAATTACTGGGTATAGGACGTTGCGGACTCGAAGCGACGATACATCAATCGAGAGAGAGTTGACGTGGAATGGCCGCCGCCAATGAAAGAGAGGCTTTTGGGATCTAGGTGCGACGGCACGTAGGCCAGCTATGCCATCTCGGGTTTGCAAGGTTCCGGCCACTCACTCTCGGGTTACCTCACCACTCGAGCTTGTGCGCGTTGCATCAAGATGAAAACCCCAAACCCTCCCTACTTTACGGAGGTCCACGTCAAAAGCGGTGTACGTCGCACAGACACACCAAGGGAGTGGAGAAAACACTTACAAGTGTCTTTGTAAGTAATTTACTTGTGAAGTGACTTGATTAGATTATTCTAAGCCTTTAGCTTCGTACATATGTACCCTCAGAATTAGTACTCTTATTCAAGTTATCCTAATTCATCACGGCTAAGGCTTCGAATGTTACCCTTTTTAACATAGTGGCTTTTTTAGTTACTCCAGTAGCATTGACGTGGACCTCCGTCCTTCCTCACCATGCAGTTCTTCATCTCAAATCAACCTCGGGGCCGATCTTTGTTCAGATACATTATTTGCAATACTGACCACCGCGCGAGCAGGTGTTCGGTCTGTCTTGTCTGTGTGTGAGAGTGTGTGAGTGTGTGAGAGTGTGAGCGAGGAGAAGAGCGTTAAACAGCCATGGCAGAGCCCATCATTCTCCGCCTTCCCTCCAAATATGCTCCTCAGCCCGGGAGCGAGTTCCAAGCCGAATCAGCATCCTCTCCCTCCTCCCCTCAGCAGCAGCAGCAGCCGAGCACGGAATGGCTCGCCCGCACCTGGACCGTGACGCACTCGACGCTCGCCATGTGGCGATCGGCCCGCAACGTGCGCATCACGTACACGCCGCTCCCGGCCAAGAGCGACGGCAGACCACGCATCGATGACCTCGTCGAGTACGAGCCCACCTCCAAGACGGGTGTCTTGAAAAGCGTGGCCGGCGTCGACACGCAGGCTCCCGGCAACGGCGGCTGGACCTGGCGCGGCAAGGGCTGGCTCGCCTTCGTGTCGAGCCACTGGGAGATTATCGGCTGGGGGGAGGAGGATGTTGGCGAGACGGGACAGAAGGAGAAATGGGCCGTGACGTGGTTTGCCAAGACCGTCTTCACGCAGGAGGGGCTGGATATCCTCAGCAGTCGCCCCGAGGGTCTCAGCGAAAACACCCACGGCCGCATCGCTGAGGCGCTGGGGAAGCTGGGCGTCAAGCCTCTGGTGGACATGACGGCCAAGAACATGCAGGCGGTGGAAATCAAGCTGCCTTGGGTGGTAGAGAAGTGAAGTGAAGCTGAGCTGCCCGCACCGACGAGCTCATCTAGTGGATAATGCAGTATGTGATGGTTCAGGTATTTTCGGTATCCTGCGTGGGAATCAACTACGATTCATGCCGCCGTTTAGACTCTCGCGGGCTGCGGCGTGGTGAAAGTTCCCTTCGTCCATGCCTTTTTTGTTCCCGCTCGCCGTCCCCATCACCTCTTTCCCTAGGATAATGATGATGATGACGATGATGATCATGGTGATGCCGCCGCCGCCGCCGCTGCTCGTGCTTCTCCCTTCTTTTGTCTTCTCTCCGCATCTCTTCAAGATCTCTGTCGCGCTCCTCCTGCAGTCGTCTCCTCTCCTGATTTAGCTCTCGCACGCGAGACGAGCCCTTTTTCATCATGGCCAGCGGGTCGTTGGCGGCCAAACGAACCGTGTCTCTTTGTTTTCGCTTTGGATCGTCGTTGCCCCAGATGTCTTTGAGTGGCTCGTCCTGTGCGTCCGCGTGAGAGTACCAGGGCTGTTTGATCCCGTCTTTTCCGGCGGCGTTGGACAGTCGCATCGTGTATTGGTCTTCGTACTCGCGACGCTTCTTCCGCGTCTCCTCTTCCGCTTCCTCGTTCTTCTGCGCATGAGCTCTCGTCTTCTCATCTCCAAACAGGGATATGTGTCCGCGGCTGTCAACGATCGTTGTGCAACTGCTCGAATTCTGCGCGGGCGCTGAAATTTGATGGGTATTCGCGTTGCGTTCTTTGGCGAGCCGAAGCTCAAAGTCTGTGTCGTCCTCGCCATGGCGTTTTCTCTTCCGTTGGAGGCTTCCAGGCCCCGATGACGCGGGTTTTCTGCTGCGCGCTTCCTGCTTGACAGGTTCGTCATCCGCCTCGTTCAGCGGCGGCGGTACTTCTCCGCGCAATATGGCTAGCCGGCGCTGCGCGTCGACCTCTTGCATCCGCTGTTCCTCAGCCTCCTCAGCAGCTTTGGCTGCAGCCTCATCGCGCCTCACTCTGGCCACGTTGTCCGCATTGTACACGTTCCATGACTTTTTTCCTAACAGGTGCCTTGCCTAGCATTAGAAGGACTCTCTCGCGTCCAAACTTGGGAGGGGCTCACAAAGGCATGGTGGTGCGATGCGACGGCAAGCTCGGCCGCCCATGAAAAACTAAGAGAAGTTCTCTTACATCGCCGACGCCGAGCAGTCGACGCGCTGAGAGGCGAGTGGACTTGTTGTCGCCAGAATGACATCGCTCCCCAGCGCACGAAGGTCGACCTAGGGTGGAGAACGTTCATGTGGCATGTGAGCCGAACGCTGTCCAGTGACATAATGCGGTTCCTCCCCCGCCAGGCACTTGGCCAACCGCTGAAACCGCGCTGAGACCCCACGGTCCCACCGTCTCGACCCCGCCTCCGGCACATTCAGCTGCAAGCTGTCCGACGTGGCAGCCTTCCCACCGCCATTCTGCAACATAGTCGCTCTACCTCCTACAGACGTCGTCCGTGTCCAAGGCTTATTGACCGCACGACTCCCAAACACCACAATGTCCAGAATACCTCCCGGAGGCGCTGGCAGGATGCCATACGCGGGCAGCGGGCTGCCCGGTAGCAATCCTCGAATGACCTCTGGTCAAGGTCGGCCTGCTCCAGGCGGCTACGGGGACGCACCCCAGGGATACGCAAGTTCCCAAGGCCAAGGTTACGGAGACCCTCGCGCGTCCCAAGCATCCGGGCCAAGATCGCCCGGTATGTCGAGATACTCAGAAAAGGCGCCTCCGGCTGGCGCAGGCAGGAGAGTTCCTCTCAGGGTCGAAAAGGTTCCGGACAAGACCCTCCAGTCCCGCCTGATTTATGGGAACTTGTATGTATCACCATTCCGTGTCTCGTTAAAGACACCATCTAAGATGTAGTCTGCAGATGTGCCGTCTCCCCCGAAGATTTCCCTGCCAGCCGAGACGGCTCCGATCTATATATCCTCTTGCGAGGCGGCCAACCTGAAGGCGAATACGTCGTCACCGCTAAGCCCATACCCGGCTTTCCTCAGGGCGGCATCAGTCTGTCGGATCCCCAGCGCTCGTGGTGCAATATTACCATAAGAGACTCATTCTCCGGCGAGATCTACGACCCCTTCGCCTCGGGCGGCAAGGCTTATCTGGGGTCGGTCGACTTGGAGATTGGGTTTGCGTCAACAAGTAAGAAGACCGAGGTGCCATATGATGAAGACGAGCTCGCCTCCATGTTTGCCGACACGTACGGAAACCAGATTCTGGCTCCTGGGCAAAGGATACTGATGGATGTTCGCAACATCCCCCTCCTCATTATTGTCAAGACAGTCGGATTGGTGGACCTGGCCATGTCGTCAGATGACGCCGGCAAGCAAGTGTACAGAGAGGCACATGCCAGGGGCATCCTCACCAACCAAACGAGGGTGCTGTTCCACCGTGATGGCAAAGGCGATTTCAACCTGAAGCCCTCTATGAATAAGCCAAACTCCAACGCTATCCTGGCGCCCGATTTCAAGTTTGAGGATATGGGCATTGGTGGTCTAGGTGACGAGTTCTCAACCATATTCCGGCGAGCGTTTGCCTCACGCGTGTTTCCACCTGGGCTCGTGGCAAAGATGGGCATTCCTCACGTCAAAGGGATGCTACTCTACGGTCCTCCGGGCACAGGCAAGACGCTCATCGCTCGTCAAATTGGTAAGATGCTAAACGCAAGACCTCCAAAGGTTATCAATGGGCCCGAGGTTTTGAATAAATATGTCGGTCAGTCGGAAGAAAACATCCGAAAGCTATTTGCAGACGCGGAAAAGGAATACAAGGAAAAGGGGGATGAAAGCAGTCTTCACATCATCATTTTTGATGAGCTTGATGCCGTCTGCAAACAAAGAGGATCTGGAGCTGGTGGAGGCACGGGCGTCGGTGACAGCGTGGTGAATCAGCTGCTCTCCAAGCTGGACGGTGTTGATCAGCTCAACAATATTCTTTTGATCGGCATGACCAATCGAAAAGACATGATTGACGACGCTCTCATGCGTCCTGGGCGTTTGGAAGTTCATCTTGAGATCTCGTTGCCGGACGAGCCGGGTAGACTGGAAATCTTCAAGATCCACACGTCCAAAATGAGGGACAACAATATCCTCGACCCGGACGTCAACTTCCAGGAGCTTGCCGGACTCACCAAGAACTATTCTGGGGCCGAAATCAACGGCGTGGTCAAGGCGGCCGCCTCATTTGCCTTTTCGCGCCACACCGAGGTTGGGCAGATGGCGGCTGTGAAGCAGGATGTGGCCAGCATGAAGGTGAACCGCGCCGATTTCTTGAATGCGCTGACAGAAGTTCGACCGGCATACGGTGTCTCCGAGGCAGAGCTTGAGGATGCCGTCAGACTCGGCATCATGCCGTATAGCCAGCACGTTAGCTCGACGATCCAGGACATGATGCGTGTGGTCGGAATGATCCGTGAGGATCCAAACAAGTTCAGCACATCAGTTCTTTTCCACGGGCCCAGAGGTGCCGGCAAAACGGCTCTCGCGGCACACATCGCGATGCAGTCCGGCTTCCCCTTTGTCAAGCTCATCACGCCCGCTGATCTGGTTGGGTACCGCGACGACTATGCCAAGAAGGACTACGTCCACAAAGCCTTCACTGATGCGTACAAGTCGCCTGCTTCTATCCTCATCTTGGATGACTTGGAGCGTCTCATTGGATGGAATCCGATTGGGGCGCGCTTTTCCAATGTCATGCTTGAAGCACTGACGACTCTGCTCGTGTCCAGGCCCCCAAGAGTAAGTAGTGTACTCTGACACATTTCCGAGCGCTGGCTAATCACACGGGTAAACTCGCAGAATCACCGACTTTTGGTGTTTGTCACCACGTCAAAAGCCTCTGTGCTCAAAATGCTCGAGGTCGACGGCGACTTTGCGAAAAAGGTGGCCGTGCCTGCGGTAGCCAATGTACGGGAACTGGGCAGAGTCTTGCAGGAGTCAAGAGTCTTCAACTCCGGCGACATCAATCAGATTGTCAATGTGGTGCAGCAGCGCACGGGGGCCGACGCCGTTGGCGTGGGCATCAAGACGATACAGGATTGCATCTTTGAGGCCAAGGCCGGAGGGCCGGGCTCGGACATGGTGGACACGTTTGCGGAGCTGCTCATGGAGAAGATACAAGAGATGGTGTCGTGAGGTGCTGGCATGAACAAAGGGAAAATAACAATGTATATAGAGAGCGTCTTGGGAGTGAGGTGTGCCGTCAGCGCAGCCGTCACGACAGGCCAAGTGTTTGGTGATAGACGAAGGCGCTCGATTTTTCCGGTGTCGGGCCGCGGACCCGACAAACAGAGCTCTTTCTGGACGTTTGTATGCAGAACAGATGTTTTTGGTCTGTGATTACGTCTCTTTTGCGCCCGATCAACCGGCCCTGTTTGGTGGGAAAAGATTACGCCTGCGAAGCTGCTGATTGGAATAGAGATGTCGTGCTGGCGAAGCTTTCACGACGAGCAAACACAAAATAAAACCGATGAGAGACAGAAAGGGAGAGAGATACAGCGTACCAGACACTACATCCATGACTTGTCGTCCCCAGACCCATCATCCGCGTATTCTGATCAGCACTCCACGAGTCGTTTCTGTCTTGGTGAAAGAAGGAAAGTAGAAGCAGGTTGTCCCTCATCTCAGCGGCTTCAATCCTGTGCGAATGAATGTCTGAATGGGCTTAGGAGATCAGTGCAGCTGTGAGACGAGCTGCAGCCAGAGACCAGGTATTTGCTTCCTGGCGGCATTTCCGTTGGCGGATCATTCGCGGCTGCCTGGCCAGCCACATGGGAAACAGCGCGCGGCAAGTCCAGCTAGGTCAGGTCAGGTCAGGTCATGCCAAGAGGCCTTTCACAGAGGCCGCGTCGAACGAGACTTCGGAACGGCCGACTTTGTCAAGTGAAATTAGCGCCAAGCCACACATTTTTTTATCTCATCTCCCCGTCTTTTTTACATGTCGCTATTGCATGTATGTATGTACGGGACAGTAATTTGGCAGACAAGGACCAGGAGTCGTGCTGCTCGGGCTGGATGACGGTCCACCCAAGAGGGCCAATGAGAAAGTCTTTCTCCTGCTGGTGGCACCGTGGCCTGGAATATATACGGGCTGTGTGGCCAGCTGCCTCTCACAGCGCCCAAGTACATTGTATGGCGGTAGAGGAAGGCGGCGCAACGTATTCTAATAGAGAGGTGAGTATTCACGTAAAGACGAGAATGGAAGTGAATGCGTGTGTATCATGTGTGCACAGGCAATTTGGGGGGTGGGGGGACCGCGGCTTTCTCTAGGGTAGGTCTGCGTTGTCAACGAATGCACCAGGACTCGTGCCTGAAGTGTAGGAAAAGAGAACAAATGAGAATAGAAATATAAAAAATGGATAGAGCACCCTTTGCCAGAGGTTGCGGGCGCATGCGAGGCGCAGCTGGTTTGAGGTACATCTTCAGAACCAACCCTAAAACCAAAAAAGAAAGGGAAAAAGTGAAAAAAAAAATAAGACGATGGACCCGCGCGCTGGCTGACTGCTCACCCGTCCACGAAAGCATCAACCTGTCATTGTCCGCGCGAGGGCGTGCACCCAACCTCGGAAATAGACGATTTCTTACAATAACAAGGGATGCCACGCGCGAGCGCGCGCGCCCCACGTAAAGTATGTATGGCTGACTAGTCATCCGGCAGAAAGCAAAAGTCTTGCTGTTGTTTTTTCTTTTCTCATCTTCCTTTTTCCCTCTACGGATCCGTACTTTTGCTTTTTTCCACACTCCTTTTCCCACCTCAGTTTTTTTTTCCCGTCTGCCTAACAGCACGAGACGCACCCAAATCCTGGCGTGCCGCCTCGCTGGGAGTTGGTGGCGACTACGGGGAATAGCTCCCGGACAAGGATACGACCCCTGCAAGCGTGGCTGACAAGGGCTCAATTGTGGATAGAAGCACGGGATGAACGCGAGCTCGGTGACGATGAAGGGCCTGCGAGGCAGAACCGATGAGGCTGGCGAGCTGATGGGGCTTTTTCTTTTCCTGCACAGATAACGAAAAGGGCATGCCTAGAAAATTCTTGTGCTACGGACCATGGAGGCACGCAGACCGACACGTGAGAGAAAGTTGTAATCCTTGGCCGCCTCATCTGCAGGCGGCGGGCCATCACAAAATGGAATGGGACCCGGCTTCTGGGTCGAACCACGACCGTCCGTGCGTTCCAGACACTATGTGCAGGCAGGGACACGACGTCTTTTCCTTGATGTAACGACATGATTGTCGCCCCGCACGGGAGATGTTCCGGCGAAGCTGGGGATTGCCCTTTCAATTTGGAACGGGGCTGGGAATTTCGCGGCCAGGCTCGACGCTGCGCAAAGGGGGAGGAGAAATTCCTGAAAGCGCAAAATTGGACATTCGGACAACACGGGGCGGCAGATTGTGCCTCAATCTTGACCCTGGCGGCCCTCGGAAACCGCCGACGGCTGTGGCAAAGAAAGAGCCTCTGCTGTCTGGACTGGACGAGCATAAGCGGGACAACCAGGATCTTATCCTATGCCATGCATCCTCGAGGCAGTATTCGCAGTCGGCACCGTCTGTCTGCCTCACGGCTGTGTCACAAAACGCTGGTCGCCACCGAAGACGTCATTATCCGACATGCGGAGCGGGCTGGCTCGAAAGGAACACCGCTATGAATAGAATCAAACATGCATGGCTGCAGTGTGTCAAGCGTGTTTCCTTGAGTCGCATCGTTGTTCGTTTTGACGGCCGTGCCGGACGTTGCATCACGATGCTCGCCGGCTTGCTGTCACTGCCAGCGCCAGCCCTGTGTTTTGACCGTATATTTGAGCCAGCACAAAAGTAGCCCTACCAGTCTTTCGCGCGCCTGCGTCTATAATAAGACAGGGGGGATCTCTCCTGAAGAATGGTCAGTGATGGGCCACAGCTGACCCTGCCGCGAGGGTACCACGCCGATCCCTACCTGATGGTGATGCGGGAGATGGACCCGCGATGAAGCCTGTGGCCGTGCCATGTCTACTCTGGCCCATGGAGCGTACGGTACATCGTACTGCAGAGGAAGGCTGGACTGGGAGCGAGGGAGAGGGAAGGATAGAAAAAGAAACAGTGACAGACGTCTCCGCCAATCGCCCATCTCGTCACCGCTGGGGTCTCTCATGCCTTTCTTTTCCTTCTTCCCGTTTCTTACATTTTTCTTTTCTTTTTCTGGGCACCCCAGGTATGGACCCGATGTCTCAGACTACAGCTGGGATCTTCGAGTTCTGTTTTTTCCCTGTACAGGTGTGCAGGCGGAATTGGTCAACCCCCCGCACGTATCAACAGGGCTTAAGTCTTGTGTATCCCAACCCAAACCAGGTTGAATGTCCTACCCTTCAGATCAACAGAAAGAATACCTGGTCTAGAAAAGGCTCTCCAAAGTAACGCGCAAAACGCGTTGTTGTGGGCCCGAAAAGCTACATCGAAGACCCCCGGTCACTGACCGAGCCCACTTGGAATAATTTGGCCTCGAACCTGTACAGAGCTGTTGTCGAAACTTGCAGGTGTCCTTCGGGCTTGAATGGCGGTGGAGATGTTATGCGAGAATCCATCTGATTCGCAAATACGAATGGGTTCCGTATATGCTGAGGGATTTTCGGTCTCAATCGTGCACCCGGCGCGAGTGACGCCGTCCCAGCGTCGCTTCCGACCTCAGCCAATAGCAATATTAGGCGACGGCAAACAGCCGGGCGACCAACCTGGCTCGCGAGCTGGACTTGGGCGCGGTAAACCTAATCATGTGTAGGCCCCCGTGGCTCTATTCCTTAGCGAGACGGGAACGTGCCGACCAGCAACTACCTTTCTTAGTAGTTTCCATTTCCGTGTTCGCCTCAACAAACAGCGAAAACCCCGCGCATCTGGTGGCCGACCTGTGTCGACCTTGCGAGCCTGCAGAAGGGACATGCCTTCATTACGTAGTGCCTGCACCGTTGACGCTGTAAGACGGCCTTTGCTGAGCTGTCATTCGACCAAGATCACTCTCGCGCTTAGTTTGCCTCCACAAGATGACCTCTTGGCCCCCTCCCCCCCCCCATCATTGAGGTTGAGAGAGAATAGCCGCGTCTCGGTACCTGCCTTTGGTTTGAATCGAGCAGAACTGAGTTCGCGAGCCTTACTGTGCCTTCTCGTTGAGGATCCGACGGTTGGCCATGTCAGCGCAGGAGGACAGCTTCGTGCTATTCTCAGGAATTGAAGAGAGTGCCGCTCGTTTTCTTCTCCAGCCAAGCGGGGATTCCAGAATCCCCCCCCCACGCGGCGCTGCAGGCAAATCGTGATGCATCCGCTGACCTCGTAGTCGATGGGTCTGCATCGAACGAAGGCACCAGGAGGAATGGGAACGCGCCAGACATCTGCCTTTCTTGAAGCGAAACCGTTGATAAAAACACTGTTGCGGAGGTGAAATCTGCCATAAGCCGAGTGCTCGGTTTCAGACCTGACGAGAGCAATCGGTTTTGTTTCCTTTTGCCTCGACTTTGACTGACAATCTTTGCGAAAGGCGGACGACGTAGTGCACGTCGTAAGCGGCGGCCATTCTGCGGCCATTCTGCTACAGGAAAGGGGGCAGGGTGGCAGGTCATTGAGAGATGGGGACAGGACTTGCTGCTACTCACAGCGCGAGGCGCACTTTTGGGACGTGGGCCAAATAAGGTAACTTATCGCGTCGCTACCCGGCGAATGCAGGTTTTCCCACGGCCCGGGACAGACTTTTGAAGAAAAATAAAAACTTGTTCGGTTTTGGGCGCCACCAGCCGATAACGTGAAGCCGCCAAGATTGCTTTTTCAACCCTCTCGCTTCCAATCAGGTGCATGAGGGTTGGAGGCTTGGCGATGGACTGGGAGCCATGACCTTCCAGACCCCACGATACGGGAGCACGAGGACCAGACTGCAGAAGGAAATTTGTCATGGTGCAGCTGTCGTTGGGGAATCGTTAGTGGCTGGCACCGTTGACCACGCGCCCCACCTGGCGAAGCTTCTCTGGCTGTGGGCGGCGCTGACTAGCGGCCGACAGCCGGGAGGGAAGGGAGGAGGGTTCAGCGGACGGACCCTTCCAAGGCTGCTGGCGCCGGCGGGGGATCCCAGTTCATTATCATGCACGACCTGGTCCAGGTTGGAAAGCATTGACGTCTCTGCTTGTCTGACGTGACGTGCCAACTCCATCCATCACCCACCGTACACCGAGGCTGCTTTGTTTTTCCCCAGACTGTTGATTTTGGCCAGCCGGTGAGAACCTTCACGATACTCCAATCATTGAGTTTTCCAAACCCTGGCTAGACCGAAATTTGCATCATTCCAGCTCTGCATCACAGCGTATTCCCTTCTTCACAGGACGACAGTTCTGTACAACAGCATTCGCATACCCATGACGCTCTCTTCTTGCTGAGGGACACGTCCCTGCACGGCGTCTCGCAGTAAAAGTGTGTTTCTGTTGTCCGGAACGAGCGTGTTGCCCTCATTTCATCTCGACCTATCAATGGTGTTCAAAAGCGCTCTGCGAGACTGATCATATAGACGGGCTGGGTACGCTTGCCGGTTCAAATCGCGCATTTGCGTGCGCACAGCTGTGCTCCGAGGGCAAGGGAAGCCAATCTGATGCCCTCCTTTCGGCAGTGAGACAGTCGAACCGTTCACGTCGGCGCCGAAGAGATAATGGATGCCGCCCAGCCTGCTGTCGCGACAAGCCCGCTGGTACATGGAATGCCCGGGTTTGCGAGATCTCGACGGAACCGCACTAGAATCCGAACACCATATAAGAGCGCATCAGCAAAGGATGGGAAACCGAGACGGCCCTCGCCAAGATCTATCAGAAACCCTCCGTCACAGCAGAATTTGTCGGCAGTCAAATCTACAGGCATAAAGTGGACGACAAAGACCGCTTCGCGTGGCGCGTCGGTCGGCACAAAACTTCCACTTTTGCCCTTGTCGGAGCGTCGAGCTCGCGAGGAGAAACAAGCAGCATCAAGCCCAGAGCTTCCCAACGGAGATATCGCGCCAGATGGCGGCTCAGCCGGTCGCGAAGGACGGCAGTTCACCGTTGCGAATGTTGGTAATCATGGCAGAATATACCTCAGGTATGTCACCATCGCAGGGTCTTGGGGAACAATGGGTAGTGGCGGCAGGTCTTTGAATGTCTCAGGAGTCGATCTCACGGGTGTCGTCCCGCCCTTCTGACTTTCAACGGTCTTGTGCAATGGAATGTTGGCTGACTTGACTGGGATTGGCAGACCCAGTGTTCGCCCGGCCCATCAGAGGCACCCTCAGCCGAGTTTTACATTTCCCGTGACGCCACCAAGCATCGCTATCGTGGATACTTTCAACCACGTGAGCAAGACACAGCAAGGAGACTGTATCACGAAAGAGAAGGATGACATCAGTCTTCAGACAGCGCAATGGACGCCGACGACCAGCGCCACGCCCGTTACAGCAACTGGACGCGCAATGTGTCGTCCTTCCGCTCACATGCGGCCGGGGCCGCACCGACGTGCCTTATCGGATAGCACCGCACACGAAGCCAGCAATATCCAGGAACACCACCAGCAACAGCGCTCGGTTGTTTCAAGAGCCTCGTCTTCAAATAAGGCCATCGAGCGGGATGAGCAAAGGCTGTGGACCATGGATGACTTGGCCGTCATCACCAGCGCACCTCTACTGAACATCAACATCCCGTCCTGGCGTCTCGGCACACCTCGCTTCACATTGAGAGGAACCCCAATGCTGCGTGGCTCGTCGTATGCCCCCACCGAAGAGCTGCGAGCTAGTACGGTGTCTGGTGCTAATTCATCGTCGCGACGCCCCAAACCGCCCCAGCTCAGCAGCGACATCGTGAGAAGACGGCCTCCGCGGTTGAATGTGCAGACACACCAAAGCCCTCCGGCAGCCCTCGAGGGGCAACCGAATCCGCCTGCGCTTCATTTGCCAACAGCATCCCGACATCCTGCTGGTACTTCGTCGCAACTGGTCGTTGAACCCTCGATGTTCACTGACCTCACATTCGGACCGGCATGCGATGACGCGCTCATTGTGAAGTACTCATCAACAAAATCTGTCACCGCTGCAACGCCGCCTCGGCTCGTCGCCGAGATCACGTCACCAAGTTTCCTCGACTACGAGCTTCTTTCTGACTTCTTCCTGACCTTCCGATCATTCCTCAAGCCCGCCGACTTGCTACGGATGCTAGTGGCTCGCTTGCGCTGGGCCTTGGATCGAAGCGATGAAGCTGGCATGATCGTCCGTGTCCGTACTTTCGTTGCTATCCGACATTGGATCCTGAATTACTTCGTGGACGATTTTCTTCCAGACTTTGACCTGCGTGTCATGTTTTGCGACCTGCTCAACGACTTCGTCGAGGAGCTAACCCGGGGCATCGTGTCACGGAACGTTCAGTTGAAAATCCTCTCTGAGCTCAAGAAGTGCTGGCGGAGAGTGTGTGCGCAGTTCTGGGATGTGCCCGAAGGCGGCAATCTTCACGGTTCTAATAACGCCATCATGCCAGGCGGCATCGCGGGTGGCCGAAGCCCCGATGCTTCTACCTGCGTGCTTTCGGACGGGTTAGCTCCTGAACAAAGTGAGTCGAAGGCGCGGCAACCTCTCTCGCCACCGTCTGCAGTGGCGCAAACATCCTCAAACCTTCGCGGCGAGATGACCAAGCCTTTACCGGTGTGCGACTTCGTCGTTATAGACAATCGCCCCGGCACTCCCGAAGACCAGACTGGCGAGCAGCCGCGCCAAAGCCCCACGTCACCGCATAGCTCGGTCAGCAGGGATATTGTGTCGTGCTCCTTCCCCGGCAAGAGCATGAAAACGTTCAGTCCAAACATAGCTCATTGGATGACGGCTCATCCGGCACCCGCGTCCACAAGCTTAGCAGTCAATGCTCGTGGTCCGATAGCAACGACCCCGAAAGCTCTGATTGGCAAGCGAGTGCGTCCGACTCAGATACACCGACGTAACAACAGCCTTTCAGACTCACTTCGGGATCACTGTTCTGACAAGGCATCGTCATCGACTGACCAAGATGCTTCTGCTGCCATGCAAATGGGGGGCAGCCTCGTTCGAGGCAACATGCTACCCCCCGGTCAAGCGTTGGTGAAAATCGAGTCCGCGGCCGGTCAACGTGGCCACACACACCGGCAGACAACGCTTTTCCGGCCCAGGGATCGCGAACTCGCTTCTAGAACTCGAGTATCCGGTGGAGCAATGTCGGGGTACGGGATGAGGAGGCTTCTTCGATCCGTTCACAAGGTACTGAAGACGCGTGGCCAGAGCATCAACACAGCGAGCCAACCCTCCAACCTGGCCGACATGCACATTTTTGAGCCCAAGGGCGCGACCACCAATCGTTTGCCCGGGTCTGCGATTGTTCCTCAAGCGACTCCTCTGCAGCCCAACAGCTCGCGACCAGCGGTGCGGATTGATCTTCTTGGTGCTGAGGTGGCTGAAGATTTCAAGAAAGCCGTTCGCGCAGAGGAGGAAGAGGAGGAGAAGGCCATCGCTGCCTCGGCTCAAGCTCTCATTGCTGTGAGACAGCATGACTCTCTGCTACCGTCGCTGCTTTCGGGATTGCCAGATGCGGCTCCAACGCGGTCCGCGGAAGCGCGTCGGCAATGCTCGGCCAGCACTGTCAACCCCATCTCAGTCGGAGTCTTGACGCAGAACCAGGAGCACAGACCGATCAGTGACATGGCAATTACCATCGGCAGCAAGTCCATTGTCATCGTAGATGACACTACGCCTTTCGAAGCGCTCCCTGCCCACGCCGTGCACCATGCCGACAGCCAGTCACTGAATACTCTGGCTGATTCTTTCATCCGCGGGGGTGCAGATCCAACTCCTCCCAACACACCTCCTTCCCGGTCCCTGCGTGCTGGTACGCCCCGGAGATCATCATATTTGCTCAATCAGCATATGGTGATGAGGCCGGTCATCGAGCAAGACGTACTCCCACCATTCATCCCCGACCTCGCAACACTGGAGGGTAGCCATAGCACGACTGCATCCGAGAATCTGTCGCGACCCTCCATCTCGCCATCCACACAAAGTAATAAGATTGCCCCGTTGAGTGGTGGCACATTTCGCATGTACCGGAGTGCTCGATCTCCGAAGAGCCCCCAGTCCTTCAACTCAATACTGCATCGTCGAGCTACATCGCTCAGGAAAACGGCAACTGCACCACTTGCTTGTAGACCCGGACCGGATAACATCATTATGGAGCAACGCCCAAATGTGCCAATCCCTGCGCCCCTCCGTACCCTCCGGAGACGGCCGGGAGGAAACTTGAAGGACGCCAAGCACGTTGGCGACCTCGGCCAGTCCGATTTGCGAAGGTCCCGCTCTGTCGGCTCTTTGGCTACATATACCGAGTCCATACAAAGTTCCTTTGTACTAAGCACCCGCCCGAACTCCGCCGGCAATCAATGCACGAGTCCTGCCTACGAGGCTGGGGCCCGAGACGATGTCTTTTCTTTGGGCCAGCTCACGAAGCCAACAAAGCGTGACCTTTCACTCTTGAGTGAGCGCGCATCCAAGCCAACTATGCGACCATCACTCGAAGCAGTGGCGCAGAAACTAGCGCTGATCTCGGATGATGAAGACGATGGCGTTGAATCGGCTCTTCTTAAGCTGGAAGGCAAGTTCCCTCCCAGAAGGGCCAGGCTTTTGTCTATTGTCGGTCAGAATTCCGAGCTCGCAGTGCGGGGAAGAAATGAATACCCCGAGCATAGACGGACACTCTCCTGTGGCGAGTCTGATTTCTCTGAAATTTCGGCGGTACAACGAGACATTGGCGACCTGGAGCGAGGATCTCACTCGGGTTGTCCTGACCGCGAGTTGTCTTTACGTCGAAGCATGGTGGAGGACATGTGCGCAACAGACACCTCCCCCCACGATCACGATCACAATCAAGAGCAAGGGCAGCAGGAAGCGGCGCAACCATCAGTGAGAGCGTTGAGCTCATTCCTCTCAGACGGGTCTCGGGATTCGTACTGCTCGATCCCACCATTACAGCGAGGTCTCGGCGATGAGACCGTCAAGTCCAATCCGCGCGGTTGGGCTGGTAGATCTATTCTTTGCGGCGTTGGCGATGACGGGGACGATGCTGATGATGACGAAGAGGATGAGTTTGACGGCTCGATGATTGACGCGGAACAGCAACGAGAGGATTTGTCCTTTGACTTTGTCCAGAGGACGGAGAGCATGGAGCGAATGCGGCCAGGTGAGACCGCTCCTCCGGCCGTGTCCAGGAAGGAAATCGGGTCATTCCTGAAAGATGCCGGTGCCGACGACAGTGACGATTCCCTGGAGCTGTTCCATGACGGTTCGAGCGCCCGAGACCGTGGTGTCTCGCCTTGTCCGCTGCCGAAACGATCTAGCGATGGTGAAGGAGCCAATGCCAAAGCGAAGCCGTCTACGGGTGCACATCTGACAATGGCCCAGGCATTGGCCACGGGCCCTGAAAGGCTTGACGCTTTCGCCAAGCCGGAGACTAGGCCCAGAAAGCCCCTGCCCCCTACGCCTGAATTGAGTCCAGTAATGGGTTGCACGGAAAGCCCCCAAAGGACAGCGGAGGCTGACCGCGCCGGCGAGGTCGATCAGACGGGTGCCGATTTTGTCTCAGCGTTTGCGAGCAAGACAGTCCCGGCCGTTCACCCAAAGCATTCCGTCCACCTGCCGTTCATACTCGCTTTCGACTCCGATGTGCTAGCGCAGCAATTCACGCTGATTGAGAAGGACGCCCTGACCGAGATCGACTGGAAAGAGCTCATTGATATGAGCCGCAAGGAAAGTGCGAGCACCAATCCACGGTCGTGGGTTGACTTCCTTCGAAACACGGATGCACAGGGCGTTGACGTTGTGATCGCTCGCTTTAACATCATGGTCAGTTGGGCCGTCTCCGAGATTGTGCTCACACAGCATATCGAGGAGCGGGCCAGGTGCATCATCAAACTCATACATATCGCCGCCCACTGCCGACGGTACCGCAATTTCGCGACCCTCGCTCAACTTACCTTCGCCCTGTCAAGAAAAGAGGTGTCACGCTTGACGAAGACATTCGAGCTTGTACCTCGGAGCGATCTCAAAACTCTTCACGACCTCGAGAGGCTAGTTACACCCAGCCGCAATTTTCACAGCATTCGCGAAGAGATGGAGACGGGCTCAGACGCTGGCTGCATCCCGTTTGTCGGCATTTATGTGCATGATTTGCTTTACAATGCCCAGCGTCCTACTGCGATTGCTAGCGCCTCCACGACGCATAATCTTGTCAACTTTCAGCGATTTCGCTGTGCAGCGGCCGTCGTCAAGACTCTCCTGCGCCTCATGGAAGCAAGCACGCGATACACCTTCCAGCCCCTCGAGGGCGCTCTCGAGCGTTGCATCTGGATCGGCGCGCTGAGCGACAGTGATATTCGAGCCTGCTCCCAGAATCTTGAGTAGTCTGGCAATATCTTTCTTTACGATGATACGCTGACGATTTCTACGCCGCTGTGTCTGGCTCTGGCTGCAACGCATGATGAAACCGCAACTCGCCATAACCAAGCATCGACCATGCCTGGCTGTCTGCGTTGTTTTGATCGTGGACCTCTTTCTTCCCGAATTCTTTCTCCTTACCTTGTTCTACCTTGGAAAGAGACATGACGTGCTGCTCATATATCTTTTCAAAGACACTTGTATATCCTAATCATACAGAAGCAAGCGAAGGTTCTTGACGCGTCTCTCTTTTTGGGCTCTTTGGAAAGCCTCCCATCAGAGCGACCCAGGTGCTTCTCCCCTTTCTTTGCCCTCGCTATCTTGTTCAGGCATGATACCAATTTTCTTGCCCACGCAGCCCGTTCTCCTTTGTTTGATGATTGGAATAGAGTTGAGGGCCATGATTATGTGGCGTTTTGGGACTGGGGCACTGGGCCATGGATGACGGCGGCCTATACCCCCCCAAACCAGGAGGAAGGTCTTGTGGCATAACGACTATTTTGTACATGAATGGAATAATTCACGCTGAACATTGATGCTGCGCGCTTTCCGTGAGACATGTTCTGCAGAAGACCGTGCTTAGTAACGTGCTTTGCTGAATAGTCACATTTCTTCGGTTTTTGCAGCTTGGCCGTAACATTTGAGGTCTTGATCAACACGCGCGTGCACTTTTTCACAACATTTGGCCAGGCAGCTGCGTGTCGAGGCACAATCTCACAACGTGCACACAGCGTTTCTCTGCAAAAGTTTGAGTCGAATAGCTTATTTTGAATAGTGGAGTGCTAGAAATCTAGCCGGCTTCACTCGAACAAAATAGTGCCGGGGAAGCCTAAGGAAGCAAGCGGGATAACGGTCAAGTCCATCCCTTTTTGGCTGCACAGGGCTTTCCCTCTCTTCTGCCGTCTTTTCATCCATCAAACCTCTTTGTTTCTTTTCTCTCTCCCCCCCTGTCCATGCTTCTGCCTCTGCTTCTCACATGCACAGCCAGACGTGCTGAGAAGCGAGGTGGCGTACGTGGGTGGGAATGACAAAATGAGAGAGATTGTGACGAACAAAAAAAACAGAAGTGAGTATCTTTCCCTCATAAGTGCAAACCAAATCAAACCGACAAAGCTTCCAAAACAACCCGTGAATTCTCTTTTTCTTTTCTGTTGATGGTGTGAGTAAGTGCAGGAAGAGTCCACAAACGCCTACCACCCAGGTAGTAGTCCTTTTCTTTTTCTCTTCAACGTCTGGAAGCTACCAGACTGGGTCAGCATCTTCCACCAATTCGGCGGTGGACTTAGTTTCGGCAGCGGGTTCCACCCTGTCTGGGTTGCCAGTGTCCTACCACTGGACTTCACCCTTGGGTGCCTCAGCCCACTCCCCAGTTCCAGTTCCAGTTCCAGGACCAGCGTTAGACCAGTCGCCAGGCTCAGCACCATCCCAGTTGGTACCGGTAGCACCGGCCTCCCATTCGCCAGTAGTGGTGGCAGCGACAGTCTCGACAGCAACGGTCGCGGGCTCCTCCTCGGCGGCCTTTTCTTCCTCGACCTTTTCCTCGGCCTCGGTATCGGGGTCGCGGTCTAAGATACACATGTTAGCGGCCAAGGCTTGCTTGTCGCGGGATAACAAAGAGTCTTCAGGCCGGGTAGAACATACAGAAGTACAGATCGGGCATGACATCCCAGGGGGTTTCACGGTTGTAGATAGTGCCGCGGAGACGAAGAACCTCACGGGCAAGCAACCACCAGACGGTACCAATGGCGTGACGACCCTTGTTGTTGGTGGGAATGGCAACGTCGACGTATTCAGTCAGTGAGTCGGTGTCGCAAAGAGCAATAACGGGGATGTTGACGTAGGAGGCCTCCTTGATGGACTGAGCGTCGGTTCGAGGATCCGTGACGATGATCAAGCGCGGCTCTTTGAAAGACCGGGTAATGTAGTTGGTGAATGAACCGGGGGTGAAGCGACCAGCAATGGAGGAGGCGCCAGTGTGGGCGGCAAACTTGAGCACGGCACGCTGACCGTACGGACGGGCAGAGATGACGCAAATGTCGGCAGGGTTGTCAATGGCGACGATGATGCGAGCAGCCAGGACAATCTTCTCCCTAATACATGTATTAGCATTTTGCCTCTTCTCTTGCAATTATATAATTCCTCCTTCACAAACGGCCGGCTACGAAGCTTCGGCTCGGGGTCTCTTGATTCACACTCAGGGAATCGTGTTAAACCAAAACACATACCAAGTCTTGCCAATGTTGATGATGTTGACACCGTCGGCGCGAGTCTTCCACAGGTAAGGCTCCATATGCACCTGAAGGTTCTTGCTGCCAACGTGGCATTGAGCGGCCAGGAGCATCTCGATATCCTGAGTGGTCGCATTGAGGACCGACGGCAGGTTGGTGGGAGCCATCTTGACTGGAGAGATTTCTTCCTTGAGGCTGAGCGTGAGGATGGAAGAAATAGAAGTGAACTTTGCGAACTCGGTAGCTCCCGAAAAAAGTTCGCGATGAGCCTCAAACGAAATTTCCGAAAGTGTGTGGGCTGGTGGTAGCCCTGAGGACGCTAGTGCTCAAAATGGGCAAGCGCCAGGGAGATCCTCCAGGCCGGCTTCACTAAGTCACGTGAGATACCTATGACGGAGCGAATGTCCAGAGCGATTGCCCAGAGCGATTGCCTGAATAGTGGACCTGTATCGGCGGGCTAGAGGGACGAGGGTAAATTTTGGAAGCATGTATGCTGAGCTCGGAATGGGGGACATGCCCAGATGATCCAGGTATGCCTCCAAGAATAGAGATGCTGCCGCGCCTGGGCACCGTCAACTGTATGTTATTCTATTCCTCCGGAAAAGAATTGGACTTGCCGGAAACTGACAAAGCTCTTCCAGTGTGCCTCCGGCCAGCGCTTCGTGCTGCGAAGCCCAGCTTTCTCCCCGTGGTGCAGACAGCAAGCCTCTCACAGAGGGAGAAGAAGCGCAAAGCGAAGCAAGACCCTTACAAATGGGCACAGGCGCAGCAGCGAAAAAATGCCCATCTCAAGCGGCGTGAGGAGCTCCAGAAGCACAGGGATGAGGAATGGGGGGATCCGGTTCTGGGCAAAACGACGCCTTTCCTCGAGTCTCTTGACACGGCTGGCCAGGCCAGCCTCAGCGAGGTGACTCGAGACGCCAGTGGCGAACCTCTTGAGACACCACACGCGCTGCCGACGACACCTGGACTTCGAAACCATTTTCTTACCGATGCTGAGTTGAATGAAGCCGTCAAGCATGCGTATGCTTTGGGCAGACCAGTGCAGGGCAGAATTGAAGCGCATTACAGTCTTGGCGCAGAGAAGGACGGCGACAGGAAGGCGAAGACATATGAGGAGAAGCACGCGATTGCGGTCGAGGCGTTGCGGCGAATAACGTCTCTGCAGAATAGCAGCGCAAAGGACCGCTTCCACGCCAATATTCGTCGAATTGTGGACGAGTTTGGACGCCACAAGACCGACAAATTTTTAACCCCCAAGCCACAATCAATTCACCCGAATACCGTTCCGATGCCCGGTCGCGCCGGACCTGACACGGGGAGCTCAGAGGTTCAGATTGCCATTCTGACTGCTAAAATCCGGACCTTACACAATGCTCTCCAAACCAACCGAGGCTACAAAGATAAGCATAACAAGCGCAACTTAAGGCTGCTGGTGCACCGAAGACAGAAACTCTTGGCTTACATGGAGAGAAAGGAGAGAGGCAGTGGTCGGTGGACAAACATGATAGAGAAGCTTGGCCTCACGCAGGCAACCTGGAAAGAGCAGATCACCCTGTAGAGAAGCGGAGTCTTCATACTGTAAAATATTGCTGTTCCATTATTTACATTGCTAAGCCATTCAGTAATGCCAGTGGTTTTCTTCTTTATTACTTAGTGAAGGGAAGCAAACAAACCAATCAATTTCCCGTCAAAACACACTGATAAAGTTGCCGATCCGATCCTTCTGGTTTTGGGCTATGCATTCGGCGATCCACGTAATGTTTCGTATCTCCTGTTATCTCTTGTTAGCAATACGCGCATGGAATGTGAGGCTGGATGGTCAAAAAGTACTTGTTCTCGCAACTTGACCCATGCGTAGACGATGGCGTAAGTGAATTGCCTCGTGAATGCGCCCTTTGAAATCTCCATCTCCTTCTGATAAAACATGTCCTCCAGAGTCTTCCCATCAGAGGAGCCGCCGCCCATGTTACCAGGTCCGGCGGATCCCCCTAATGATGCAGCATCGAAGAAGGTCTTGTAGTCATGCACACCGTCAACAGCTAGACGGACCCCCTCAGCATCGTCCGCTCTGGACAGCATCAAGGTGCCCTCTGGGTACAACTTCCCGAAGCTGGGATACAGTTTTTTCCGATCGGCTTTGGACAAATCGGTGCCGAACGAATTGAGCGTGATGTTGATTGCTCGTCGGTCGGCCTCGAACTCCAGAATCTCAGACATGACCTCAGCCGTGGGTGTGCCCGCCATGTCAGAATGCGAATTGACAAACTTGTAGAAGTCCTCGAGATAGTTCTTGTACAGGGTATTTCGCACGATCTCAATGTTGAGCTCGTCAAGGTCCTGGTGGCTGAGGCTTCCCTTGAAATATTGGGCGAGAGGTGTCTCGATCAGGACACTGTTGTATAACTCTTCGATGTTCGTAGCGACGCAGAGGACAGGCATAGTCTCGAACCACCCCAGCGGATGACATCTCTCCAGCAGCTCGCGTGTGTCTCTTTCGTGCAGAGTGCCAGTAATGAGCAGGGCCACGTTGTCGATCATGTAGCCATAAGTGACATAGTCCATGAAGGTCGCCAAGGATCCGACTGCATTGGCGCGGACGTAGCGAAACTCGGAAACCAGCTTATCTGTCGTCTTTGCTGCGAGGCTCGATGTTGATGGATTAGGTGGTAAGGAGGCGAGGAAGTCGCCATATGCAGGACCAAGCTGGAGCTTGAGATCTGATCCGATGCGTCAGTAATCAACAGGTCGAAGAGGTCAACAGAGAATCCTCGCACCATCGATTGTTTCGCATTGTGTCAGGTTGTTGTATGCTGGGCTGTTAAGCAGGCCGTTGCGGTAACCCCGAACAATGCCCTCGACATAACTATCTGTCTGTTAGCGGAGGATCGTCGATGCAATCCCGGCCATGAACGCCCTCACCCGTTGCTGACATTGAAGTATAGGCCCTCCATGCTCGGTAAAGGCTTTCCGAATGGCAAAGAGTATCTGATGGCAAGGCAGGCGAGAGAACAAGGCCACCAGGGATCAAAAGCAGATGCCCTGACATACATGCGTCAATGTACCTCCAACACGCCAGTGACGGCCCCACGCCAACTTGCCTTCGTCAACGCAGCCCCGGAATTTAGAAGCTCCGTGGTCCCGCCCTGCTTGTTTTCCAGCGCCCACTGAGGAATAGTGCCGAAGCAAAAGCCAAAAATTTTGAGTGGGTATATAGAAGCTGTCCGCCTGAAAATTTTACCCTCACATTTTATCTTTGCGCGTGCACAGTGACCGCAATTGTGCGTCGTGAGACAAACAAGGCCTTGTTAGTCGAGCAAGTTCGCAGGGGAGAGTCTTCATCTTCATCGAAATGTCTCTCTTCGTGCTTGCCGAAACGCCCGCAGGGTGAGTCTTTCAACGCGCATGCATTGCTCCCGTCTCTACTAACAAAAATGCAGCTATGGCCTTTTCAAGGCTGCGGACAAGAAGCTGTTCAAGAACGATGATCTCGCCGCTGAGCTGGGCCGACCTGAGAAGCTGGTGGAAATGTAAGACCGCAATCTCCCGTTTTCCTCGCTATACTTGAGCATCGGCGTCTGTTTCGTCTGCTTACACGTGTACTCGCTTTGCAGGTTGAGGTTGAAAAAGTTCGTCAAATTCGACAGCGCCGCCATGGCTCTCGAAGAAGCAGCCTCTTTGAAAGATGGCAAAGTGCCCGAGCTTCTGACAACTCTGCTCAACGACTTGAAAGGCGAGAAAAAGGCGTCGCTGGCTGTCGCCGACATGAAGCTCGGAACGGCCATCTCCAATCTACCCCAATTCAACATTACGCCCGTCTCAGGTACCAATACTATGGATGTCTTTCGAGGCATTCGCGAGCACATGTCGTCCCTCATTCCTGGACTAGATCAAGGAATCGTTGATCGCATGTCTCTTGGTCTCTCTCACTCAATGTCTCGTCACAAACTCAAATTCTCTGCGGACAAGGTGGATTCGATGATTATTCAGGCCGTCAAGCTCCTCGACGATATGGACAAGGAACTCAACGTCTATGCCATGCGGGCCAAAGAGTGGTATGGCTGGCATTTTCCCGAAATGGCCAAAATACTGAACGACAATATTGCCTACATGCGGGTCATCCTCGCTGTCGGCATGCGAACCAATGTGGCCGACACTGACCTCTCTGAGATTCTTCCCGAAGAGATCGAGGTTGCCATCAAAGCCGCGGCCGAGATTAGTATGGGAACAGAAATAATGGACGAGGACTTGGAAAACATCAAGCTGCTGGCTGAGCAGGTCATCAAATATTCCGAGTACCGGGCTGAGCTTTCATCGTATCTCGAGACCCGCATGCGCGCCATTGCCCCCAATTTGTCAGCTCTCGTCGGGTATTTGGTCGGTGCTCGGCTGATCGCCCATGCTGGCTCCCTTATCAACCTCGCCAAGTCCCCTGGGTCTACCATTCAGATTTTGGGTGCCGAGAAGGCTCTCTTCCGTGCTCTCAAAACCAAGCATGACACTCCAAAATACGGCCTAATCTATCATTCTTCCCTCATCGGACAGGCGACTGGGCGCAACAAGGGCAAGATCGCCCGTATGCTCGCTGCCAAAACAGCACTGGGCCTTCGTGTCGACGCCTTGGGCGACGACGATGAGGTAGATGAGGAGCAGCGAGCCCTTCTCGGCCTGAGCGCTCGCATCAAACTCGAAAATCATTTACGAAGGATGGAAAATAAGCCCCCGCTGCCCAAGGGTGCAGGCATTGCACCCTCAGGTGAGGTCGTCGGCGCTGGTGCATTTACACTCAAAGAAACCAGACGATACAACACCGATGCCGACGGTGTCGAAGCCAACGAATTGAATGGCGACTCGTCCTCAACCCCCAAAGATAAGAAGTCTAAAGACAAGAAACGGCCCAAGATCGAAGTCGTCTCAGAACAGCCTGATGAGGAAATGCGGGACGGTGAAGAAGATGACAGTGACGACGATACAGCTGCCACTCCTGCCAACAAGGTTGCCAAGCTTTCCAGTGCCGAGTACGAGCGTTTGGCCGAAAAGGCTGGTCTATCTGTGAAGAAGTTCAAGAGAAAGTATGAGCGCGGCGACGTTCAAATCAATGGGGATGGGACACCAAGGGTATTCAGTAAGAAGGAACTCAAGAAGCTCCGCAAAGCCGAGATCCAGTCAACACCATCAAAACCGGAGCCACCGCAACAACCTAGTTCCGAAAAGAAGAAGAAGAAGAGAAAGCACGATGACGACGGTGAGGCTGACGAAGCAGAGGCAAAGAGAGAAAAGAAGCTCAAGAAGAAGAAGCGCCACTCCGAAGCTGAGTAGAATTTGGTTCGGAAAAGGAGATATGTCTCTTCATCAGGCTCTCGGCGGGCGATGTGAAGCCCACACAGTGCCATATCATCAAAAGCAATTGTGATTGATACCTGCTGTCGTTGGGTGCGAGGGAAGAGGACACGGGCGTTCAAAGTTTTTGAATCAGAGGTCTCTCCGCCGGCGTTTTGGAGTGGATCGGTATTTGCTTGCTTTCTTCCTATTCTTTTCATCACGGCATTGGGGCGCGATTCGGATGCTTTATTTCTACTATTTTCACCCTGGTCTAGTCGCCTGTGGCTGCTGTTCTTTTAGCAGTTTCACCAGTCGCCTATCACCGACTGGCCGGTCATGGGGGATGATGGCACGGGCACTAATTTCGCTGGACATATGGCTGGTAAGGTGATGCCCGGATCTCATGCGTTGGGCGGGCGCAGCGTTGCTATCTAAGGATTGTATACTCCGTCCGTATCGCCGAACTTGAAGAATGAAGTGGATGAAATGGAAATGTATCTCGCATTGTTTCCCCATCGATCGTGACAGCTATTCGCGCCTCCCTTGGACACTAGGAAAAATTTCGGCCGTTGTCATCGGATTGCACGGTGCACCACGGCAGGCCTAATGCTCTTGTGGGCAGTGCTATTTCCATCGACTTAAGGCAAGTAGACGCGATGGGGCCATTGATTTCCATATCAAGTTTTCAGATGATGGACCACTACCCTGTATGACAAATGCATGTATGTTTTGCATCTGTTGTGAATTTGCATGACTCGGGAAAAGGCACTCCATCACGCACTGCGATCACTCCCCTCTAGGATCTTACTAACAACCTCAGTGGCCCATCGTGGTATGCAATAATGCGGTCGCGTCAGCGGCGCGGGAGAAAATTCCTTTTGGGCTCAACCTGGGCAGGTACAGTAGCAAGGGCCTTGTGCATCAAATCAATTGGGATTTTCGCGCCCGTGTTTCGAAATGTAACAGGGTATCTCGTAAAACTAACAACTAGCTATATTCCAGCAACACAAGAAGCGATCCTGAACATTCAAGCATGTTCCTCAAAGATCCATCATCAACTGCGCAAATTTGGTACATAGCATCTGGCTCACAGCTGCTCATAATAGTAGGGATGAAAGCCGGGCTTCAAAGTGCTTCCCTCACGGCGATTGATCGCCGTCTCGTGGAATATTACGGAAAGGGTAAAAAATCGTCGAAGACGAGAATGGCTCTTCGAGAGCACCGCCGTAATCACAGGGACCAGGCTACTCGTCGCCCCAGTCATCAAAGGTCAGCACATCAAGCTGTGACAGTCAAGGCCCCAAGCGCCGCTAGATATTCTCTATGACGCGAGCATTAATAGCGGATTGCATACTGGGATCCTGTCCTCCAAAGTCGTTCTGGATGTTGCCTTCGGTCTGGGCGCCGCTGCCCTCGCCGTAGACCCCATTGCCCAGGCCTGACAGAGTAGCCTGAATATTTGGACTTGAGCCAGGAAGAAAGATGACCTTGCTATTCGCCGATTTGGCCATGGCCTGCATCGCCTCAAGGTAGCGAATCTGCATGGCAGGAGCGGAGCTGAGGATGTCAGCAGCCTGTCGCATCAGCTTGGCGGATTCGACCTGTAAAACCGTCGTGTCAGCTTGTGGTCGCGACCCATTATCTCGTGCAAATGGTGTCAAGTACTGAGCGTGACTTACTTCTGCTTTGGCAGCAATGACCTTGCTTTCACCGATACGCTTGCTCTGCGCAGCCATGGAGAGGGATTCCTGTAGTTCCTGACTGAAAATGATGTCCTTGATGAGCATGCTTTCAACCTGCACACCCCATCCTTCAGCGACGTCATCGATAATTTCGCGAATGGACTCGGCGATTTCCTCGCGACGCTCGACAACATCTTGAAGAATGCGAGCCCCAATGACGTGACGCAATGTCGTCTGCGTACGCTCTAGCAAAGCTTGTCGAACGTTGGAGATGCCAAAAGCTACCTTGTGAGGAGCGACAATGTGATAGTAGATGACTGAGGTCAGGCGCAAAGTCACGTTATCCTTGGTCATGCAGATCTGCTCGGGCACCTCGGATAGTTGGATCTTGACGTCGATCTGAATGAGCTTCTCACTGAGAGGATTGACTCTGGTAAGGCCCGGATCGACAGCCTTGTAGAAACGACCAAACTTTGTGACGAGACCGACATTGCCCTGGTTCACGCTCTTATACGGATTCGGACAGCAAATGCAGCAGGGTATTGCTCCCAG
Source organism: Moelleriella libera RCEF 2490 (assembly GCA_001636675.1). Lineage (NCBI taxonomy): Eukaryota > Fungi > Ascomycota > Sordariomycetes > Hypocreales > Clavicipitaceae > Moelleriella > Moelleriella libera. Next base: position 176,970 of record AZGY01000005.1, on the reverse strand, counting down.
GGTTCCAAAACAAGCGCCGAGTGAGTTGACTGGAGACAGCGTCAGAATCAATGGCGTCAGGGTCGTAATGACAAGACAGCTAGAATCACCCACCCATGAATCCATAAAAGCCCCTGGGATTAGGATCAGTCCCGACTAGAGTGGCGTAGCTCTGCTGAAGGTCTTCCTGCTTGGGCGGGCGAACATTCATTTTTTGTTGCGCGTCATACGCCGGTGCCTTGCTGGAGGATGCGCCACCATTGGATTCGGCCATGATGGGCCGCGTAGACGAATTGCGGGAAGATATGGCTGCGGTTGTGTTTGTGTTGAACCCCGGAAAAGATCAGACAGTAAATACTGCCAGCTTCGACGGAGGCTGAGAGAAGGGAGGGTGGTTGGTTCCGAGATGGAGCGTTATTGACAAACTCTCGAAAGGCTGGCAGAAGCGGTGGCAACGGACGTGGGAGAGGGCATGTACTAATAGTGAAGGCGCACGGCCGCGAAAGAAAAAAAATAAGCCCATCGTGGCCGCTGACGTCTACCAACCGTGCCCCGTGGGTGTGAAGCTACCCAGGCAACCAGAAGCGAGGCAGTGGAGGCAGTCACAAGGAACGGATACCCGGCAATGTTGGCGGGGAAGGGAAGGAGCAGCTCAAACGCCACAGCAACAGCAACTCGGGCTAGCGGGGGGGTGGCCACTATTTTGCGCTCAACTTTTCAAGCCGTTGCGCAGAATTATTTTCGGCCACTGAGAGATATCTTTTGGAGACTAGGCGCCATCTCGCGAATCTGTCAAACCTCAGTTGAGAGGTCAAGAGTCCCCCTTCCTGAAAGGTCAATTTAGAAAATACATTTACATACGTCGGGCGAGGCATATCGGATTCTCTCTTTGGCTGACATCAGCCACCTAGCGCTGAGCTGCCAAGTGTCTTGGGCCGGTCGCGGGCGCGCCTCGTGACGGATATCGACTGATCCGAATGGCGTTGGGGGGCGTTGCAGCTCAATACGCAAGAGCAGGCAGGCAGCACCTCTGCGGCCACCTCTTTTCGCCTCACTCGCGTGAACAGCAAAGATGCCAAGAAAGCAGCTCCCGTGACCACCTCTACATACTTCTGCTTCTCACCGAGATCCACAAGTCTATGGGACCGGCTTAGAGACGCTGTGCTCAGATTCGACCGAGCAAATTGTCGTCCTCGGATTTTCGCCTCCTATAGGGGATCCTGAATGACACTCGAAGCGCCTCGCATCCCAGGTGTGGCACACGATTAGCGTCCTTTATTCCTCATGAAACCTTGACGATAGCACTTTCCAACCAGACCAGGCTGACGGTACTGACAGCGGCTGCCTCTCGATGAACTGCACTTCATGCATACTGTCTTTCAAAGAACCTGGTGCAAACGTCTTTTCAGGACTGCATTCTTTGCATAGAATTTCCCGCTATGACAAGTGTACTGTCATGAAAACGATGAGATCGAAGATCGACGCGTTGCCCGAGGTTGTCATGGAGTTTGCCTCATATGTCAGCCTGAGTGGCCAAGCAAGTGATCGTCGCGGGAATTCGACCGTTTTGGCAATTGCCGTGTGTCCTCACAGCAAAGTTTCTGGAAGCCTTCGATGCATTGCCACGATGGGCTCCTCACAGCCTCGATAAGTGAGCACGGGCCGGCCGGTGCATCTTACTTGAGCCATCACCCCCACATGAACTCGTGCCGTCTGTCAACGAATTAGCTTACCTGCCTAAAGTACTGAAGTACCTAGTGAGGTGTAGGGGTAAGTATTGACACCCCCGCAGGTATCTACAGGCGCTTCTCACCAGTAGAGAATCAAGTCAGCAAAAAAACAGGCATCAAATTATGGCACACTTTCGGAGGGGAAAAGGTTGATTCCAGGTGATGCTGGGGGTGACTCAGGCTCCCTGGTCAGTGACCCGACCCGCTGACGAAATGTACGCCTAATGACCTGTAGTAATATTGAAAGACAGTTTTGAGCCATGAGTTCACCAGAAGCACCTTTGCCAACGGGCTTCTTTGGTTGGCCCCTCGCTCCAGATCCACCCTGCACTAGTTGGCTGTTTTCTGGCCTCGGACTTCTTGGATATGGGCGCATAATCCAGCCTGCCTCACACTACGTGGTAGTGATGCCTGTCGGTCAGAGGAAATACAATGAGTCGAGAGTGCACAGTCGGGGGCTTATAGGCTTGGGCAGCATCCATGACGACGAAAAAGGCAAAAACTTGTCATAACACGGCCAGTGCCACGTCTTCGCGTCTCCAAGAGAAGAAAGGTGTGACACGGTGGGCGGGGCGGGGCGCTGCGTAGCCATAAAATTCCCTTTGATGCTTCCGGAAGCGATGTCATGTTTTGGCTTGGCAATACCGCCCTGTGCGCTTCAGTGACGCCACTAGGAGCAGATGGAGACTCAACAACACCTGCTGCAACGTATCGCCTTTTACACAACCCGTTTCTCAAGAAAAGTTATATACATGATACTTCTGATCGCTTGATAAACCACGCTCGTGTGGGCTGTCGAGGAATTTGCCAATGGCAAGGACGCAGAACCTACATGCCCGTCACCGGAGCTCGGGCTCTTTCATGAAATCGGGAACATCGATGCTCGACTCTCCGCCTTCCTGCCTCCCGCTCAGCATGGTCATGGCTATGTCGTCCAACGTCTCGACTCTGGCCGATGCTTGGCTTGCGCTCCTGGTGATTGGAGGGTCCGCGGCGCTAGGTCTCGGGCGTGCAGAGTCCGCATCGAAGGCATAGATCTTAATTCCGCGCAGATGGGTGTCCTTGCCATTTTGATGATTCTCCAGAATCTGCATTTGGAACACGTAAGAGACCAAAGTGTTCCCATCCGGGCCCCCACCAGTTCCCGCTATGGGAACCTGCTGCCAACCCACCGGGCTGTTCATTGTCATTGTGGCGAAGTCAATCAAATTGTTCTCGCTGGTGCCTGATTTGAATACAATTTTGGTGGGCGTGTACGATTCATCCTCGTTGTAGTCGACGTAGAAGCGTATATCTCGTATGCCAACGCGCTTCACAAAGTAGACTGTAAGTTTGTGTGGTTGGGGACCGTCAGATCTGACCGAGCTCTGTTAGCTGGCCCCTTGAAATGAAGACATGCTTGAGGTGGAGGTTACACACTGCCAGAACAGCTTGAGGTCGTCGCTCTGCAGCTCATCTATACCGTTTCCCGGCTTGTGACTGCTGACGATGAACTTGCCGAGGTTTGAAATTTCTTTCAGACCAATATCGGCCGGGTCGACCAATGAAATGGGCTCTTCTCGATCTGCAGCATCATCATCATCCTCGTTTTCGACTTGTTCCTCAATGCTGGTGTCTTCGATGTCGTATGGCCCCTCCGACGACATCGTTACGTCTCCATGCGTTACGTTTTCCAAGACCTGCATCCGGTTGCCATGGCGGGCTCTGGCCATGGCCAGGACGCTCTCGTCTGGCTCATCCGGCCCGGAGCCGGATTCGTCTGATTGAAATGGCATGCTAAGCCGTGTGTCTACGGAGTCTGTGGTCAGACGGTTCTCAGCAGTGCTGCTCGGGGAAATAACATGACAAGTCAGCCTAGAGATGGTGACAGACGCGTTGGCTGCCAAGGTGGCATCTTGCCTTGTACCGCGCGAAATGGTGGCCCAGGCACACGAAAGACGGCTGTCTCTAGACTGCCGACAAAGGGTCACGGGCCAGACAACGTGACGATTGTGACAAGAGGTTTTAGGCCATTTGCGGAAGTAAATGGAGTCATGCGGTATTTGTGACGAATATATTTCTTGGTGTTCACGACGACGGACTTGGCATGGTGAAAGAAGGCAACCGGGATGGATTAGCCGGCCGCTTGCCGTGCACTAGGAAACCCAAAGCCATCAAATCCGGGAGGAGCAACCAGTCACATCATGCTGATACATGCCGGGTCTCAAGGCCAAGCCGGAGTGCGAGCTCGAAATTACCCCAAGCCCCGGAGCCGACCACGATCTGCCGGCCGAGCCGGGGGGCACATGCTCAGACGACATGGGACAACGAACGACGGTGAAATCGAGACGTGACTCACCTCTGTGCAAGCGAAAAGGATGCAGCGCAGGCAGCGCGGCCGCAGCCTGCGGCGAGACGTTGCGGTGGAGAGAATCGGGATATGGCGTGCCGTGCTGCTGCTGCTGCTGCTGCTGACGGTGCTGACGAGTCCGTACGTGCAACGGCGGCGTGTGTAGTTGATTGGGTGTCCGGGGAGGTCCGAGGACGGCCGCGTCGGAAGTCGCAACTGCGCGTTGTTGCTGCTCTGTGAAACCTTCGCCCTCGCCTGCCCACTGCTCCCCCGCAGCGTCGGCAGCCACCAGGCGAGGGCGAGCTTGCCGCATTCCTCGGGCGCTGTGCATTGGTGTTTCGTTTTCCTGCTAGCATCGAGGTTGAGCAGCCACACCAGCCCAGAAGACGCGGATTGGCGGGCAGATGGAGGGTGGTGGGCACGGGTACGGCTACGGCTTAGTCCAACGAGTCATCGTCGGTTGAGCGGGAGCCAGGTGCCACGCCGCAGAAACAGCGCACCAGGTGCGCGTCTTGGCGGTATGCGACCGATCATCACGCTCGGCCGCCGCCATACCGCTCGTAATTTTCTTTTTGTTTGGGCCAGATTGCTGCCCACGCGCCATCACTTCAGGGGCCTGCTAGTCATGGGATTGCCTCTTGAAAATTTCGCCTTGTCGTGTGTCCGTGTCTACACAAGGTACCTACATAAAGTAGGTTACTTGAAGTACTCAGGTAGGTACTTAACCTAGTAGGTAAAGTACATATGTACGGTATGAGGTTTGCGACTAGCCAAACCTTCAGGCCATGTGTCGGTGCAACGTCGAGAGCGGGAGACAAGAGGAAAGGGAAAAAAAGGAAAGGGAGGGGAAGCTTTCGGCTCTGCCGTGTCGCCAAGAGGACGCAACACCCCTTTTGTGCTCCCCCAAAAGATGCATGCCTGCGAACTGGACCCGACATCAGATCGATAGATAACATGGGAATGGGAATGAGCCATCTGCTCGTCAGACTAGCGCTCCGTAGGCCGCCGACCCGCGCTGACAGAAGGAGAAGAAGGAAGGACCCCACGCCCCAGGCTCCACGTTGTTGTGTTCCAATGTTTATGACGCCGTGCCACGGATTGGCGCTAGCAGCAAACCCTCGCAAATAAGACTATTATTTTTCCCTCGTTGCTAACAATTTCCTCTGTTTTCTTTTCGTCCCGGGTACCTCACACAGCCACAGCCACTGTGACGACGTCAGACTTTCCCCCTCGGCCATCGTGCCGCAGCCCATGAACCATGGATCACACCGACCATGGCGGCGCGTCGGCAAGTCGTCGCTCCACCGCTCAGCCATCACCCACCGATGCGAGCCAGGAGTTTCGCGAAGCAGCGGCCGCTCGTTCCGGCGACGGCTTCGGAGAGAGCTATCAGTCGACTGATACAGTGAGACATCGACCGGAAGGCGCTGGATACGGTATGTCGGGCTCGAACTCTCTCGTTCTCGGAGTCGCGGAAACCCTAACGCTTCTGCCAGGAACCATCGGCAACAATAACACGGCGGCTGCTGTCGAGAGCAGCAGTCAGCGGGCCGACTCCTCGTCACAGGAGCGATCTGCTTCCAAAGGCACGGGGCAGCCGTCGCGAGCCGGCCTGAAGCCGCCACATCGAGTCAAGTCATTCTCTCGGCTGCGGAAACCGCCTCTGCCTCGACGAACCTCGTCCAACACTCCGCACCGTGGCGAGATCTTCTCTGCTGAGGATTATGTGCATGAGCTCGAGGCCGACGCGGCCCAGCGCCAGGGCCATACTGCCAGGCGGAGGACCCAAGCTGCTCTCCCGATAGCACGGCTGCAGTCATACCGTGATCCCGACGAAGAGGACGAAGCCGAGCCCTCCAGGAGCGGCGTTCCCCCCACCACTGCTGAGGAGGACGAAGAACAGGAAGGAAGTGAAGACGAGATGCCACTGGAAGAGCATGTCGACTGTGACTCGGAAGGCGAAATAAGTGACGCCGAGAGCTTCACGCTCAAGGATAGGCAGCAGGCGATCAACCAGACGCACCCTTTCGGCATTCGAGTCTGGAAGCCTGCTCTGTACAAAAAGGATCGTTCCATTCAGAAATTCGCCCAGGCTGACATCCACTCGTCGCCTGGCGGCCGAGTGAATAACTGGCTGGTCCTCTTTAACCTCGTCTGGACCCTGGTGTTTGGTTGGTGGATGGCCTGCCTCGCTGCCTTCGGTGCCATCGCTTGTCTGCTCTTTGCCGCCGCTCCGAGCGCTCGGGAGTATGGTCGAGTGCTGTGGGGGCTCGCCGGGTATTTGTTCTATCCGTTCGGCAAGTTTGTGCGTCTGGAGAAGGATGAGGCGTATCTGCACGAAGACCGTCACGAGGGCCGTACCATGGCCGAATACGAACAGTGGCAAAACGGCGACTTGGAGTACGGGCGCCTCTTCTTCGGACCTGACCGCAACCGATCCATTGTTGGACGATCGCGACGGAGCATCGACTCGGACCACAGCGAGACAGAAAGTCTGCTGGGCCGCGGACGGCGAGGTGGCCCTCGTGACATGCACCCTCGTCTCAAGAAACGATTATTCGGTCGAGGCGAGTGGAACGTTGGCCGGGTCATCTTCTTCATCTTCTTCTACTGTCTCATTTCGCCTTCCCTCATCATCACCTCGGCCATTTGCTGGTTCCTCGTATTCTGGATTCCCATGGGCAAGGTGACGATTTTACTCTTCGACCACCTACGCCGCCACCCTCTCGCCCTCTCCTTTGAGTCGCATCTTGCCTACATGCGGAGTGACGACGCTGCCGACTCGTCCATTCTCGTTTGCACGTACCGGGCTGTGGGTTCCAAGTACTGGAAGTACACGGTAGATGGCACCAACATTTTCCTCATCAATCTGATGGCCGTTGTGTGTTTCGTCATTTTTGACTGGGCCGTGCTCGAAGGCGTGCTGCATTGGGACAGCTTCATCACCTCGCCTGCCTTCCTCTTCACCGCCGGCCTGCTCTCCATCATTCCTCTGGCCTACTTCATCGGGCAAGCGGTGGCCTCCATCTCGGCCCAGTCATCCATGGGCCTCGGCGCTGCCATCAATGCCTTTTTCGCCACCGTGGTCGAGGTGTTCCTTTACTGTGTTGCTCTCAGCCAAGGTAAAGGCCCGCTCGTCGAGGGCAGCATCGTTGGCAGTATTTTTGCTGGTATCCTTTTCCTGCCCGGCATCTCCATGTGCTTCGGCGCTCTCAAGCGCAAGACGCAGAGATTCAATGCCAAGTCGGCCGGTGTAACGTCCACCATGCTGCTCTTTGCCGTCGTGGGCGCATTCGGCCCAACCCTGTTTTACCAAATCTACGGGACTCACGAGCTGAGCTGTACGGACTGCGAAGACTCGGGGCCGGGGGCGCCAGGCGGCCGTGGCGAAGCTCGTGGCTGCCGTCGATGCTACTTCTCACAGTCTCCTGCTCTCGACGACCGATTCTACCTCGAGGCGGTGCGCCCGTATTGCTATCTGGCTGCCGCCATGCTTTTCTTTTCATATTTGATTGGCCTGTGGTTCACGCTACGCACGCACGCCGCCGTCATCTGGAATGCCGAAGTCGAAGAGAAGCGACAAGAGGAGCAGCATCTGCAAGCTTCGGGCCTCCGCACCTCTCAGCCCTCGGCGGCCGAGACTACGGGAGCGGACATTCGCGACTCACATCTCTACAGGCGCATCCTGGGACAGTCCTTGAAACAGGTTGGGTTGCCGATGCGCCCAGAGGAAGGCAGTCGTCATCCGTCCGTCAACCAAGATCCCAACGGAGCGCCGACGGGGGCCATACCGCATGTCGTTCCTCCGAAGATAGGCGACGAGCCTCTGCGGTCGACCATCAACGTACCTGGCCTCAGCCAAGCCGATAACACCGCCCTGGCTCGCGAGGTCGCCCAGATCGCAGCGACCGCCGTTACCCTTGCCTCTCGAGATCGCGACCGCTCGCGCAAGTTGTCTGCCGTTCCGGGTCAGCATGGGACTGTGCGGCATCACCACGGCCATGGCGACGAGACGGTGGCAGCGGCAGAAACGGTCACAGGCCACGCAGCGGCTCACGGCGGTCACGATGCCCCCAATTGGGGCCGAGCCAAGAGTGCAATCATTCTGCTGGCCGCCACAGTTCTCTACGCCGTGATTGCAGAGATTCTGGTTGACACTGTGGACGTGGTGCTGGAGAGTTTCTCGATCGACCAGAAGTTCTTGGGCATCACGCTTTTTGCTCTTGTTCCCAACACGACCGAGTTCCTGGTAAGTCTCTTCGCTTCCTGTCTTGAGGGATTCACGGCTGATTGTGCCCGTCTTCGGATAGAATGCCATATCCTTCGCCATGAATGGCAATATTGCCCTTTCCATGGAAATTGGATCCGCGTATGCCTTGCAAGTCTGCCTCTTGCAGATTCCAGCGCTGGTCCTCTTTTCGGCCGTTTATCCGAACATCCCCAGCGGTGGCGATCCAAGCAATTTTACGTTTTCGCTTCTCTTTCCGCAGTGGGATATGGTCACGGTCATACTGTGCGTGTTTCTGCTGAGCTACGTTTATGGGGAGGGCAAGAGCAACTATTTCAAGGGTGGCATCCTGGTTTTGACGTATTTCGTTGTCGTGATTGGCTTCTACTTTAGCGGCTTCACCTCGGAAGTGATGGGCATGCAGCGGTTTGACATTATGGGAGCCGACGGCAAGTACCAGAGCTTCAAGACGATTGGCCGTTCGACGAGCGGACGAGCCTATCAAGTGTAAGATCAGGGCGCAGAGCGGATGAAGGGTGCAGAGAGGTTTTTATGGACGAAGTCACGAGTCGCTTTGTGTGCCGCCATGCAGTCGAAGGGCGTGGCATGAGTACAAACATGTATATACGGCGTGAAGCTGTCAGTATAAAGACAAAACGAGTATGATTTTGCATTGGTAGACCTCCTTCCTTGATTTTGCATTGGTAGAACCTCCTTCCTTGTTCCTCGTTTTGCGTGATAGGTCGAGCGTTGGCGGGCAATCAAGGATCTGATCCACGGGACGGACCATCAACAGAAAGTGCAAGATGAATCAAAACATAGCGTGTAGAATGGTTGACGTGGCGTCGAGGTTCTACTATCGCAGGTAACAAGTTTTCGTGTACTTTATAAGGCTGGTCTCAAAAATTGGTATGTCAGGGCACAGCACCGGTTTTCTTGGCGCGGGCGCACTGGGTGCGCGACACAGCCTTTCCAGTACGCACATCAGCTCGCATGCTAGGTCTACAATCATGGCAATTCTACGACGCTCTTCTTCGCGCCCGAGCAAGCCCAGGTTGCAATGAAAAGAAATGAGAAAAGACACCTGTCAGACGTCCGTCAACACCCACCCTGTCCGCGCGCCCGAGGGCAGACCACAGACAGGGTCGAGATCATCAACAAAGCATCCCCGCACCAAGGCAGGGAACAATCTCTCTATACAGCTCGCGGCCCAAAAGGACCAGGAGCCGCCATCCTTGCGGACAGGGCGAGAGGACCAAAAAGCTTTCACTCTAGGGTGTCGAGGATATACACTCATCAACCAGGGTAGCTCTCGTGGCTCTTTAGAAGAACCAAGAGGTAAGGTCGATTACTATAGAAATGATTCTTCTGCAGAGGGGGGTCAGCGAGCTGCTTCATTGCGATAGCCTGGTTGCGATGTTGAGGAAATTTTGTTGTGCTTGAGGGGGAGAACAAGCTTGGGGGTGCACATACTGAAGTATTGTCGACGTAAAGAAGAAAGGAAAAAAAAGATGAAAGGGCGGGAGGTGGTGCGGTGTTTTATAGTAGGTTTCTGGGCGGGGCGGTGAAGAGGGCGCTGGTGGGTGACCGCCCAAAAAGTTAGTTTTTTTTGCGCGGCAGAATTCTGAAATTTTTGTATTGGCGGCGGCTGGTGCAGCTGCTAACTAGCCAGGCTGCATATGGCGCCAGCTGCCAAGCAGCGAAATTTTCCGTTAATCTCGGTTCACAGACATGGGCTTGTTCATTTCGGTTCTCGCAGCTCGAGTCAGGTCGTGCAGGAAAGAAAAGGAACTGACTGCGGATGATTCCGTGATATTGCGCCCCGTGTGATATTTGTACCTACATCCAGACACAGCATACAGTTTGCAAGACTTTCGGATGGACGACAGTGTGTCCATTCCTTGATTTCATCGTGAGATGACGCCAGTCCCTATTTCTTCCACCTCCCATCGTGAATTATCGCCCTTTTGCGTAATGCCAGAAGAGGAAGCGCATATCACAGCGCTACCTGCCTACCCGTAACCGCGAGTCCATCGTAGACCTAACAGAGTACAGACACAAGATCGTTCCCAGCCCTGGCAAGCTTCCTCACCACCACCCGCGCCTCGCAGCATATTCACCCATCGTCAATTCAGGGTAGATGATCTTGATACAAGCCCTCTTCCTCGATGTACGCCCTCACCCCGTCGCTCACCAAATCACCTAGCTCAGCATCACTCCCATAACGCCTCCTCTTCACCACCTCTCTCACCCGCGAACTGCTCACAGCCGCGCCCCCGAGCCCCGACACCATCTCAATCCTCTTCACCCACGCAGCATCTCCCCCCATCTGCGCCAGCCCGCCGCCCTCCCCCAACCTCTGCAGATACGCTCGCTGCTCTTCCACGGCTCCCCACGCATCATCCGGCCTCGTCGTGACCCTTAGCCTCGCCCCCAGCTCGCTCCCACCACCACCACCACCACCGCCATCACTGACAGGCGCGAAAAAGGGCCCGAGGGCCGCGCGCATGGCCGACGGTGAAGCGCCGTAGTACTTGGGATCAAAGATGCGAACCACCGTGTCAAACCCACACAGAAACACTTGCTCCGGCGGCAGCAGCCGCAGCCGCCGCCGCTCCTCTCCCCCATCGGCACTGTTGGCAGCACATGCAGGGTGGTGGTGGCGGCGGTGGTGGTGATAGTACGTGCCTGATTCGACTATGCTCCGCGCCTTGTCGTGAAAGAAGGGCATCGTGGTCACGCCCAGGTCCACATCGTGGGTGGAGCGCAGGTCCCGAGCAAACGCAGCCATCATGCCCAGTCTGGTCGGGTACGCGGCCGGAGCGGCCTGCTTGTCGGCGTTGTTCACCGCAAGAAGGAGCAGCAGGCGCGTGTTGTCGTCGTCGTCGTTCCCGGCGTCTCGCAAGGCCGACGAGGCCATTTGGGCGTGGGCCCGCGTCGGCGGGTTGAAGCTCGAGTCCAGCACGATGAGCTTCTTGGCCTTGAGGGCATGCGCCCCGGTGATGCCATCGTCACCTGCCGTTGCTGTTGTCTTGGAGGTACTGCCGGTGGTGGTGGTGGTGGCGGTGGTGGCGGCGGTAAAAGTAGCAGCAGCAGTTTGCTGGGCCGTCGTCACTGTGCCGAGCACGCGAAAGGCATCGTGTGACGATTCAAATGCTTGCAGGGAGCGGGCGAAGAAATCAATCGTCTGCTTGCGGTTCATGTTTCCCTCATGTTTTCTGTTCCTTTCTGCATTGACCCGGTAGAAGCCTGCCTTGTTTTTTTTGCCTGGTTCTGAGGATGTCACGTAGCGCTCGCTGCGTCCTGGTCAACCAATTGAAGGCGACGGATGGCTGGATCGAGCCGACCTCATGGAGCATTATGACTCTGCATACTCAACAACCCACAAACGTAAGCCACGGCCTCAGCACTGTTGGCCGTGGCAGAATTGCCATTGGATCTTTATGCTCAATGGACGCGTCCTGTTGGGTTCGAGAGGTTTTCAATTGATTGGTATCGACCTCTGCACCTAATTACAACTCGTCGCTATGCGCCACGTCCATCACCCCTCTGCCGAACCATTTAGCAATCGTCCCAAACTTGTCCTCGCTGTTCTCCAGGTCGGCCGCAAACAAGTCGTGCTTCTCAGCTGCCTTTCTCTGCTCCTCTCTCATCTTTCGAATGAGGTCGTTGCCCCCTGAGCACTGCGGACATTCCACGTCGCTGTCGCCGTCCTCCCCTCCCCCTCCGCCGCCGCCGCCCCGCAAACATCGCTGGTGGAAGCTGTGCTTGCACAGGAAGTGCACCGCCGGCAGATCCAAGCCCTGTCCGCAGTCGGAACACCTCGTTGCCTGAAACACGGCTGGCTTGGTACCCAGATCTACAATCTCCGCTCTCCGCTTTTCCGTGTCGCTTCGCAAAGTGTCAATTTGCCGCCGGTTCGCTTCCATCTCCTTGCGCTCGCGGGAGATTGTGTCGTGCAGATATGGCTTGATCATGCCCATCGTCGCCACGCCCCCACGGGAGGACTCCCCGACCAGGGTCTCAACGACCTGCAGCGGTGCCATGAGACCGTCCTTGTCAATCTTGGAGAGGACGTTGGCCAGCTCGTCAGGCCCGGCCTCCTCGAGCACCTTTGGATCCGACGTCAGATAGGCAAGGGCCGCCGGATAGAGCTGTGGCTCCTCGGGTCCGTATCTCCGCAGCGCTTTGATGGCCCCTCTGGTGTCCTTGGCCGACGTGTACGACCTGAAGATGTCCGAGAGAAGACCCGCCTGCTCCTTGACCAAAACTGTGCCGTCACGAAAGTTGGACAAGTCCGACAAGAGGAGCACATTGGAGCTTTCCATGGGAACATGATCGCCCTCAATCAGCCGCTTAGCCTTGGCCTCCCATTCTTCCCGATAGTGACCCTTTTTCTCGCCTGCTTTGTACAAATACATCTCGAATAGTGTGGTATAGAGGTCGGATCGATCCGAAACCTTGATATCCTCCTCCTTGAGACACGCTTCGAGGAACGTGATGAACTCGTCTGGGTGGTCAATGAAGGATGAAAAGGCCGTTCTGGGCGCCGGTACCGCGTACTTGGGCGGGGGATGGTCCTCTTCGTTTTGCGAGACTCCGTTCGTAGCCATCCGTTTGCTGTTGCCAGGTGTTTCTGGCGTCGTCGAGGATGCTCCGAGGCTAGGAAATGGCAAATAGTTGGAGAAATTTTGGACAGCGCTGGCCGCGCCAGAGGTGAAGCCACCTGTGCTCGGCGTCTCGCCAACATTGGGCACAGTCGCCTTTCTGGGACGATAGGCGCCAGTGTAGTAGGTGACGAATAGCTTTGTGGCTTCTTCGGGACAGTGTTCGATCAAAACTCGGGCATACTTCTGCATGCAAGGGTAGGCCTAGGAGAAGGAGTAAACATCTCAGACCGGCCTGACGTTGGGTGGGTCAAGAGAGCACATACTACCTCGGCATCCTGCTGCCATATATAGTCCAAAGCCTCGCCGTAGCTCTTTGAGTCCTCAATGAGGATGTCTGCCACCAACTCTGTCTCGCCATGTCTTTTGGCGAGATACGCAGCCTGCTCGTAATATCCCCCTTGTCGGCACATGGCGATGGCTGTGTCCAGATCAAATGTCAAGTCCCCTGGGGACTTGATGAACTTTTCCAGCTTTTGAATATCCTTCAGCTTGGCATAGCAATTGAGAAGCAGTGTCGTGTGATCAGCGGTGGCTTTCCGGTGCTCGTGAAGCTGCTCGAGGTACTGTATGAGATTATGTATGCGTTGAGTGTCGAGAAACTACAGGCACTCGTCAGATTGACGGCAGACATGACAGATGGAAGACCACGAGAGAAAACGCACCTTGCGTATTACTTGCGACGGCTCTGTTGTGTCAATCGCCCGGATATATTGAACCATGGCACCGTCGTAGTCTGCTTTCTGGTAGAGATGATCGCCGAATTTGCGGTAGATGATACTTTGCTGCTGTGCGTCCATGCCGGACTTTTGAGCCAGCTCGATGGCCAAGGGAAACATGTTGCGTTGGTAGAGCATTTCCAGCCTTTGCTGCAGTGGCTTCTCGTGGTATCTATAGACCTGGAACATCCGTCAGCCTCGGCACGGTCGATTGCATCTGCGGCGGTTGACTCTTACCTTGCCTTCTTCAGACATGACATACAAATCGCCCCAAACATCAAAGATGAATCTGACAGGCGACATCATTGTTTCGGAGTGGGCAACGATGCGAAGATCGGGCTCAAGGAGGACAAACAGTGTGGCGCTGAACAAATCGTCGTTGCCGCTGCTCCCAAATCGTCGTCGTATGCTATCTGGATCTCGTCCATTTGGCACTGACGGCAGACATTTGATGGCCATGTATTTGTTGTGCACCGCAATCATTGTTTTGGGCGCCTCGTATGCCTTGGGCGGGCCCCGTCCGTTCAGCGAGTATGTGTAAATGGCATCGTCTCTTGCCACCACAACCTCGCCCGTCTCTTTGTCAAGAGCCATGCAACCCCATGCGCAGCCGTTGTCTTCCACAGTCTTGGGAGGGAGGCCCTGACCCTTCCTGGACAGCCCGAGTCGAACGATCCGCGTCGTTGTCGAGATGAAGAGGGTGGTGAGCGCATCCTCCGTGGCCAGCTGCACGCCCGTGACAGGTTCCTCTGAATCGTAAACGATCCGCTGCTTTGTACCGAGATCGTGGACGAGATCCCCTCGGATGACGGTCACGGAGCCGTTGCCGAAGCCAACAGCGATCTGGGACAGGTCCTCGGAGGCAGCAAACGCGGATATGGGAAACTGCCGTCTGCCGTTGTTGATGGTCAAGGTGCTCAAGCAGGTGGGCATGTTGCTCTTCTTGACCAGCTTGTCCAGCGCCCAAGCCTTGAGGACAGGCTCATTGCTAAGATCTTCGGCAACGGTCACGAGCAAGCTGGTTCCCTCGACCTGGCGCATGTGGGTGACTCGGCCGGCCTCGTGGGCTTGGAACTTCCTTGCGATTTGCCAATTCTTGCTCACAATGCTGACGGAGCCATCGCTGCCCCCGATGAAAAGGCTGCCGGAGCCTGTGCACACGCTCGATATTTCATTACTCTCGAAGAGGTTGCGCGCGTCGTCATCGTCGCCGTCGTCGGAGAAGGCGACTCGGGAGACGTCGAAGAAGTCGAAGGACTTCCACTGAGTTGCGCAGATACACCGTCAGCATGGGCACGCAACAATCACCGCTTTGTCGAGTCGCGTCTTTGGCTCGGAGGTCTGGTACGTACCGAAATCGCCATGGCGATGCATTTGCCGGCTCCGTCTGTTGTTGCAGGATGTGGTCAGTCGAGGGAGGCGACGATAGCCGAGCGAGCGATGACGTTGGGTGGGACGCCGAGCTTGGTCTGGTGCTCGGTAGCTCCAGTCATTCGCGCCGAGTCGCGACACGGCGCATGGCGCTTCTGGGCGTTCTAGCACACCCATCACCAAAAACAAGATACAAAAGTCTCGATCGGTCACTTGTTTCTTTGGCCTTTTGCTCATTTAATGGAGCTCCCCAGCCACCATAGCCTGCCAGCTAATTTTGGGTATCTAATACTCGAGAACCGGTTCTCTTTCCGTCCGTTCTTCCTCCCTCCCATGTCCCTTTACGGGGTACATCTCTGTAAACCAATAGAAGAAAACTTTGACAAAAATGAAAAACCATATTTGGACTAGGTATCTGGCCCCTTCCCCAATCCCGTCTCCCAGTATAGTGTTCTGACTACCCTTCCTTCGAGCCGTTCTCGTCCGTTTGATCCTTGGCATTCTTTCCTTCCGCAACCTCCCGGGGGCTCGCCAGAGGGCTCGTGATGTTGACCACGCTGCCACAGATACTATCTGGCCTCGCGTGGCCTAATCGAGCACTTCGGACACTGGCCCCGTCGCTTTGCTTGGTCAATGCTACACCCCTCTCGTTGGTGATGGTCGGTGCTATACCAGTGGCCGAGTATATGCTGTTCCTCTCTTGTCCAAGCCGAGAGCTGCTGCCTGGCAGGCCTGGCGTCACGGGCATGCCACCCTGATCGACGTTGGCGCTGAGAACACTGAGAGGAAGACTCTCACGGCTCCCGCCCCATAGTGACGAGGGGGCCAACGCACGCACAGATGCGTCGGTGTCCATGGAACGACGGCGGCGACGCTTGCTCGACGAGGCAAGCGTTAAGATGGAAGCATTGTCTGTCAACAGGTTGTTTGCCGTGGCTGTCACGTAAGTCGTTGGGTTGCTGGTGGGGGCCAAATGTGAGGGGATCGCAGATGCCGGCGAAGCCGTCGAAAACGGCTGGCTGAATTGTATCGACTGCGTGTTGGTATTGTTTCCCCCGCTGTTGCCCGACGGCGCTTGCACGTAGGGTGTGCTGCCACCTCCAACGAGCCCATTCGGATTGACGGACTGAATCGTTGTCAACGTGGTCGTCAGAGACCGAACAGATGGGGCAGGACTAGAGAAAGTACTGTCTCCGCCCCTGGGACCGTCAACGCCGCCGCCGACAGTGCGGCCGGTTCCTGCTAGTGAGCTGGCTCCTCCATGACTCGGTGCTAGAGACCGCGGCGTTTCATTTTCTGTCGATACTGTGCCTGCCATGCTTCTCGTACCTGCGACCGGAGGGGCCAAGCCGTCCACGGAACTATGGGCGACGCTTGCCGTTTGTGCGGTGCTCAGAGAGTATGTACTTTGTTCATTGGACGCGTTGGCTCCGTCGTCATTCGCAGTAGCTTCTTGTACACCGTGGCGCTGGCTAACGTGTCCAGAGTGAGGATATGGGTTGTTGAGCTTGTGTCCGCGCTTCGGTCGGGCATGGCGTTTGGAACGGTCGCCGTCAGAAGACGACTTGAAGTTTGCCAGCTTTTTAACCCATTTCGTAAATGGGCGTCGTCGGTGAACTTTTCTGTCTGAAAACGAGTTAAATCGATTTCGAATGGCTCTCTCGAGCCATGCCTCGAGGCGGGGTTAGGAGTAGAGATTCGAGTTTCTCCGTACCATGAGGCTCGGTGACCGCGTCAGCCGCCGCCATTGAGGTCAATGCCGCCCTTCTGTCGGGCCGGAAGACGGACCGGAAGCTATTCAGAAATTTGCGGCTGCCAGACTGGTGTCCTTCGAGCGGCTATCTGATTCGGTCTCCTGCGTCGCAAGAGATTCTGCTTGGCGGTAGTTCGGCTGCTTGTCAAAAGCTTGGCCCTCGTCATGAGAATCAACTTGTGGGCAGGGGAGGTTAATTCGAACTATCCGGGGTATGACAAATAATGCGGTGAGTGCAATGTGACGGCTGGACGGACAGACGACTGGAGTCAGTTTCGGACTGATGCCGGGGTGGTAATGTGCAATTGAGCGCCGAGGCCAACAAAGGACTAGAGCTTCAGTACAACCAGGTGATGTCAGTCATGACCACTGCTGGGCGTCACGTGATGCTCACGGCCTCATCTACACCATTCCATGGCGGGCGCTTGGTTCGGCCACCTGCTGCGCGATGAGTCGATAGAAGTGCGATACGACTACGAGAAAAAGGAAAACCTGTGAGAGACTGGGATTGTTGCGCGTTCAATCATGACAAGTCTTTATCCGAGATGAGCAGCCATCCACCGATAAGACAGTCGATTGCTCGTAATTGCCGGCTATCGCCCCACTGCCGCTCCAAAGCTCAACTTCCTTACGTCCCTAGTTACTTCAACAGCATTCAGACTCAGGACTCGTCCAAGCAGCAGGGCCTAGGCGTCACGGAGCAGCTCCTTAATCGCTGTCGTCTTCCGCAATGGGGCTCCAGATAAAATGTCGATTCGTCCACTTCCTCAAGATGCTGTGGACAAGATCAAATCCGCTTCTGCTATCAGCTCCTTGAATCAAGTTGCTTGTGGTTTGCTCAAAAACTCGCTTGATGCACGCTCTTCCAAAGTCAACCTTCACCTTGATTACCTGCTGGGAAACTGCGTCGTGGAGGACAATGGAGACGGTATTGAGCCATTTGAGTTCTTGGAGGACGGTGGTTTACTCAAATTGCATCGTGAGTAGACAGGGCTCGATCGCAAAGGCCGAACTCGCTAACCGCACATACAGACACATCAAAAGCGTCATATCGTTCCAATGAGACCCACGGAAGACATGGTAGCTTTCTCACCAATGTAGCCGCCTTTTCCTTGATTGCTGTCACGTCCTGCACCCGTCGAGGATTAGCTCACGCAACAATGTCTGCACATGATGGCGAGGTACTTACCAGGGGCGTACCTGCTTCGTCGGATCTTCGATTGGGATCATTCCAGCATGGGACACGAGTCTCCGTCCGCAGTCTTTTTGGCTCCATGCCCGTAAGGGTGAAGCATCGCGGGACCGCATTCTCGGACCACAGTCGGCTGGAAAAAGAGTGGAACGCTCTCGTCAGAGATGTTGCGGCTTTACTTTTGGCGTGGCCATCCGAGATGTCGGTCTCACTGACTGAGATCAGTGCAAAACGAGAGGTCCGTCTCAGGTCGGCATGCTTGGGCCTCTCTGTACGGGCTTCCAGGCTGTTCACCCAGGCCGGCCTGTCTGAAAGTGAAGATGCGGATTCGTGGACGCAGGTCTCTGCGTCGTCTCGCCGGGTGAGAATTAGGGGCGCGATCTCTACCATTCCAGTCGCGACTCGTCGCTCACAGATTATGAGCCTTGGTATCAGCCCTATACCTAATGACTTTGGGACAAACGTGCTGTTTGAGGAAGTCAACAACATCTTCCACAGCTCCAGTTTCGGCATGGAAGACGCCGGCCAGGACACGGAACGTGTTCGAGGCAAATGCAGGAGAAATTTAGAACGACGGCCTATGTTCTACTTGGAGATTCACTTTGCAGGAACGGATGAAAGTTCGGCGCTGGATGATTCTCTCGGTCAATCTCAACATCGCCTGGAGTCCATAATTGACTTACTCAGGGTCGTTTGTCACGGTTTTCTCAAGAAGCATGGCATGCAATCGAGACGATTTTCAAATATGAAAAGCCAAACAGGTAGCCGCACGAGACAGCCTCCAGGCACAAGCAATGGATTCCTGTCCACAGATCGTCGCGCTCTCACTTATGACAATGAGATTAGCTGTCCAAAAAATTCATTTCATATGTGGGATCGAATCAAGATGGGAAAGCCCATTCCCGAGAATACTCAGAGCAAGATAGGGCAGGACATTGAATTACGCCAAAGCGTAGAGCCATTCCCTCGCCGTCTCGTTGGCAGAGGAGGGATCCTTTTGCGCAAGCCTTTTGGTGATGTGGAGGAAATAGGTTTGCCAAGTTCTCCATCGCCGCAAATCAAAGGTCTCTGCGAAGCAGCTCACGATGTGCAAGATCGTGAACCAGCACACGGCTCGGACGGAAAGTCATGTACAACCGATCGACCAGGAGCTCACGATACTGATCAGCCTCAGATTTCGGGGGACTCGGACAAGCAGATGCCATCGCGAGCGCAAGGTTGGCTACAAGACACTGTCGCATCGTGGAGAAATCCTATTTTTGAAACGGCGGAGATTCCAGTTCCAGCACTGTCGCGAGTCGGT
This sequence comes from Moelleriella libera RCEF 2490, assembly GCA_001636675.1. NCBI lineage: Eukaryota > Fungi > Ascomycota > Sordariomycetes > Hypocreales > Clavicipitaceae > Moelleriella > Moelleriella libera. Next base: position 157,699 of record AZGY01000005.1, on the reverse strand, counting down.
GATTTGCCTCAGAGACCTGCTGAAGTGAAGAGAGGCGCATCTTCAAGCAGATTCTATGCCAATCAACATGAGGTCGACTTCGAGACCGTCGCCTTAGGTCTCGAAAGTCAGCTCTCACGGGTCGCATTGGCTGGTGCGGAATTCATTGGACAAGTGGACAAGAAGTTTGTGCTGCTTCAGCTTCCTCTCAAATATGCTAATACGAAGGCCAAGCCGGGCTCGTCATCAGCACTGATTATGCTGGATCAACACGCAGCAGACGAAAGATGCCGCTTGGAGGAACTCATGTCACTGTATTTTGAGGCGGATAAAGCCCCTTTATGTGCCGTGACTGAGCTGATCGACAAGCCAATCGTCCTCGATGTATCTTTGACGGAAGGCCAGCTCATCAAGCGGCTTCACAGCCATTTCTCGACATGGGGAGTGCAATATACGGTAAGCTCAATATCGCAGCTTCGATCCGTCAGCGTCGAAGTGAGCCACCTGCCGCCAAGCATATTGGAGAGATGCCGAAGCGACCCTACCCTGGTCATGGGGATTTTATGTCGAGAAATCTGGAGACTCGAGGACGGAAATATTCCCCCACGACCGGCGCATGACCCTGGCAGGTCATGGGCATCATGCTTCACCAACTGCCCACAGGGTATCCTTGAACTTCTGCATTCCAGATCCTGTCGCAGTAAGTTGGCAGCCGATTACTCAATGACAAAACAGCTCTAACATGATCTAGGCGCCGTCATGTTCAATGATGAGCTTACAGAAGAGGAATGCAAGCAGCTCGTGCGGCGTCTGTCACGCTGTGCTTTTCCCTTCCAATGCGCGCATGGCCGGCCGAGCATGGTGCCCCTTGTGGACATCGGACCTGGCAGTGGAAGGCTAGGGAGGTGGAAAGTGAACAAGCCGATCCTTAGTCAGAGTGCTTGGAAGCATTGGGTGGAACAGAGCTGAAGTCTCCTCGACCAGAAATACGATTGTCGTCACCAGCAGCTATTGCGAGATCATAGGCCGTCAGTTCCACACGATGAACCATTTAACCATTCATACTCGAAAGAGTCATTGCCGGTCCGGAGACATCGCATGTCTAAAGCCAGGTTTGACAAGTCGCTCTGACAGCCCACGTTATGTCAGTCGCTTACTGAGTCTCCTTGTCAGCAATCCAGCTTTTAAGAAAGGCATCAAATTTCGCCCTTTCGATCGGCTGCGGTGCTCTGGCCCCTGCGAGATTGGTAACATCGTGCAACCACGAGCGTCCCAACTTGGACACAGTTGCGGATGACAAAGACTTTCCACTGTCACACAGCAAAATGAAAAGCCTGCCGTGATGGCATGATGTCAGCTTGCATGTGTGTCGTTGGGAAACGATTCACAGCGCAGCGTTGCATGCCGTTCCGCGGGGATGTGTTCGTGATGGAGCTGGTATTTGGCAAGTGGTGTAACTCATTCGTTGACTCCCCATGACTATACGTGCGGCTCAGCTTCAGAAGGCAGTCTGTGTCCGGTTACATCGGCCTCCGGGCGATGACTCGTGGTTCCGCGTTTCACCGCCATCCGAGGGATCTGCCGTTGCGCGAAACGGGCCTGCCCCCCTCCCGGTTAAGGGTGTGCGCAAGGCGTGGGTGTGGGCAGATGACGGGCAATCCGCTGCAGAGTTGGGAACGGGAAATGTCTACAATGGATGTTTGAGAAGATCGGGCTAATGCCTGCGCCGACAGCTACGGGTCTATAGTATATACCACAATACATGTCTTACTCAAGTCTGGACTCGGCGATGCATCAGGTTGTATAATATTTATTACATGAAGACTCTTTCCGGAGCGGCCCCTGAGAGTAATCTCTGAGCGAAGCACGAGACTTAATTATGGCACGCTTGGTCAGCGCTTGAATACCTGTTTAATGATTCTTCGCGGGCTGTAGCTGGCATAACAAAGTGTATGATACTGTACTCTAGACCAAAAAAAAGCAGATCGACAAGCCAGACTAGACCAACGGCGCTACTACACTGCACAGACGTGCGAAGCTTGCCTCTCCCACCGGGAATTGAACCCGGGTCTCAAGCGTGACAAGCTTGCATACTGACCACTATACTATGGAAGATTTTCATGAAAGCTAGCGGCTAAATCCTTGGTATATAAAGCGCTTGGTTATGCGTCATAATCCGACTTGAGGCTCGCGAGTCGACAACAGTTGAACTACTTGCGAAGCCGCTAAGCGCGTTGGTCACCAAGGAACAGATGAGTTCAGCAGCTTGATCAAAGCGCCACAACGCGTACTTGGTCCAAACAATGGAACCCTGATTGATGAGTGTTTGTGTGTGTGTGAGGGAGAGTGCAGCAAGAGAGGCCGGCCATGAAAGGAAGGAGGAGGAAACGAGAAAAGTTTGGCAAATGGACAGATGGACGGGAGGATATCCCGTACGGAATGGCCCAACAGATTTCCTGTGCCTGCCGCGATGGCTTTGGACAGCAAATTTGAGCGCTGAGCACCTTTATTTCGTTTTGCATGAGCAAACAAGTTGTTGGCAGACGGGACATTCAAGACGCGCTCGCAATCAAAGGGGGGAGGGGGGGTTTGAAGAAAAAAAACCGTCGAGGTCGGGCGGGCGGGATTTTCTTACCTAGCCCTCGAGCGTGAAAC
>AZGY01000005.1:67075-155055 GCA_001636675.1 Moelleriella libera RCEF 2490 | reverse complement strand
TTTTTTTTTTTTTTTTTTTTTGCTTTTTTCTTTGGAAACAAGAGAGACGACGGTGCTCGTTCAACCATAAGGGCATCACTTATCCAGTTGACCTCGTCACCGTGTAGAAAATGTCGGGTCGTGTAGATCACAGTGGATGATCATATCCAGGACCCCGCCCGCCAACAAAGAGTGGTGAGCTACATCGATAGAGCCTGTTCTCATCCCCTCTGTCAATGTGCGGCTGATCCCCGCGGTCAAGAGCATTAGGCGAAAGCGTCAGACGGAAGCGTCCAGAACGGACTTGCATTCACAGGCGTACCCAGCAGCAATCGTGGACACAGTCTCTGCTGGTTGAGCGAGAGATTTCCTGCTCGATCGAGAAAGCTCGTATGGCTGCTGCGCCAAGATCCTTTTTATCTCACTTTGCGTTGACTTGCCGTGGGTGGCTGTCCTCGTAATAGTTGCATCGACACTTCGGTGGCATCTCCCGAATGAACCCCTTCAGCCAGGCACGTCAGTTCGCAACATGCAGCAAGGCTCAATGCAACAAAGGTCGGCAGCGAGAATTTGACACAAACATCAGTTGTCTTGGCAGCTGAAAAGGCTCCTCCGCTCGTCGTCCATTGCCGGGTGACAATACGTCCATGGCATCTATAGTACCAATATTGTACAAATACTTCCAAAATATGCGGAATCAGCCGCGCCGACGTACGTACGTACATACATACTTACATATGCACATGCATACGAACGCACAGCACGTCATGACCATCTCCATTCATCGAGTAACGTCGGTGACTGGACGGCCTCTGCCTTCCCACTGAGCCAAGCCCTACAAGCCTCGTAATGTGCATATTCCTTAATGTTCTCGTCGCTATTGCAGCAATTCATATTCGCATCTATCACGTCCAAGAGGCTCCGACCGGCCATGTCTCTCACGTGGACATTGGCACCGTGTTTAAGCAAAGTCCGCATGGCCAGTTTCCGCCCGTATCGCACGGCGACGTGAAGCGCGGTTTCGCCCCGTCGGTTTCGCGCATGCACACTGGCGCCCTTCTCGACGAGCCTCTCCAGAATTTGCGGAGTGAGTCTCCAGTCGTCGTCCTCGGGGAGATGCGCAACGAATGACATGAGGGGCGTGTCGCCGTGACAGTCCCGTTGATTGGGGTCCACGCCGGCTTCAAGTAGGCCCTCGAGAAGCTCGAAGCGGAAATTCAGTCGCTCCGTGCTTGAATCTAGTTTGGGCTGAATGCTGATGTCGCCCGGTGGCGTATGCGAGTGGTAGTACTTGGTCACGTAGCTGAGGCTGGCCACAGCGAGACAGTGTAGAGCGTTGCGACCTTGTTCATCCTGCATACGATTATTCTTGGGGGCGTGGTACAAGACCTGCAGAAGAACCCCTGCTACTAAGAGTTCAGGGTCATCGGCTGCGGGGTCAGTGTATGATCTAAAGCCCATGAAATCTCGAATGGCCGGTCTGCTTTGCTGGACACGGAGAGTTGGGACGTCATTGCCAAAGACGGTGCGGCCAAAGGCGTCTCTGGTAGTGAGCAAATCTTGGCCATAAAAGCCTGCCACCTGTTCGACCACATGTCCAAGGCCTGGTACCGCCAAGAGAGTATGAAGGAAGGTGCTACCATAGTGGTCGCGGGTGTAGATGACGCTGCGATCCCTGGCCGTCAATATGTTGAGCAGTTCCACAATGCTCGGCGTGTCTACTGAACCATCAAAGCTGACCACGTGAAGAAACGTCTGGCCCATGGCATTCTTTGCGCCGACGAGCGAAACGCAAAAGTCGATGTGCAGCGCACGGATGAGGCTCCCAATGCCGCCGCGGGCGGCAAGAAAATGCAGCACGGTATTTCCGAAGGAATCCCTGGCGCGGACGCTCTGCTGCGTGGGTCCGGTGATTAGTAGCCTCCTACCGTCAGCCGTGAGGCCCTGCCAGTCTGCCCACGGGAGTTTGCAGCCATCGAGAGAAAGGTAGCAAAGGCAGTGCTGCCTGGCGTGGGCTTCGGAACTTGAAAGACACGGGGGATAGCGGCCATTCCTGATTGAATGCAACGAGTCAAGCACCAGAAAGTCGCTCGGAGTAGGAAACAGCTTGCCATCGGGTGGATTATTGTCACCGTCATCCATCTCGCGGGTGCTGTTGAGTACTGGCGACCAGCCATCCGTGTTGGAGATGGGGGCGCTGTACCTTTTCACGATCCGCTTGATTGTCTGGATATAGGATTCTGAATGGCCAAGAAGCACGCGGTGAAAGGTGCCGGTGGAATGAACAGTCAGATTTGAGGTGCAGGTGGTTCTACGAAGGAAGTCGGAGAAATCTTCATCATCGATGTTCTCAGATTGATCGGCTCCAGCCAGCGATGATGCGGTGGGGAGTTCATCTGTAGACAGCCATGTCACACTGGACGAGGTGAGGCCCTGATGCGGAGCGACGAGGGTGAGAGCAGGACTGCAGGGCCAATACGTCTTGAGAGCCGCTACGCCGATATCGTATCCCGCCCCCGGACCATACGACGGACTCGCTTGCACGCCCGACGGATCGGGTCGCGACCGCGGGCAAGTAGCGAGCCGCCTCGAAGAATTAGCGAGCTGATTGATACGGCGTCGCATGTCCGACAATTCCTTTGGACGAATCCATCGCGGTTCCTTGTCCAGCAAGGCGTTCAGCTTCTTATGTGCCGAGTCTCTCCTATGGTGACACGATATCGTCAGCAACGCCTGCGTGATAGCAGTCTGGACCCCGGCACGCTATACCCTGGAGCCATGTCGGCATTGCCAGAATGAACCAGCTGAACTATCTCCTCCAAACGTAGCGTCGTGTACACGTATAGGCGAGTCATCTTTCGCTGGGCCGACTTGGTCCACATGGACGGTCGACCCGTTTGCATCGTGGCGCTGGTGGCCGAGGGGGAGCCGGCCAAGGGGGACGGAGAAGGTATCTCCAGCTTAAGCAGGGACCAAAAGCTCATGGTGATAATGTTGACGATCTGAGGCGCTGATAATGCTCGGGATTCTGCGTGAAGCTCCAGAGACGGGGGCCGGTATGTTTATAAGCCAAAGTCCGGCGGCCAGCGAGGAGCAGGAGTAGGAACAGCAGAAGTCTCTCGTCGATAGCCCGACAGCTTGCCCGTAATTACATGCATCTGGACAGGCCAGCCTCACTTCGTCCGGTGCTGCTTGCTAAGCCTTGATACCCCATCAGCTGCAGCTGCGCTGCAGGCATGGACTGGCTTGGGGGCCGTCCGAAGCGGACATACATGGCGATGCCGTGCCATTCGGTATGCGAGCACGTGGCACAGGAATGAACTTCAGGGCGGTCGAGCATGACCAACAAGTCGAAAAAAAAAAAAGAAAAAGAAAAAGAAAACAGTTGCGCTGGGAAAGAGTCTCAAAGGAGCAGGCTAGAGTTGAGTCGGATGCTGCAGCGTACATTCCCCGGGTCAGCATGGCTGCCGGTGGGGACGAACTGCGTACTTGTCTGGGCCTCCCCATGTGCATGCAAGGCACGATAGGAAAGAACGAAGCAGCAGCAGCAACAGCCATTGACGCAATCGACTGAGGCCACCCATGCACAGTTGCAGGCAGTCAGTCATCTTGCTGCTACGGAGAAAAGAGATGTGCGTGTGCTGTGCCCCATTGCCACCTGCGCCCCCTCGGCCTGCAGTTACACACACTTGGTACCAGCTAGGACTTCAGGATGACGGCTGCCTTCTATCCTCATCGTTCTAGAAGGAGGCCTACAGCAGAGCACCTCTCTCTGTCTCTCTCTTTGTGTCACCTGCCTATGGCCTCACTACGCCCGCCCGAAAGAGAGCTTCCTCATGCAGGCGCACCTACTTGACGGCATCGAACGGACCTCAACGTTGCATTCGGTCAATGTATCTGCACAAATAAGGAAAAGATATCGATTCACGCCATAATTGCCAACCTTGGTGCCTGCATCAAGTGAAGCGCGCGCCTTGTGAGACTGCCAATCATCCGGATTCTCCCGTACTGAGGTGTCGTCCGAGACAATTGCTTCACCGCCTGTCCTCGCGCTCATCCGTTCAACGCCGCCGCCTGCTCTGTAAGCATCGATCGTGTGTTGGACAGGGATTCGATCCTTCGATTCCTCCTGCGGCGATCTCTGTCTTTTTTTTTTTTCCCAGATCCCTCCCCAGTTCCTTCACGCTCCTTCCCAGTTCCTCGCCCGTCCCTTGTGCACTGCCAGCCATCTGCGCGATCTAATCTGCGGGTGCTTACCCGTTTGACCAGGTGAGACCTCGACAACGAAACGCACTGACGTGACGTACCTGCAATGATGTCGACAGCGACCCAGAGCAATCAAAAGTCTAGAAATGCCGCGCAGTCAAAGCAAACCGGAATCAATCTAAAGGAATTTACTGAGATCCTCCTTCCCTCCCCAGATCCAGCAATACGGGCCGAAAGAAACCCAACCTCGTGTCGTACACAATCTGACCAGCGCCCGTGCCAATTGATTTGCTCTCGAGTCAATTCCCCTTTCGACCAGTAACATCGCCCGTTTTAGCGCGGCGAACCAAAAACTACCCTCCGAGCCAGCGTGTGTACCGTAGCACAAGCAAAGAAACCCGCTCCTATCTCACACGTGTTTCCTTCATCTCCTGAATTTTTTCCCTTATTTCTCTAGCCCAGCCTCTCTCTATCTTTACGTGCGCGCATGTGCGCGTGCGTGTTGGGTCTAATCGCGCGCAGCAGGGTGGCAATGTCCCTCCATCCACGTGGATTGTGAGTGTTCTGTTTTTTTCTTTTTTTTTTGGCTTTTCGTCTGATAACGGCCATGATCGTCGTCCCCCTTTCCCTTCTTTCCTTACTGCCGCGGCACGTGCGCAACACATTGCGTAACGCATGGCACGAGCATCACTGAAATCTGCATGGCGCGACTAAATTCTCAAGTGCTAAACCTGGTCACTCCCGCAATGGGGAAGATGGGAGGGGGGGAAGAAGTAGCTGAGCTGCGAACAGACACTTTTTACCAAAGAAAAGAGGTCAGCTGTGTAGCTGTGTTGAGCTTTGCGCACCAAGTGAGCACCTTTGTCAAGCGTAGGGGAGACGAAGACGCACAGATCGGATGACGGAGCTAAGCTTCCCTCGGCCACCTTGTTGCCCAACCTAGCTGCCGACCGACATCATTCGACTTTTCCCCTTTGACACTTTCCACACCCCAACGCCTCGCGTGACGTGTGTGAAGGGACCAAAGTGGGAGAAAAAGCAAAAACGCAAAAGAAGAAGTCGAAAAAGGGGAACCGAAACATGAAACAAGCTAAGAAGAAGCACGACGTTCGTTGGACTTGGGGGCGCCGGTTGTTAACGCCACCACCAAAGCCTTAGTTTCCTTTTTTTTTTTCTCCCGCACACACCCCCCTCTATCTTCCCGCGAAGCCCAGGAACAGCCACAAAATCTTCGTTGGTCAACGTTCACCTGTCAGTGCCCGGCCTTCCTCTCTAAATTTTTTTTCTTCTTCTCTCTTAGCCGGACGTGGCTCAAACAGCCGAAGAAAAACAAGGCCGCCCACGCTAAAAAAGGGCGCCTCCCCTTCCCTTCCCTTCCCTTCCCTTCCCTTCCCCTCCCCCCTCCTCCACGTCTACCACCAACCACCACCACCACCATCAACCCCAGCCACTCTACGAAAGCCCAGCCCACCCACACAATCAATTGGTCAATGCCGTCAGGATCTCCGGTCGTTCGCTCGCACATAGTGGTGGTGGGGGGGAGGGATTAGGAACCGAGCCAGGTACCCACATTATAATACAACGTTCCTAGACCTTGCCATTCGCAGCCCAGCTCGAGCGCATCCCATATCTCAGGCGTTGGTATAGGCGCTCGTGTAAGTCATCGGGAACCATCACATCCTAGCAATCCCGTGCGCGCCCGCGCGAACGAACAAATGACGACAGGGACCAGGGGAGGTGGAAACGACCAAGTTGACGGGCGCGCACGACCGCAAATCGGATTGGTGCTCTCATCTATGTAGAAGGTCTTTTCAGCCGAGTCGGATGCCTCACGCCCGCCCAGCTCGGTCCAGCCCATGCCACCCAGGCCTCCTATGTTCGCAAGGCACCATATGTCTATCTACATACCAGCACACCACTAACGTCAATAGTGCTGATACGCAGGTCATCAGTCTGGCCGTTTGGGTCAGGGTCCCCTGACTTGGAACGGGCGGCTCCGCTCACCGTTCGCTAACCTTTCTACAAGGCAATCACACAGAGCCCCAAGCGTTCATCTCAAACGATATTACTCTTAATTAGATACTATCGCAAATCGTCCATGCAAAGGTCCCATTTGCGCCCAGTCCTGTCCTCCTTTTGGTAACCTGGATGGCGACCCAGTTCATGATAACCCACGTAATCTAGATTGTATGTACAGTGTTGCAAAGAAAATTTGTATCCACTTTTCGTGATCAAGAAATAGAAATTAAAAATCATGTTGTCCAACGAATGACCAAGCCGGCCCTCTAAAGGAAGAGAGCAGCAACACCAGCGGCGGCGACAACGAGTTCCATGCGTCCAGTAAGCTGTCCGGCGGCAGCAGTAACGAAGGGAGGGGTCGAGCCAGTTGTAGAGACCGCGGGTGGCGGCACGGCGGTTGGGCCGGTAGGAGAACCGGCCGGGGCAGTCGGAACCTCAGGGCTCGCGCTCGATACTGTAAAGGTCTTGGTGAAGATACCTGTAGAGTTGGAACCGGCGGGAGGGGGAGGGGGGGGAGCAGGGAGGGCAGTGGTCGTCTCGCCACTTGGAGGTGGTGGTGGAACAACAATAACCTGGCTGCTTGAAGGAGAAGGAAGTGCCTCGCTTGGAAGAGTGACAGCTGGGCTCGACACCGCCGGAGGTGGAGGAGGCGGAGGGACCTGGCTGCCAGCAGGAGGCGGTGGAACAACAATAACCTGGCTGCTTGAAGGAGAAGGAAGAGCCTCGCTTGGAAGAGTGACAGCTGGGCTCGACACCGCCGGAGGAGGTGGAGGAGGCGGAGGGACCTGGCTGCCGGCAGGAGGCGGTGGCGGCGGAGGAGGAATCGCGCTGCTCGCAGGAGGTGGTGGTGGCGGCGGAGGAACCGCGCTGGTGCCCGGAGCGGGAAGAGTCTCGGTGACAGGGCACACGGTGGTGGAGATGGCAATCGTCTCAGTAGTGACCGTGGTGATTGCGCCCGTTGGGCAGTTGGTGACCTGAGCTGGGCACGAAGTGATGGTCCGAGTCTTGGTGGTGAAGACAGTAGATGTAGTCAGCAGGGTCGTGGTCTGCTCCGCAGTTGATGGAAGTGCCGTGGTCTGCTGCGCAGTAGTTGTGGAAGTGCCGTGGGCTGCGCAGTAGTTGGAAGTGCCGTGGTCTGCTGCGCAGTAGTTGGAAGTGCCGTGGTCTGCTGCGCAGTTGTCGGAACTGCCTGCGTCTGGCTTTCCTTCGTGGGAGTCGAGACGGGAGGAGTGGTGGCCTCCGTGACGGGGCACACGGTAGTGGAAACAGGGATTGTCTCTGTAATGACCGTAGTGTGATTGCCAGCAGGGCAGTTCGTCACCGCCGGTGCGCAAGAGGTAATGGTGTGCGTCTTGGTTGTAAAGACAGTGGAGGTGGTCCATTGTGTCGTCTCGGGTGCAGTTGTCACAGCAGCAGATGTGGTCGGTGCCTTTTCAGTCTGGGTTGTGACGATAGTAGTGGGGGGGACTACTGGTGCCGAACTGGTTGTGTTGAAGAACTTCGGAGTGCTGCTGGCTACTGTGCTTGTGGCAACAGTTGTGTTTGATAGAACCACGGTACTGATGCTCGACTGGGACGTTGGGGGAGGGGGAGAAGGCGCCTGAGTTGTAGGGGTAGTGACGGGAGCAGTGGTCCGGGTGGTGGTGGGAGGTGCCTCAGTTGTTGTAGTATCTTCCTCACAGGAAGTGGTGGGAAGAGCCTTTGTCGTGGTGGGTGTAGGTACGGACGACTCTTCACACTCACTCGTTGAGGTTGTGATGATGGGAGTGGTGGTGGGAAGGGCCTGGCTGGTGGTAGCGGGACCAGTTGTGTGGGTGGCCGTGTAAGTGATGCAGGAGCAAGCAGAGCTGGCAGCCTGAGCATCACAGTTGGCGAAGGGAGCAGGGATACCAGCAGTGGCCGTGGAGTTTTTGCCGAGCCAGGCGAAGCAGAATTTCTCGGCCTCGGGCTTGAGGCCTTCTTTGATCAGAGCACGATAACAGTTATCGTGCTCACAGTCAGGGTACTTCCAAGCGGAAGCCGCTGCGGCGAGTACGCCTAAAAAGAGGGCGCCTTTCATGTTGTGCCTTTCTTTCTACAGTGTAGAAGTGTCTTGTGTAAGTCTCGAAACGAGAGTGTTCCAAAATTGGAAAGTATATAGCGAAGGTCTTTAGAGCGAAAGACTTTGACGAACACACACAAACGACAGAAAACGTAGATGGAGAGAAGAGACAACCAAGATTCCGTCGAGGTCGAAGGTTTCCTGACCCTTTTATGAGCGAACCGGCTCGGCCCCCCGGAGAAGAGAGCAGAGAACGGATCGAGGGGTCAAAGGAAGAAAGGGGGGGGCGTGCGTCGCTCCATGCGAGTTGACAAGACGCGCAGGATGCACCCCAGGAGAGCATCGAACAGGCTGCCAGCCCGAACAGAGGAAAGAACAAAAATACGAGAGGCTGCAAAATAACCCTGCATTGCCGTCATAGCCCCCTCCATCGCCGGTCGACGGGACAGGCGCTTGTCGTGGCAGCGCAACATGATTGGCCTCGGATGCACCAGAGAGGACAGGGTCTGGGTCAACACGCCGCGGCATCCACCCGACCAGCAACACCCTGACCATGACGATCTCGGAGAGGTTGGCGCCGAACAACCAGAGACCAATCTGCCAGCGCCAACACTTCACCGTCGTGGAAACTCGAGGTCGTGGCCAAGCATCAGTGCGAAATCTTCTTCGGACAACACCCCCCGTTCGTCGTCGTATCGGGCCTAGCCGCTCTCGGTCGTTGCCCCACCCCACCCACCGCAGGGCCGAGTGACTGCAACTCCTGAGAATGTCGACGGTGCTAAATTCTGATAGGGCCATAGCCACTGAGCGGTTCCTGTTTTGCGCAAAGCAAGGCCGTAGGTACCTCCCTCTCTGCTCTCTTTCTCTTTCTCTCTTTCTCTCGTTTTTTTTTCCTCTCTCCTTGTCTGATACTTGGGTGGCTCGGGATTCCATTCATGGAACAACATGCTGCACGCCGTGACTTGTTGGGAGCCTCACATCATCCGTTTTCCCCCTACACAAAAGTAGGCCGATCAGCCATCACGGTGATGCGTTCGTGGTCTGATGTGTCGCTCACCCCTCCCCGAATCTCTTCGCCCTAAGGACAAAGTCGGTGGACAAAGGCAGGCAGGCAAGCAAGCAAGCCGGAAGAGCGACCCCGCGCTAAGTCAGAAAGCATGGACGGCAGCTGAACGGAGGCGTCAAGGTCTAGGAACGGGCGCTTTGGAGCGTCTCCCTGCGCAAGGCAGGGGTTTCCCAAGGTCCGCTCACAGCGGGGACCGCCCAGCGCTACCGGCCGTCGTCCATGCCGCCGGAACAAATGGGACGACGAGTCGTGATCCCGATTTAGTACTGGCCCACGGACATGTGGCTCCAGTCGACATACAGAACGTAGTGCCCACGACATCGTGTTTGCACCTCCGGCTTTCAGCAATTGCTATTGTTGTGTGGGCGTCTTTCAGGTTTTGACGACAATAGCAAGCCCTCCTCCCTCCTCGAGCATCTGCGAGATTCTTGCCGTCCCGCAATGAGCACATGGCCGGCCGTTTCTGATGGCCGCCTGTGGCAGGGCAGTGCGGCATGTTAGCCGCATATGCAGGCGCCGTATTGCTGTGAAGCCTTGTTCATGGTTGTGCTTGTGTGCCCGGCCTTTGGCTCCGGTCAATAAGCCGCCACACCAGTCATCATGTCGATGAGGCAATATCGAGATACTCCCCCCCGCCAGGTTGTGCCCCCCCCCCCATCCGCCGGCTGAATCGGCTGCATCGAAGAGCACAGAGGCCAGACGAAGACGAGCCCACTGCTTTGCCTGCAGGATTTTCCCACCAGCATCCTTTGCCATTCCCTCTGTGGGCGAATTTTGACATTCAACCTGCATTGTGGCCGCAGTGGTGCATGTTTTTCTCCCGACCATCAATTGAGCCGCCGAGTGCCGTTTCCAGTGAGGACTGATCATCGCCGTACTGAGAAGCTTCTGCATGCATGGAAGCGGGTGGTAGGATGGTTGCCCGACGGTCCAGCCACGACTGCCCGACCTGCTCCCCGCCGCATTCTGTTTTGTAATACGAAGTCCATCATGATCACTCATGCGGAGAACGTACATATGCAGGCCGGCTTTCGGCCGTTTGTGCAATGTGAGTAAGCCAGAGCACGCCAGCCTCGTAGTATCTCATCCGCGAATTCGCTCAAGTCCGGTTTTCCGGGGAGACTCGGCGTGTCGTCCTGAGGCTGAGTGTGAAAAGTCCGACAACGCGTACGTCATCTTCCCGGAGGAAGACCAGACTAGGAAGCAACCGTACGAGGTCAGGGTTCGATCGCCCACGCCGCGCCCTATGTACATCTGACTTGTACTTGGTCTCGTCACGACGCCGACGGTGTTACCGGGATCACTGAAGCTAAAGGCCAAGAACGTGTCCTCACATCAAGACTTGGTAAGGTTGAATTATGCAAAAGACTGCTGCAAACTCGTAATCGACGGCTTTGTCGTATAATATGTACCGCGCGAACCAGCTTCAGTGCTCAAGTCGACACCCAAAAGCAGGGATATGCACAGATGGGCCTGCCCGTACAAGGATCTTGCTTGGCGCGATTGGGGTGTGTCATTGATGAACATCTGCGGTCAATCCAGCCGGTGGCCAGCAGTCATTGCAACGTCTTGGGATGCTAATGTTGTGTGAGTGCATTTTGTATGACCACCGGCGCCGTATCCTATCACCTCGAAGTATCTATATTTTTTTCCCGTTGCCCGCACTTTCACCAGTGTCTTTGCCCGATATCGCTCTGGCAGATTGTCCCCATGAGCAGGCACGAGAGCATAGTACAAATTCCGTTCGAAAGCAAAGGAACAATGAAGCCGCTGGCTATAAAATCCTTTGCATCATGTCAGCCGAATAAATGGCGGCTTTTTCTTTTCCTTGTCTGTGTGGAGAAAGGTCATTGAGTTGGTCTCCTCGTACATTAGCGTTGTAAGACCAGCCTGCAACTTGGTGCATACGGCCCTGCAACCTCATTGATGGAAAGATGACTGCTCGTGCGTCAATCAATCATCAACCTCTCCGTCAAGCCGTCTGCAAGCCCATCAAAAAATGCCGAAAATGAGAGAGAGGTCGGTGTACCGGACAGCTGATGAGCTGATGTCAGCTGTACGAGGCATCATTGTCTCGTAAAAGGAGGGTTTGCACAAAGTCAAGGGAAAAGAAAAGCCTGACTGTTTCGCGCGGTGCCGGTGTCCGAATACGTGCGTGGCAAACCCCCATCATGAAGGCAGGTGCGCCCTCCCGAGGGCCTTCCAGACCTAATGCGAGAATGACTGCGTGTGCGCGGGCAATGGGTGACCTGAGCTGCAACTCCACATCTGCTTGCTTTCTCCTCTTACCTGCATGCTTTCTCCTCCCAGCCACCGGCGTGGAGGAGTGTAGATGCCCAGCCACTCGCTGTGCAGCTACACCTGTCCCACCATCTGTTGAGATGCGATTATACTTGGTACGCAGTATGTTGTGCTGCACACCAGTGTACGTTCTGTAAGCCAACCAGAGCGATCATCGACGTGCGGCTGCTTGGCATTCTCCACACCACTTCTATGGTAACGAAGGCGATGTAGTATGTCAGGTTTCCATCGTTGTTTGCTCGCTACCGTTGTCCTGTAAACGTCTTACGTGTTGACTGTTGATTGACAACGGTGGAGCTGGCGGCATTTCAAACATCACATTTGCCATGAAGGTCGTTGATTTTTCATTACTTCTTTAAATTCTTTTTACAGCTGCAGGAACGCTATCAAACACTGACGTGTTCAAACACCATATTCCATGAATTTGTACCCGCCAACTTCGCACCGCGTTCCGTTATTTTTTATGACCTTTATGACCTGGCGCCCAACGACTCAATCTAGTCTTCACAGGTTTGAGTGTTCAAATTCGCAGTTCTCTGAAGATCAATTCTGAAGGACGTAGCGGAACCTGGCTTTGCCTTCTCCCATGTCAATCACGGCCTGATTGGCCTCCCTCATCGAGCGTTTTTCGACCCACGGCTTGACATTTTTCTCGACAGCTAGCTGAAACATCTCTCGGATCTCTTTCGGACTGCCGATAGCGGATCCGGCAATTGACCGACGACCAGGGATGACGGCGAAGACAGGCAACTGAATGGGACCCTCTGGAGCACCAACCTGCACAAGGGTGCCATTGAGACTCAATGTGTTCAGGTAATCGCCCACGGGCATCTGTGGCACGTCAAGTTAACTTCCGGCCGAAAAGCAATTACCAAGAGCCGAGTGGAGACAGTGCATACCTTTTCAGACGCGATCGTACTAATGATGAGATCAAAACGGCGAGCGTTGTTCTTGGCCCATTCCTCATCGTCTTCTGTTGCGATATATTCATCACAGCCGAGATCGAGGGCCTCGTCTTTCTTGCTCAGTTGCCGCGAGATGCCAACCACCTCGTCGGCGCCCAGTGCTTTCGCGAAAAGGACGGCAAAATGACCCAACCCACCGACGCCAGCGATAGCAACTTTCTTGCCAGGGCCGGCCCCAAAATGTTTCAGAGGGGAGTAGACAGTGACACCGCCGCAGAGCATGGGAGCCGCGAATTCTGGCGCCAAGCCATCTGGAATCTTGATGACAAAGTGTGATGGGCATCGATGGTACAGGGCGTAGCCTCCGTAGCTTTTCCCACCGTTCCGGTGCACGGCGGCGTAGGTATTGACCTTGTTGGTACAGTAGTTCTCAGATTCGTGCCTGCATTCGTCGCAGTTGCCATCGCGGCCGAGGCAAGAATCGGATTGTGCGCCGACGCCAACAATGTCGCCGACTTTGATATTGCCCTCGGCTTTGCTGCCTACACGAACAGCCACGCCGACAATTTCGTGACCGACGACACAAGGATATGGAGTTTCGCCCTATCCGTCAAAATAATGAGTGTCTGGGCATCGCCAAGGCTCCAACAAGGACCTCCCAAACTCACCCATCCAGACCGAAGCGTATGTAAATCTGAGCCACAAATGCCAGAGTTTGTGACCTTGATGTCGACATCCGTCTCTTCCCATTGCTTTGGCTCAAACTCTTGCCAAACCATATTTCCATTGGCCGAGTCGGCATCTAAGCCCATCCACCCCTCGAATTTGTAATCGGTCGCCATTTTCGTTGGTATCTTTAGCTTCTGATATTGGCGCTGTGTGTGATGATGCTGTCTGAGAGAAGCTGGAACAAGTGCGAGCGTGGGAAAGGGCGCGCATGAATATATGCTCCCCGCGGGCTTCACCCAGAGGGTGGACGCCTCCTCTCTTCGGAGTTAACCGCCAGCAACAGTGTTCATCTCGTTCTTGATGCCTCCCCTCAGCGACTTAACCCCGAACTTGAATAACGTCATGATCTCCGATGACTAGTGACGGCGGTGGAGGGGGGAAGGGGGGGCGTCGACGCCCATCGCCAAACGGCGTCTTGCCCAATTTTGGACAGCATAGCGTCGCAAATCAAAGCGTTCGCCTTGACCCCGTAGACAGAGAAGAGGGGGAAATGCTTCAGTCGACGACTATATGGAATACTAATCTGCTGGCAAGCCATCGCATGGCCGCATGATTTGGAACCCCGGGTATTTTTGAGATGACGCAGCTTGGCCGGCGACGGCTAGCGGCGGCCCACTCTCGGCAGCGACGATTATCGGCCGATTCAGCACTCCATCTATCTGCCCTGCAATCTGTTTCCATGGCGTCACTGCCCGGCGCAGACCGAGGTGGCTTTGTCTCCTCGGCGCGGACGCGGGCACTCCGCTGGCGAAGAATCTCTCGCGCTGGGCTATTGATGGTGTCAATTTGTCACAGCTCTTCCGAGTCCCGAGCACTGCTGTGAGATCGACGATAGCCAGGCAGGCAGTCTGCTGTGTCGGAAGTTTCCATTCCCGAAAAAATACTCACCCTTTTATTTTTTTTTTATCCTTTTGGTGGTGGAGGCTACCTTTTCACACGAACGGTACTAGACAAGTTTTACTCCATACTCATTGATCAATTCGAGCACAAAGTCAAACAGCCTCAGACTGCGAATGGGTGCACAAGGTCCGATTCATTGAACAAGCCAGCAATCCAAAGGATTATTAGAAGTGACGGATTGATGCCAAATGACCATCAAGCTGTATTACTCTTCTGCCATCGTTCCGCATCAATCATGTCGCCAAACCATGGTTTGCGTGCTGTTGAATTATGCACCTGGCATATTTGTTCCCATGCACGCAGGTTCAAGTCAGCTACTTGTCGTAAAGGACTGGGGTTGATTGTGCGAAATTGCAACAGTGCCTCCTACTTGTATCCCTCTGCCGCACATGCACTTGCCTCGTATGCAACGTACGCGTTAAGTATATCTCGATCCTCAAGTTATGGCCTCAATGCTGCAATACTAATAACGGCATTCTTTCCGCAACGAGGTCCTTACGCTGGCTTGGATTGGGGATCTTGCCCGTCCTGTTCACCAAAGTCCACTAGATCAAGCTTTCGATTCGAGTAGACTGAGTCTTGGAACATCACATGGACTGACATCTGGACTGTGTCGACAAGCCAAGCAACCCAACTGAACATGTGCAGAACCCAGCGAACTTTATTATAAGTCACCTCAAATTCTTTGGGGTTCTCTTTCAATGGTCCGCTCCCTTCACTAATCAGGGTGGAAGAACTGCCAAGCGTAATTTTTCTTCTTCTTTTCAGGGGCAGCCATTGTAGGAACAAGTCTCGAAGCTGTCGCGTCCCGCCTCGCCATCGAAACGCCAATACTCGAGGCGAACTGCTCTAGGGTATCCTGCGATGCTGCAGGCGGCTCTGCGCCACACAAGGTCCTCGAGTCAGCCCCATCCAGTCTCGTTACAAACACTGTGCGATGTGATGCAAATGTGCTGAGATGCGTGCCGTGCCTGCCAACAATCATAGTTAAGTACTTTACATAGATAAGTGGCATGGAGACCGCTCCCGCGCCGCCAATCGTCTGTCAACCGGGACTGTAGGAAGTCTGACCGATGCTGCGTGCGTGCATGGAGCAGATGGTTCTCACCATTTCGTCTCGCGCGAATGCCTTTGTTCCCTTTTAGCCCATCGCCTTTCCGCCAAGTCGTGACGTGACAGGTGGCAGGTACATCAGAGTCAACACGTTGGCATGGGATACGTGCTGAGTGGCTCGCTCGGGTCTAGCGGTGATGAGCCAGAACAGGGTTTTTTTCCCCCCCTTCTCGCACAGTCGGCGGTGCCAGAGAAAACGATTCTCATTGTGTGTGGCTGACTCTGCGCTCCAAGTGTCCAGTACACTGTGCCTAGGCCGGTGCAGGCAAGGCGTCACCGCGCCAATGGGATGACCCGAATGTTCCCGAGCTCCCCTTTTTTTTCTGCTTGGCCTTGTCCCGTAATATTCCACACCACCCTCAACGACCGGGAAAACGAACCTCAATATCACCTGTGAGATTTTTTTTTTCTGGGGTGGCCGCGAAACCAATCAACCCGCTCACCAGCCCAAGCCCACATTGTGCTCATCGGTCAAGCGCATCGACAGCATTTCGAATTCCATTTCTCCCAACTCTCCACTTCATTCTTGTTCCGACTGAAATTGCCTCGAGTCCTTCTCGCAATGGCCAGCGACGCGAAATCTACCGGCTCGACCAAGGTCGATGCCATCGTCCAGAAAGTCAAGGCTGCCGAGCCCGACAAGCTGTCGGGTTTCGCGCTGTACTCTCGCTTCGCCCTGGCCGGTGCCGTCTGCTGCTCAGTAACCCACGGAGGTCTGACGCCCGTCGATGTGTATGTCGTTCATCTTCACTGCCCCTTTGCGATGGACCCCTGGTTGTGCGAGGCAGGCCATCATCGAACATTGTTGTCCTGTGTGCCCTGAGTAGCTTGCGGCGCGTTTCATACTTGCTTGCAATTGCCGCACCTGCAACAATTCATGACAATCGCTCATCAGCCCCCCTTCTGAACTGCACTGACGATACCCTCTCAAACAGCGTCAAGACCCGTATCCAGCTCGACCCCAAGACCTACAACCGTGGCATGCTCGGCGGTTTCCGTCAGGTCATTCAGAATGAGGGCGCCGGCGCTCTCCTGACTGGTGCCGGTCCTACCTTTGCGGGATACTTCCTCCAGGGTGCACTGAAGTTTGGTGGTTACGAATTCTTCAAGCAGCAATGGATCAACGCCATTGGATACGAGGCTGCCTCTCAAAATCGCACAGCCATCTACTTGGCTTCGTCTGCCACTGCGGAATTCTTCGCTGATATCGCCCTCTGCCCTCTTGAGGCTACCCGTATTCGTCTCGTCTCCGAGCCTACTTATGCCAACGGTCTTATCGGCGGTTTCACCAAGATGCTCAAGAACGAGGGCGTCGGCGCCTTTTACGCTGGTTTCGGTCCCATCCTCTTCAAGCAGTGAGTTTCCAGAAAAAGACCAACGGAGTGGAAGGAAAGCGCAGATGTCGCAGGCGGCAAGGGTCGACGCTAACGTATGAATTCAAAGGATCCCCTACACCATGGCCAAGTTTGTCGTCTACGAGAAAGTCGCCGAGGCCATCTTCAAGACGTACCCTAAAGAGTCCCTCTCTGATGGTATGCAGACCGTTGCCAACCTTGGCGCTGGTCTGATTGCTGGTTTCGCTGCCGCCATCGTCTCCCAGCCCGCCGATACCATGCTCTCCAAGATCAACAAGACCAAGGGCCTCCCCGGCGAGGGCACCACTTCTCGTCTCTTCAAGATCGCCAAGGAGCTCGGCTTGCGAGGATCTTACACTGGTATCGGTGCCCGTCTCTTCATGGTTGGTACTCTGACTGCTGGTCAGTTTGCCATCTACGGTAAGTCTTCCAGCCTGTCGGCCCCTTCACCCCCATTGGAAGACAGGGGGATCATTCAAACGGGCATTTCCATTGACCATTCATTGCGCAGGTGACCTGAAAAAGGCCCTCGGCGCCACGGGCGGTGTCGAGATTGCCAAATAAGCCGACACCATTTAACTCGAAGCAACAAAACGAGGGAGGCGACTCTGTACGACTATCAGGATAGATTGGGTAATTTCACAGCAAAGACAAGAGTTGAGGAGGATCGGGTGATTCGGGGGAAGGAGGTGGGCGAAGAACGTGAACGGCATGTTCGAGGCGGTGCAGACAAGGCTAGAATAGAACTCGGCAGCACCATGCGGCGAAGCAGTGTTGCGGCACCGCGTTGCAATTTATGCATTGACATGATTTCAGCATTAAACCTGCGCTGCCAAATCTGTCGCAGCCTGCCCATTGTGTCCATCTGGCCGGCTTTGGGAACTCTCGCGCGCGATTTCAGCGGCCGGGGGCTCGCCGAACGTGAGGGTTTGAGAAAGCAACGAATTCCCGCATTCCCACACCATGTGAAAAGGAAAAGTAGAGCGAAAGTGACAGTATTCATATTGCGCTGCGCGAAAAGAAGGATAGCAGCACCGAGCTATAACATAGAGCCGAAGGCCGTGGTGTTGTGAGTAATGTCGCCCGCCAAATCGCCCGTGGTACGCCGACGTGAATTGCAACAAGAGCATGTATGCACAAACAGAGCAGGATTTCTGCCTAGGTATCTTTGGAAAACAGACAGGAAGAAGAACATGAATAAGAGGGGGGGAAAGAGGAGGGAGCGTGTATTCATTTCCAGCTCAGAAAGTTCAGAAAATTAGTCCTCGGGTCGGGATAGCCCTCGAACGTTCTTCGCCGCGAAGCCTCGCTTTCGGGCGTGTTGTATGCGGCAAAGTAGCGGTCCATCGCCCTCGATTCTGTGGAGAGCTGTCTCTGGACATAGGTGCCCACGGCCGCGGCTATGGAGTCGGGAAAAAAAAAAAGGTCAAGGTCAGTCCCTTTGCCGGGGTTGATCCATTTGAGAAACGCCATTGAACCGGTATGTAGACGCACCTGATCCAGTGAACATGATGGCGAGAAGGAGTCTGTTGGTGTTTCGTCCGGCGCTGGCAGCAGCGCTGGCGGCTCGGATTGGCGCAGACATTTTATATTGTAGTGGGTGTACGTGTCACAACCGACAATGCAAGTTTAGAAGATAAATCGGTCTGGTTTCTTGACAGTTGGAACTCACAGTCACCGTCGCTACTTATACATTCCTGCACTTTGGCGATTTTACGCGTGGTGCGGTGCCTCGCGTTGGTGGTACGATACATTGGGGCCGGTGGTCTGACGACCTGTTGAATACGCTGCGTGCTGACTCGGCCTCCGCGCGACGACGACGACGACGACGACGACGACTTCAGACCGCTGTGAGGTCTACGAACACGAAGACCGGTTTGAACAGGCATCTGCCTGCGTGTGCTCTGGCGTGATTGGTTTCCGTCTCTTTGGTGGTCGCTCGTCGAATGATTGTGGTCATGAGGTGGACTGTCCAGCAACAGAAGCATCCGTCAAATCCGGACTTCAGAGATGGACCCAAACAACATGACTTTATTCCTAAATGCTTGATCCGGTCATAAAGACCGGAAAAGATGCGAGCGAACACGGTGAGTTTCAAAATTGAGACACGAGTCCTTGCTATGCTAGCCATGCCAGCCATGCCGCGGTGCACACGGCGTTTGGACAGCGTGGCGCAGTGAGCTCTTTCCCTCTCTCCCTCTCCCCCCCTCTCTCTCTCTCTCTCTCTCTCTCTCACACACACACACACACACACACACACACACACACACACACACACACACCTACACACACGCACACACTCTCTCTCTCTTCTCAATAACGAGCGACTTTGGTTGACAGCTCTGTCTGATATTGATGTGCCGGCTAATAAACGGGTCTTGCCGTGGGTGGTACGGGGAAGCGTTGCGACGGCTGAAGTAAACCACCATGGTGCGAGTATACTACGCTCTCCTGGTCTGGCGCCTCATGTCTGGACCCGAATTTTTCGAGGGCGCTGTAGTGTGCCCCAAGAAGCGAGCTCAGTATTGGTCGGAATCACATGCCTCGAGTAGTATGCATTGGTCCTCGCCCTTAGCCGGAAAGCAGTGCAATTTGTCGTTTTATGAATGGCGCGCATGCCATAGTTCTCGTTCCTCCCGTCCCCGCAATGCAGTGAAATAGTAGTCACCTTTCGGAGGTCCCTGCTATGCAACGAACCTGCACCACATATGGCTGGCTAGTGGCCGTGTTTCCACCTCGGCAAGTGGCGTCCCAACACTGATGAGTGCCGTGCGGGGTGACAGCCAGTCAGTCATCTGCTCCGTGTAGAAGCAGCTAACGAACACGGGTGGTGGGTGCAGAGTCACTTGTGTGGTCGCAGCGCATTAATGGTATTGACGTCCGTCGACATGTTTGACGCTTGTCAGACACTTGCTTGGCTGGCCTCGTTTAACTCTGGTGCGGATCGTGTGACCAAGAACGCCTCGGCCTTTGGCACCGACGGTTTCTTTGCCAAAGTGACATGAATCCAGGATAAGGCTACTACTGCTCATGAGACTATCATTGGCCCAGGTTTCCTTGGGATGCGGACTCTTGGAACGGTCAGACGCGTGTCCCTGCGTGCTAGTCGAGAACCTGACTGTCCGAAGTACCCGTCACGTACATATGCGGACCTCTCGAGAGTCGTCTGCGGGTGCTTATACGCCGATGACCTTTTCACGTTCTGTTCCAAAGGTATGGTTTGATCGGCTGATCGCCCACATTGAGCGAGGCCTGGACGAGACTCTCCAGCCCGAACACCCCTGTTGACGTGGATTTGAGTGGAGCGCCAAGCTGGAAGCTTTTCCATATCAGCGGTCCATCACCCGAGGCTGGGCACATTGTCCAACGGCAGTTGCTGAGAAGGATGCAGATGTCTCCGGGCAATCATGGCGAAATCGGCGATAGTGACGGCGTGGCCAAACTTTGCATCTGGTGTTACCAAGCTGCCAGTCTAGCACATGGGCCAAGGCAAGTCAACGGCTTTGCCCGGCTGCAACGACGGGAGGGTCAGACTCTACTAATTGGAGAACCTTTACTATATTTCCGTACTTGTAGAAGCGTTGCTTGCGAACGATCCAAAAGCCTCACGCAGGGACCCGGCGTCGATGAGGGCCCGCGGTCGTGAGTGTCACAGGTGAGCCTTGGCACCCTTCTCGCCCGTTGTTTCTGCAGCTCCTGCATGGTGGCCTCTGATTCGGTAATCATGAAGCCAACGACCACGGCAGACGATATCGTGCCGTTAGGATTGATTTTGAGATACGCGGATGACTTGTTCTGATCCGGCACATAATCTGTGTGGAGCAATTGGGTATCTGCATCCGGGTGGTGAAGGGCGGCAATGACTTTACGGCAGTTGATGGAAGTCGGGTCGGCGTAGAGCTCGCAGACCATGATGAGTCTGAGAACATGATGATGTATAGAACCTCGCAATCGAGATGACTGATGTTTACTGTTGCTCGACACGATGCTCGTGAACGTGTTCGAACGTCATTCTCACTTGTCAGCTCGATTTGGCGACTATTGTTTTTGTCTGTGACGTGGTCTGAGAAAAGAAAACACCTTGGCAAGACACCTGACAGTGTGTCGTCATCAGCTTCATCACGTTTACCCCACGCTGTCCAAGTCATGCCGGACCGATGGCAATGCGGGTAACGCGGCTACCAAAGAACGCTCCATGAGGGTCCCCATGCCCAGCTTTTAGACCCATGCACGTCTCAGCGCTTCTGCTTTAGATCCCGCTCTCCATCTGCCAAAAGAGGCAAGAAGCGTCGAGGACGATGCGAGAGAGCAATGAGGGCAGACAGCTGCAGTTATAAAGCCGGTGTGCAACGAGAATCCTTCGCAAAACTGGCTCCTCTCGTTACCGAGGTCAAGAAGCCCTCACAAGAAGAGAATCTATTTCGCTGCCATGGCGCTTGATATTCGCGGTAAGACGGCTTTGGTGACAGGTGGAGCTTCAGGAATCTGCTTCGAGGTGACTCGACAACTCCTGGCGGGAAGCTGTAATGTTTTGGTAGCCGATCTCAAGCCGAGCCAGCAGCTGGATGACCTCATCCAGGCTGCTCGCGATGATGGTTCGCGCGCTTCCTTCATCCGAACAGATGTTACAAAATGGAATGAGCTACAGGCTGCCTTCGACCAGGCCGTCAAGGACTTTGGCCAGCTTGACATCGTCGTGCCCGGTGCCGGCATATTCGAACCAGAGGTGATATACTCCCCGATTCCTTGACCATTGTTGATCGGCATGCTTTGGGTAGGCTGACAAAGGTTGCAGGGCTTTTCCAACTTTTGGTGCCTGGAGCAAGGCACAGACACGACCGAGGCGTCATCCTTCAAAACCCTGGAAGTCAACGTTGCTCATCCCATCCGTGCCACACAACTGGCCATTGACTCTTTTTTGAGACGAAAGACGGGCCACGGTGTCGTTGTTCTCATTTCGTCCATTGCAGCTCAGCTGTCACCCTTCTTCAAGCCAGTTTACGCAGCGAGCAAGAATGCCATCTCTGGCTTCGTTCGTAGTCTCGGCGACCTTGAGCCAACACTCAACATTCGAGTGAATGGCATCGCTCCAGGATTGGTCAAGACGGCCATATGGACAGAAGACGTCATGGCATATACCACAGGCGAGGACCTGTGGGTCACGTCCGAGAGAGTCGCTGGAGTCATCCTCGACCTGATCACGAACAAGGACCACGTTGGGGGAACCATACTTGAGGTTGGCAAGGACAAGGTGCGACCCGTAACTATACTGAATGACCCGGGCCCTTCAGGCGCCGGAACCACCGTCGGAGGCGTTGATGTCGCCCGGAACAGGACGTACCAGTTGATTGAGCAGAACTTTGGTAAATAGGGGGCGTTTGATGATCCTGGGATCAAACCAACTGCCTTTTCAAGGTCATCGCTCCACCTGTGCAAGCTGGTCGAACATGTTTGCCTTTTGATGGCAATGCCACGCGCCAGAAATGAAAACGCACCTGCTCTCTGTTCCGGCGATGCAAACCGGCCCAGGGCGTCCTCTGAGGATGCAATGAACGCTGCGTATAAATCGGAGCATGAATTTCCTCAGGGAATTTCAATCCCAACTTCGACGAATGGGATTAGAGCCGAAGATGGTCCGTCGCAAAGCGAGACGACTCAGATAATTCGAGATTGAAAGAAAAACGGCGTAGTCTCTTGCCTTGCAGCATTGTTGAAGCTCTTTGTCAATGGGCAAAAAAACGCCCCGGGACGCCGAGCCTGCGTGCATTCTCCCACATGAATTGCAGTCCCGTCCTGTCGGGATAGCAAGCCGAGAGCTTTGACCAGCTCGCAAAACTTGATGACCCCGGTCTAATGGGAGCACATGTCGGAGCAGTGGCATGTCGCATGAACATTTGACTTTGCGCGCCCGCGATCAGTATTGTGTCATGGCTGAAGAGTGTCAGTGCACCAGACGCTTGTTATCTCGACCGAGGCAAGGCTGGGTACCTCAGAAGTCTCGAATTTGGCTTGGCCTATCGTCGTGGCAGCGTACAGGAACTCAGATGTAGTGCCGTTGACATAGAACACGCGAGGGTTATTCGTGACGCTGCACGCTGATTCTTTCTGCATACTACTAGGTACTTAGTAGGTAAGGTACTAGATAAAGTAGGTAGGTAAAGTAGGTAGCTAGGTACCTCCTTATCTACTACGCACCTACTACGTCCCTACCTGAGGAAGACCGGTGCCTACCACCTTACCTGGCTGGGTGGAGGTAGGTCAGAGATTCAAGCGCTGTCAGGATCCGCTGGACGGGACATGACACACCCTACTGATTGCAATGGGTGTCCTCACCTGTCGCGGCGAGTGCGCTTATCACGGAGTTGCATCCCCAAGCACTCCGCGCGGAACACTCCAGAACGCCGCATCTCCTCCATCGATTGATATGCGGGGTCACCCGCCTGGACGAACGGATCGCTACTCCCGCAGCATCTCCGATCCAGCTTCCTGCTCCTTGGGCCCATGTTAGACACCGGCATTACCTGAAAGTATGGACGCCCCGTCGACAAAGCTACGCCCTCAAGCTGCGAGGAGGAAGCAGTACAAAAGCTGTGATCGCTGTCGTAAAGGCCGTCGAGCTTGTGATGCGGCTGCTCGCGGTGTCGATCCCTTTCAGGACATCCAGGATGGGGCCAAGAACCCGCAGGTCGCGTGCTCCGTCTGCCTCAGAGCGAGCTCACATTGCACATTTGAATGGCTCCGAGGGTTGCCGCGGGAGAGTCTGCCTCGTGCCCTGAAGCCAAGACGTCCAAGATCCGAGGGGAAATCGCTGCACGCCCCAAGCAGCCCAGAGGCACGGCTCCCTCAACTTCGTCTGGCATTTACATGTCGCTGATGTTTCCCAGTCCCGCGGACCGCCAGTGTCTCAGCAGAACTTCGTGCTCCTAAACAATGGCTTTGTCGAGAGCGGGTGGCTGAGCGCCTCGGACACGATCCTCATGACGAGTCGTGACGTTTATTTCGATGGCGACCGAGTGCCGAGTGGTGTCCCTCGCATAAGTCTAGACGCTCCCATTGGAAACGAGCTTGGGCGGCTACATGGAACTGAACAGCTCAGAAATTTTGCATATTGTCCCAAAGACGACCAATCGTTCACTTCTTGGAGCTTCGGTGCAGACCTGGGGTCAATGCTTCCTGATACTAGACTCGAAACGTTCTCTTCTGCCCCCATAGACCCATCAATGGCATTACCAATACCGGACGAATGGCCATCTCGTAATGACGACAGATGCCGCCAGATACCCATCAGTCCCACTGTTTCATCTCTCACGCCGCAGTATGAAGGTTACGAGCCGACGAGCCCCCTAGAGGGAGAGATCGCTGAATCAACGAACAAAGCAATGATGCTCTCTGGGCTGACGCAGATCTACAAGGACAGCATGGAGAATGCGTTACAATGCTGGATGACCAAAGAGTACTGCCCCTACACACGAAGGCGCCAAGAAGGTCAGCAATCACAGACAATCGTCCCGGTCACCAGCCTCTATCAGCGGGTGTTTCAGCTCGACGACGCCATGTCCTCTCTGCGAAGCCGCGCCCTCACTCCTACTGAGAAGTTGGGTACTTTGAGAGCCTTGAGAACAACCATCTTAGCCTTTGCAAGTCAATGGTCACATTCGTCAGGCTCCTCATCTAACTCTTCTTTTGCACCCAGCTCGCAAGACAATAGCCCGGCTGAGCTTCAGGAATTCGAGTCGATCCTCCGAGAAAGTTTGTGGCACCAGGCAAAGAGGTCGTTGAGTCGCTGGGCGGAATGTGACTCAATCATCATCATCTGGACAGGATTATTACTGGCCCTTGTACAACCGCCGTTGACACCGGTGCAGGATGATTGGGATTGTCTCAAACCAAACAACACAACCCAATATGCATCGATGGCTGGCGGAATGGTCGGTCTGTCTGGCGGGGCCACAAATGATCCCCATGATCAGCACGATCGAATGAAACTAAGAAGCGCCAGCTATCAGACTCTCTTCTTGGAGAAAGCGCTGCACCGCCTTGTGTCGTGGAAAAATCGGGTGGATGGCGCTGTTGCAAGCTATGATCTTCGCGCCCACGAAGTCTACCCAACTTCGATGCCAGTAGCCGATCAGGATATTGGCAGTTTTCAATTGTTGTTCTGGATGGGAGTCATGATGGACACGACTTCGTCTGTTTTGAAGCGGAAGAAACCCGTCATGTCAGACAACGATACGCGTTTTCTCTATGGCCGGCCCAGAGGAGAGTACCTTTTCGAAGCAGAGGGCAGACTTCGGCCGGTAAGTGGACTCACGCCTAGAGCCCAGGCCGACGACGTTGACGACATTTGGGACATTTCCATGATTAAAAGGCTGAGGCCACGCCTTACGCATTGGCAGATTGAAGGTCTCATTTCCGGTCGGCAAATCGAAATGGCGCTTCAACAAGCCACGCCTGTGAAAATGCTACTTTGGCGAAGAGCAAGCCTCCTGGGGGCGTTGCTGAAGGAAGGGACGACGGCGGCAAGAGTCTTTGAGATGAAAATCCAGGAATCCCTTGAAATCATCAACGAATGGAATTCGACCTTTGGAAAGTTCTTGGAGGACTGCATTGCGCAGCATCATCGCTTATCCTTCAAGATTCAATCGTGGTATGTGGTGTTGGCTGCCCATTGGCATCTAGCGACACTTCACGTGGCAAGGCTCATTCGAGACATTGACGGCGGCGAGAGAGGGGAGGGCATGAAGGCAGCTATCAGGCAATCGTCTGGTCTTGTCCAAGGACTGGAGAAGCAAGGCGCCTATAGCATCGCCGCTCTGGCTCGAGTGTCATGCTTTGACAATGGCTCTTTCCAGGGTCAAGAGCACTTTCACTTTGCACTTCGCCGCTCAGCTCTTCTCACGGAACCATGGACTGATGTCTTTGAGCAGGCGCTGGTGACGTCGTGTCGGCTGCTCCTCGATTGGCGGCGTTCCTGGACGGCAATATGGGCACGCGATACCATGTCACCCCAACAAGCCTGGATATGCATGAACACGGGATGGCAAGAGCTGCACGAGCATTGCCATAGCTGTTTGAAGGCCTTGAAGCTTCTCGGTCGCCGATCAGAGTTCGCGCTGCAGAGTGCTGGCGAGTTGAATGGGGAGCTGCAAGCCGGCTGACGCATGGTGTGAAGAAGTGGGCAGGGGTGCGACATTCTTGGGAGCCGTACACGTCAAGAGAGGCTGCGTCGAGTTTGTCAATGGCCATCCTCTTTCGGATTCAGCAGGTCAAAAGTCCAGGTGAGGAAAGCGCGCGCGATCGATCGTACGGCGGGTCCTGGAAAGTTTCGAGTTTGGGTACCTTGGATCTGTGTATTGATCGATCGATTGATGAGATGTGAATACATCACATGGCGAAGATTTCAAGGTTAATTAAATGTGTCAAGTTCGAGGAGTTGAAGATGAGTTTCATCTGCATGCGAAGATGGAGGAGTAGGAGACGGACCCCACTGCGAAAATGAAGCAGCGGCCGACGAGCTTTCTTCTTTCGTCAGTCGCCTGGATTGCGCGACCTGATTTGTTCCCTGGACCCTGCTAGCTTCCAGTATTTGTATACTCATCTCTCCTCTTAACGCAAGCATTCTGGTGGAAAGGTTTCAGTCTTCTTTTTCCCTTCTCGAATTTGGCCAAATACAATATCGTTCGGTTTCCAGGTTAAACTTCAGCTGTGAATACTGGTCAGCATCGTGACGAGTAAAGGTCGATCATGGTCAGAAGTTTCAAGTTCAGCGTTCCCGAAGAGTGTCGGGACTTTCCGCTCTTTTCCCTTTTGCCGACCGAGATCCGCCAGCTCATCTGGGAATGCCACGTCCGCACGCCAGGACTGCACTTTCTGCAGCTGAAGAGCGCCTCGGATGACTGGCTGCACGTCGAGAGCGTTGCACGCCGCCGCCGCCGCCCTCGCGATCGCGACTCCTCCGAAGACATGTCCGACGTGCTGCGAGAGGACGCGTCACCGAGACCGAGGTGCTCGGCGGGCTTGGTGTCGAGCAGCCCCTGCATCCAGGCAGATCAGTCGCACTACCGGACGCTGCGGCGGCAGCTCAGCGTCCTTGCTCAGACGTGCGCCGAGTCTCGACGCGTGGCGCAGAGGCTGTGCAGGAGGCAAGACACGCTGAGGACGAGGCGCGGGGACATTGTCTGCCTGGGCGGCTCGCTCGACGCCGTGTTCCTGGAGTACCTGGACCACAGATCGTATAAGAGCAATCTGCACTTGGCGGAGGTGCCGGACTGCGCGGCACTCGGCCACCTGCGGCGCATCGCCATGCCGTACTCGTACGCCTGGCGACCGGTCGAGACGCGCTGTGCCTGTTGGTTCTGCAGAGGGACTTCCGCTGAAAGGCCGCACGACCGGGAGAGCTGCTGTCCGGCGCACCTGTACCAGTTCCTGGCCAGGCATGTGCCGTGTCTGGAGGAGTTTTTCTTTGTGGACTACTACATTGTGCACAGAAGCAAGTCAGGGCTCGCCTGCGACGTGGACATGCGGCGGCCAGGGCTCTTCATGAGGTGCGTACTTGTTTCCAACTTGCCTGCCTGACTGCCTGCCTGCCTGCCTTGTTTTTTTTTTCTTTGGCTTTTTTGCGGTCCTCTTTTATCTTCTTGTCAGCCATCTCACGCCAATTTCAGGCAAAAGCCCAGATTCTGGGCGGGTAACCGGCGATATCACGAGGCCAACCCGCGAGACTGGACCGTGAATCGTGGTGTGGTCCTCGTCATCGAATGGTTGCGCGAGAGCTTCGTGCGATACGCGAAAGCGAGCCCCCTCTGCCAACATCCCCAGCCCCAGAGCGTCCGTTTCTCCGTGCTGGCATGCGAATGGGACATTGCGCCTCCTCCCCCGTTCCACTCCAGGTCCGACGGCACCCAAATGGCTGGTCCCCTCTCCTTCGGAGCGCACCAGAGCGCATCGTCCCGGACGGTGCCGCCACAGCAGAGAGGGTCATCACTTTCTGAGAACGGCGGCATTTCTAGGTGGTCGCGGGCAGCAGCAGCAGCAGGAGGTGCAGAGGACGAGGAACTGAGAGAAGAGGCTGCGGGAGGGCAGAAAAGCAGGCACAGCGCGGCGGCACGTCATGCGCATCAAGGCCAGATTGGGCATCTGCCGGCATGGGGCACGGATGGCAAGTTCGATTTCGTCTGCCAGCAGCTGGAGCGAGGCAAAGCCCACACTGTGGGTTTCCTTGGTGGACCTTAGACTGCAATCCCCTGTGACTACGTCTCATTGTTATCCAGTAGAATAAAGGCAGACCATTATGATTCCCTGAGCTCGGGCACTGATGCGGCTCACTGGGTGTTGGGAGCGCCCTTGTGGGAAGCGATCCCGCCACGGTCCGACTGAGTTGCTCTGTGCTTCCTGAATGCTCAGATAGAAAAAACACCATGATCTTCTACCTAACGAGCGTCCAGCCCTTCTTCTTGCAGAAGCGCCTTCAGCATATCTCAATCACTGCGTCCAAAACGCCACATCATCCCACCGGATCGTCATGCCGCCCGTGCCACTACTCGTCACGTAGCTGCCAATCTTGTCGTAGAAGCTCCCGCCGGCCGGCGCGTCGTCCTGCCTGAACCGCTCCTGGCCGTTGACGTAGACGCTGTACCGGCGCGCGGCGAGGTCGTGCACGGTGTTGACGGTGACACGCCGGCCGACGCCGGCCACGCCGGCCGGTGCGATGACGGCGCCGCCCTCAACGCTGTAGAGGGTGCCGTCGCGCCGCACGGCCAGCAGGAAAAAAGGGCCCTGGCTGCCGTGGAAGGTCTGCTTGATGGCGATGCGGTCGCCGGAGAAGGAGGTGATGGTGAAGGAGCCGGCGAACTGGTGCTTGCCGGTGCCGGTGCCGGAGGAAGGGTAGTCGTCGTGGTAGCGCCGCTCGGCGCGCAGATGGCCGTTGGCGCAGCCGGGGCCGGACGTGTCGCCGTTGGGGGAGGCGGGCAGGTGGAAGATGTTGTTGTTGGTGATGGAGCCGCCGGCGCAGGTTTGCGCGGAGAAGCTGGGCGAGATGGGCTTCCAGGGGCCGGGCTGGACGGGCGTATTGGCGGCGCGGCAGGTGCGCAGGAAACAGGACTGTAGGACGACGAGGAGACGGAGGAGAAGGAAGGGAAGGGGAAGGGAGAAGGGGCTTGCGAGGAGCATTGCTGGTGGTGGTGGTGGTGGTGCTGCTGCTGCTGTTTGAGTGAAGCAGATCAAGGTCGCGAGTCTTTCTGCTGTCCCGCTGTCCTTCTCTCTCCTTCTCTTTCAATTTTTTTTCTTTTCTTTCCTTTTTTTTTTTTTTCCTGTGCTTGCGTACCTTTCTTCCTTTTCCCCGATTGCTTGGGTTCTTGCGCGCCCACCTCACGCCTTTGCCATGTTGACGTCCGCCTCTTTTTGTTTAATACTTTTTATTTTTCTTTGCCGAGCTCTTCGCTCGCGAGAAGTAGGTATCGACACAGGCCCAGAGGAAGTTCATGGTATGATTTGCCTGGCAGGACGACTGCTTGGTGGGAATTCCCGACAGGTCCAGTCCAGTCCAGCGGGGACGGTCGAGTTGCCGCATTGGGGCGTGGCCCAGGGCGCAGCGGGCCGCTCATTGGTGGATTGCGGTCTGCGGGCACAACGAGCCTGCAGCAGCAAGCAGCGCGGGCGGCAAGGCAGGCTTGAAGGCTACACGATTCGAGCGCAGCGCCGCCGGAGGCACCCAACGTCGCGCGGATGACAAGTAGCTGTTTTCTACCCTGCTGATGGAACCTGGCGAAGCCTGCGAGCTTGCGAGGTCAGCCCGCGGCAGCGCCGCCGGAGGCAAAATCGCAAAGGAAGAGGGCTACTGTGCCTCCGGCGGCGCTGCCGCGGGCTGGCCTCGCAAGCTCGAGGACTTGCCCGGCGGTGACCGCCCGGCGGAGGCACCCGCAGCTGATTGCTGGAACAACCAGACAGCCGGGGCAGCGGCAGCGAGGCCAGCTTACGTGGGCGGCTCTCGAGGTTTGCCGACAGTCAGCCTGTCGCTTCTGCCGTCGGGCGCCGACAGCGCTGGCGACGATTCGACCGCGACCTGCGTGCGTGGCTAAACGATCTTCCCCGTCAGCCGAAGTCGCCTGCCGACCCGATCGGCCGGATCCACAATTTCGCTTGCAGGGTCTGTGTGTGTTGGCCTGTGGTGTTTTTTTTTTTTTTTATGAAAGCGAGATATCATGTCTGCCTCTTTGGCGTCAAAACCTTCTCATTCCGCAGCAGCAGCAGCAGCAGCAGCAAGCAGGCCAGCATGTCGCCGCCGGGCATCCTGTGCGTCGCCATGACGCCCAGGCCGGGGCTCGCGCCGGCCCAGTTCCACGACTGGTACAACAACGAACACGGCCCGACACGCCTGCGCATGCCCGACGTCTTCGCCAGCGGCCTGCGATACAGCGCCGCGGCCGGGGGCCAGCCGGCCTTCCTGGCGCTCTACGACATCACGGCCATGAGCCGCCTCGAGGCAGATGCGTACACGGCCCTGCGCGCGCATCGCTCGCCCCGCGAAGCCGCCACCATCGGCCAAGTGGACGTGGAGCGCCGCTTGTACGACCTCGTCTACGCCAGGCAGTCGTCTTCGTTCGTCCCGATGGCGCAGCTGACAGACGCCGAGGCCGCCGGCATCGTCACCGTCGCCGTGGAGGTTGAGCTGATGGGCGTCCCGGGGGCGGCGGACCAGTATCGCGCCTGGTTCCAGGACGAGCATGCCGAGATGCTCGCCAAGGTGCCCGGCTGGCTGCGATCGCGACTGTTCCGGACGACGCCGCCGCTCGTCGTCGGGAACACGGGCAGCGAGGCGCGCTGCTTTTGCCTGCACGACTACGCGCCGCAGAATGGGCTGGGCGGCCCGGAGCACACGGCATCCATGGACACGCCAAGGCGGACGGACGTCTTCACCAAGTACGTCGCCGCCGAGACGCGGCAGACGTGGTCTCTGTTCTACATCTTTGGGCCTGCCCCGCGGGATCTCGCTTCGCTGTCGGCGGCCGCGGCGGCATTCAGATCCCCCGACGGCACCACCGTGACCAGCCCCGGACCCGACGCCGTCATCTCCTCGTCCATCACCACCAGAGACGCCCTGACCATTCCGTATCGTCTCGAGGGGAATCCGTCCCCCGACGCGCCCGTCATCGCCTTTGTCAACTCCCTGCTGACCTCGCTGCACATGTGGGATGCCCTCGTGGCCATCCTCCGGCGCGACCGGCCCGATGTGCGCATCCTGCGCTACGACGCGCGCGGCCGTCATGCCATCCCACAGCCTCCCGTGGCCGCCACGCTCGACACCGTCACAGACGACCTGCTCCAGGTCCTCGACGCGCTCCGCATTCCCCGGCTGCACGCGCTGGTCGGCGTGTCGATGGGCGGCGCCACGACGCTCAGCTTTGCCCTCAAGCACCCCTCGCGGCTCGGTCGCTTCATCGCGTGCGACTTCAACGCCGCTTCGAGCCCCGCCAACACGCAGGCCTGGAAAGACCGCATCGCCGTGGCCGAGGCCGACGCCGGAAACGGCATCGAGACGCTGGCCGTGCAGACGGTCGAGCGGTGGTTTCACCCGGCGTCGCGCCAGAAGCACGACACCGCGGCGGCGGCCATGACCCAGATGGTGGCGCGCAACAGTGTCCAGGGGTTCAGGGAGAGCTGCACGGCCCTGTGGGACTACGATCTCAGGCCTGGCATGGCCGGCTGCCGTGTTCCCGGCCTGTTCGTGGCGGGCGAGGCGGACGCCAAGGGGGCCCTCGTCAGGGCCATGGACGGCTTCAGAGGGCTGCTGGGCGCCGGGGGGGCTCAGTTGCGAGTCGTGCCGCAGACGGGACATTTGCCCATGTTTGAGGACGCAGACGCATTCTGGAACGTCGTTTGCGATTTCCTGTAGCCGGCGAGAAGCACTGCACTGCGTCGCGGGCCAACGGCCGGAGACGGTGCTCCTGCGCGGTCCTGTCCGTTCAGTCACGTTAGGAGACACGTCCTGTGAGGTCTCGCGGACTAGACGGGCTGTGCGGCTCCTGACTCCAGGCAGATCACGGGAAACAAGGGGGCTAGCAACGTCGCAGTAGACCATGATGGGAGGGAGCTTCGTCGAGCATTGCCTTTTATCCGACTGCCAAGTCCTCTCACTTACTGCGAACCGACGCAAGTCACACTCAGGCTCCAAAGGACAACGAACTTCGAGCGCGGCCGCCAGTGATGGACAGGAAGGACTCCAACCGGCCAACGCCACGCATCCGCGTCTCTGCGAGTCATGTCAGCACCGAGAGGTCTACACGGACACATTCTTGCCCGGCAGCGGCAGCCATCCTTCTGTCGTCTTGTTCGCTGCCTGTCCTTGCCCTCGGATCTGTGCATCCGTTTTGCGCCTGCTGCTCGAGTGAGCCGACCTGACCACGCTCCTGGCGCACACACGCATCAGCGTCAGCCCGAAGCATCAAGCGATCTGCTATGTAGGCGCTCCAGGCCGTATTCCTACTCGACTCGTGACCTGCGAGTAGTTTTTTTTTTCTCTGGCACACACACAGTCCGATGATCTTGGCCGCGAGCCGCGAGCCGCGAGCCGCGAGTACTCTCGTCCAGCGACGGTATGGGTGACGGCTGCTGCTTTGCCTGTCCGTGAGGGCGATGCGCAATCACGGCCCCAGCAGCAGCAGCAGCAGCCAGAGAGAGAGCCTGTTTCTCCTGACGTCCTTTGAGCGAAGCCATGACGGTGGCTCGTATCCTCCAACTTGGACGGTATGGCTTCAGGGCCGGGGCATCCCTTGCCCTCGGTTTTTTGCAGCTGTAGGCAGCGCTTGCTGTGTCTCCCGGCTTCATCCCATATGGCATCTTCACGCACCGCGCACCAGAGGAAGATTGTCTTATTTGACCGTCGCGAAGATTTCGATAGAGTTGGTTGCCTTCGCTGTGGCCCCGACACACGTCGATGCTTGATGCGAGACATGCCTATGGGTTGTCGACGCAGCGATAGAGCTTCGCACGCACCGCGCACCAGAGGAAGTTTGTCTTCTTTGACCGTCGTGAAGATTCCAATAGATTTGGGCGCCTTCGCTGTGGCCCCGAAAGACGTCGATGCTTGATGTGAGACCGCTTGTGGGTTGTCGACGCAGTGATGGAGCTTCGGTCCGGCGTCATCGAGCTCTACTAAGACTCTGAGCTTAGATTTCGCGAAATCATTATCGGTCCGCACAAGCCGGCACCCCTATCCGCGCTTTGCACCGCGTTCTTGCGCGTGAGTCATTTCTGGGCGGTCTTGACTCCTCATCGCTCGCCGGGTCCATCCTGCCTCACAACACGGTAAGCCTCATTCAACGGGATGAGCACATGGGAGCCACTCTGGAGATGGCATGAGGCATCGTCCAGAGGTTCCGTGTATTGGCAGGGAAACAGCATGAGCCTTGTTCAAATGTCAAGTGTTTGAGAGCTACTCCCGAGACGGCACGATGCATTGTCCAAAGCTTCCATGTATGTACAAGTAAATAACATGATATACCTTGATATACGGTCGTACCATCACCCTGCTCGCCTGATCCTCAAAAGGTCCGGGCCTCATGGCTACCCGGCCGGCCGGCCTGACCAGTACATCTTCAGCCCTCCCCATACAGAACCCTACCTTTCACGACCAGCGCTCTGTTTCCCCAGACCAGACAACCAGACCCCTTCACTTGGTCTCTTCCATGCTGCTGCTGCTGTGCCTGCTGGTCCGAGACCGGCGCTTGAAAACGCCCAGAACAATCGAGGCCAGGTACAATGCAGCAAAGACGGCCGCGACGACGCTATAGGCAATGATCCAGTGGCTGTCATTGCCCGCGAGCTGGATGCCCAGGCCGCCGTTGACCATGCCCAGGATGATGAGGGCGCGGCCGTACCAGATGTGCGCGTGGCTGACTATGCCTCGCCGCTGGTGCTTGACGTAGTGCTTGTGATGGAGCCAGCCTAGCAAGGGCTGCAGACTGACCAGGCAGCACAGGATGACGCCCAAGCGCGAATGGGCCTGTTTGAAGAACTAGTTGGTGCAATCGTGTCAGTTGGCGACGCCATCACATCTTGCCCGACCCACGAGCAGAGCCCTCGGACATGACAATGCGTATGCTCCTGATGGACAGCCGGGGGATGAGGAAGAGAACGAGGAGACTTACGAGGTTGGTCCGTTCAGCAAGGACGTAGCCCACGCCAAAGCCTGCCCACATGAGGAGGAAAAACACATCCTGCCAGGCTGCATGCACAATCCACTTGCCGACCAGGGGCATGAGCATGGAGCCGACGGGGAATCCAATCAGGAAGACGAGCGACATGATGACGCCGTGGGCTCGCAGAATGGTCATGTTCGGATTGCCGTCCTGCTGAACAACGCCCGAGCCCGAGCCGGAAGTGCCATCCGGCTGGGGTCTCGTGTCGCTGCTGCTGCCGCCGCCACTGCTGCCAGCGACGAATGGATTAGCGTCGGTCGACAGGGTGGCCTTTGTGAAATCCACCGAAAAGGAGTCGTGGCTGTCGTGGTATGAGATGCGGGCAGACGGGCTGGTGGTAGCGAGCGACGACCCCGACTTCCAGGCTGAGATCCACGCGTTGGTGCCGCCCAGCGTCAGCTCGCCGCAGTTACTGCAGCGTACATTGGCCACCATGTAGCCGTCGGTGATGCCCGATCCCGCGAGGAGCGTGACGCCGCTCTTGGCCTGGTACGTGGGCATGACGTGATTCTGGCCCGGTCGCGTGCTGAGCGTGACATTGCCGTTGCCAGCATCGTACATGACGAACATGTCGGCGCCGGCCATCTGGGCGCCGATGCCGAGGCCGATCCATTGGTACGAGGTGGGCGCGCGGAGCTGGAAATACACGTTGGCTCCTCCTGCTTGCGAAGAAGCTGCGGCGGCCTGGGGAACGCCCCATTGGAAGCATATCTGGTTGGAAACGGGACAATACGACGTGGGTGCGGCAGCAGTTGTTGCAGCATCTACAAGTTCTTGTCAGCAAAGATGCACCACCAGAGTGAAGCCGAGGGTAGGAAGGTGGCTTCTTACTGAAAAGAGCTGCTGCCGTGGCTGCACCAACGGCTGCTGCTTGCTTCGAAAGCATCTTCTTCTTCTTCTTTCCCGTCTTTGTCTTCGAGGGACTATGTTGCAAGGGAAGAAGAAACCCGGCCGACAGACGAGCAAACAACGGCTGCCCATGACATCCGTCCAAATGGGGGAGGCGGGAGATCAGAAAGGCAATTCGGCGCCCCCAAAAGCCATTGTGGCTGATGCATCATGGCGCTATCGTACGAACTAGCCGTTTCGTTTTCCCTTTCTGCATTTGTCTGCATCGCCTTGGCACGGATGCCTTTCTAGCTCCCCTTTCCCCCTTCGTGGTCGCGCGGCCAGTGGTCAAGACCCGACCAGAGCATCTCATATCGCGCGCGCCTAACATCCGTCTGGCCAGAGGGCGGCAATAAAAACAAAGGGAGCTAGAAGAATAAACACTTGGTCGCTGGTGCGCCGTTCATCTCGGATCACGTCGTATCCGGCGTGAGGAAGGTTGTCGAATGTGAAAAAAATCAGCCACTAAAAGGCGAGCTAATGGTCAGCCTTAGCGCGGCCATCCAGAGACCCATTCCTTGAGCACACATTACAGTACACACATTACAGTCCACACACACTGGGTGTAAACTGCCGTGCGGGGAAGGATAAGCATCCATCATCTGGCGCCTTGGCAGCGCGAAATTTGGCCTGCAATCGCCATCAGCTGCCCGTCCTCCCAAGCTTTGCCGCCGATGCGCCGGGCTCTTGGCCGAAGGTAACCACATTCCTGCAAAAGGCAGATAGCTCACTTGTCGTGACTGGCTACTCGCAACGAAGCGGTGTGCTTTTCGTCCAGTCGCAGCTGCAAACGCTGCACACCATTCCCAACTCCCCTTCCCACCAACCATCAACGATCGAACCATCTCCTCAGGCCTCCTATCCTCGGGCACGCAGACGGACAAGGCTCGCCATTCTAGCCATCACTCGCTTCGCTGAAGCAGCGAATCACCAATGCCCACGTATTTTGCATCGAACGATACGGTACAATCTGCGATAAGACAGAAGCAAGCGCGCGCTCGCCTCAGCCTTTGTTGTCTCGATTGTGATCCGGGCGAGGAGGGGTGACCTGTTTCAGGAACTTGGTACAGGGTACCAGTGTGGCGCAGGCTGATCTGTTTCGTCCCGTCACCTCACAAGAAAAGATCTCCCGCAAGGATGTCCGTGACACGTGGTCTGCGACGCGTCACCCACGGCAGTTCTCTGACCAGCCCAGTCTCTTGAGACAGACGCGCACCGGCCGCATTAGCCACCGTTGACCTTTGGCTTTGTTCCAGTCAACGTACCGACAACAAAGGCGACGCAGAGAGACTTGTTTCAGACACATGCCCATGTACAATACGCACGTAGCCCCGGCAGATCATGACCGTTGCCAACAGATGGACTCGTTCTAGGGGTACGCGGTGGCGACGTGTCCAGGGTAGCTCGCCTTCCGTCGACTTCCAGAATCTACATAAACGACGGTTGCCAAACATGCAGGCCTGGCTGCCATTTCTCTTCCGGAGAGAAGGCCCGGACGTGATAACAGCAGCAGCAGCAGCAGCCTCTGCATCACCCTGACCGACTCTTCGGTCGCATGTGGAGCGATTTCGCCGTGCAGCGGCTCGTTCTATCATCGCCCAGCCACTTCTTTCCCGCCAGTCGCTTGGCACTCCAGGACCGGCACGTCTTCTCCTCAAAGATTAGCTCACGGCCCGAATAGACAGTCAGTGAGTGAAGGCTCAGAGTGATTCGTCTATGCGGAGCGTCAAGTAGCACAGAGATGTGGACACCACAGGCCACAGTGCTTGATCGACAGGTTGCACAATCCAGATGAGACCTTCCCTCCTAAACAAGACCAAGCCTGTCCCTCGAGTGACACTTTCAACAGTTGTGGAGCTGTCATCGATGTATGTCTCGCAGACAAAGTAGTATGCAGCGGTAATCGACGACATGCAGTGCGACGTTGACGGGTACAAATATAGACTGTTGTGGGTATCGCGACGAGCTGTCAGCCACAGCATGTCATGTATGAGTATTCACAGACGTCAGGCCTGTGACGCCCTTTGAATGAGGAGCAATGCTGTTGAAATGTTACCTGCGAACTGACGCGGGTAGCCATGATTTACCCGACATGTACCGTGCGTGCGTCCTTCTGCAGCAGCCGGAGATCCAGCAGGCGAATGGGCATCATTCAAAAGCAGTGAAACGGGCGTGTGCATATATACCCCACACGTGTCTGATTGTGAGACTCGCGATGCACCCTCCCCAAGATCTTCTGCAGCTTTCCCATAACCTTGAACCATGCTTCGATTGCAGACGACCTGCAGCACAAGGACAGGGTCATATTTGTCAGTTCATGAAGACGTATTTGTCATGCGAGCGCGGACCCCTGAATTCTTGTTATCCATAGTACTGAAATCATCCTGGTAAATGGCGTTATCTCCGTGAGAAGATCGAAGGTGTGCATCATCAGCCTCGCTGACCGCCCAGCCTCTGTCAATCATGACGCACAGGGTGGCCAAAAAGCGTCTGGTGGCACCCACGAGACAGACTCACCGTCACAGTCGGGGGGGGGGGGGGGTTCGGTCGTCATCATCGATACTGATGCATAAGAGATCGCATCACTGCCGTCTCCTACATTCTCGTCGAACAAGTGCTACATGACGCACGTTGGAGTAAATGGCGAATCACCAGGCCGGGCTGTCTCAATTCTCGACGTCCAGTATTCCATGGCATAAAAGCAACGGGAAAAACGTTGCAGGATTTCGAGGGATCATCGTTGTTGATCCACTCGGCCGAGAATTGATTGAATCACGACTCCGCATGGGGAATCAAGCTGGGATGTGCCGATGTCAGAGAAGCGACTGTCCAGCAGGGTCGAAAAAGAGAGAGACACGGCGAGGTGCAGGATGGAGAGAACTCTTGGGGTCGTTGGAGCATTAGTTTCTTGACTCAGGCACCCGCACCTGCGCCATTGGTCACAGACATATGTATGCCAGCGCCAGACCAAGACATTACCTGGATCGCCCCCCCCAGGAACCTGTTTGCGTCCCCAGACCCCAGCAGCATCTCCAACGCAAGAACCCGAGCGAGACCATCCTGATATCCGCTCTCCACCAGGGCCCTCTGCGGCTCTGTCTGCTTGTCTTACACGGGTCTGCCTCATACATATCCAGGTGCCATTGAACGAAGCCTGGGCTGCGCTCGCCGTGTCTCACACATGCTTGATGTCAGCAACATTCCTCAGGCGCTGAGCCTGCAGCATCATTTGTCATAGACTACATGCGTTAGCCTTGTTTGTTGAAACGCCACCACCACCACAGATTGGCCGAGAAATACCCTGGCAACGTATGTGGTTGTGACACCTTGTCTGAGAAGTCTCCGCGCGACGACTCCAACGTTGCACAACAGACAGGCTTAGAGGTGCAGAACATCGGTGCGACCGTTGACTTGTTCCGAGGGCTGGAACAAAACCTTCCGGCGCGACTGGGGGACGACACTTGATGCCGTTTTTTTTTTCCCTTTCCTTTTTCTTGCAAGTTGACACCCCCACACTTGGGATAACGACGTTGTAAGAGGCGAGCGACTCAAATTTCAACTCGCCGGCTAACGCTTCCCGCTACAATTGTATAGTGTACGTACATGTACCATACGATACGCCCGAGAGGGTCCAATCACCCGCGCCTGGGCAACACGTAGGAATTTCCACATCGATTGCTGTGATGCATTTTGCCCGCAGGAACAAGGTGGACAGCCTTGTGACGGCATGAATGTCGACATAGGAGCAGGGTGTGTCACTTGACCCAACATCATTCTCGCCGAGGGTCCTCCATCGAGAGCACTGTATGAACGAGGTATGGCTGCAGCAAGGCATATGCTGCTGCCGCTGCCGCTGCATCCGCAGTCGAAAATGTTCGGACACCACAACCAACGATCGGCATCGAAATATTTCATGACTTCATCGATAGTCTGCTCCTGGACGGCCACTTCTTCGCGGCGGCAGCTTCTCAGTAGAAATTTCCAAACGTCCAGTCCAGAAGTAGTGTGGTCCTCCCAGCTGGCTAGGGCACCCAGACGTCCGGGCCAATTCCATGTGCTGCAAGTAAATGGCCCGTCCATTAGCGCGATATGTCCTCAGTGCATCAATTACGTCGCGCATTCCAGAGAGCTCAACCAACGTCGGTGGTTTCATTTTACGCGGCATGATAGCAGCAGTCCAAGCAACATGATAGATAAGGCAATCCTGAGGTGCTCCGGCCTGAATCTGCGCTGCCGTTGCGGGCCCTACACCATCCCTGACGCCGAACTCAAGCACAAGCTGTCGGTAACATCTCAGAACATCTGATTGATCTGGGCTCGCGTGCCCGACCCATACCTGAACCGTGGAAGGAATTCCGTTCCAGGCGTCATGGTGCGGCACGAAATCTGGCCAAATCTTTTCGGAGTTGGCCGAAGGTTCATCAGTGACAGCTGTTTGACGACGGTTTTCCGGCCTCTGACGATGCGTATCTTCAGGGGAGCAGACCTTTGTTGAGGCAGTCGAAGGCCGCCCATCGTCGAAGAAACTGAATAGCTTTTCTCCGCTGGCCATCAATTCTTCAGCATTCAGCTCCATAGACCTAGAAAGGTCATCGTCGACAAGGTTGTCAGGCTCAAATTCTAATCGCAGATATCTCAAACCCTTGAGAACCTTGGGCCCGTGCCTAGTTGTGATTGACCTTGTAACGTCTTGAATAGAGCGCTCTTGGATAGAAAGTAACTTCAGCAGTTGTATCAGCCGGGCAGTGAGGGGGCCGGTCGACCGGCGTGGCACGCAAGTCAAGGTCAACGAGTAAAGCCGAGGGTTGAGATCGGGAATGAACATTTCCGGCCAAGCGACGTCTGCGCGCTGTCGGAGGACGGTTTCCGCTAAAAAATATCTGGATACCTGCGATAGACCGTCCATATCCAAAGTGGGTATGTTCGTTACGATAGAGTGATGAAGTCTCAGGGCACGGAGGTTGGAGGATACTGCTGGTCTCAACCATTGCGCAGATCCCAACATTCCGCGAAGACTGGCCCGGGGCGGCCACGCTTTTCGATAATTTCCATCAATTGGTAGCGCCATTGGGCATTCGCAAGAAAGGTATTCGATATGCCCGCCTGACAAGCGTAGCAGCTTTTGCACACCAAAAGCTGATAATTGGGTCTTTGATAGTCGTAAATGGGTTATTCCCGCCGATTGCTGATAATCTTCGAGGTGGGAACAATCATCATCCTTCAACAGAACTTGTAAAGCTGCATTCACCGTGTCATTGCGGACTTGGACACTTCCATCCGTCCTGCGGCGGTGAGTCTCCGGCACCACGGTGTCAGGCTGCACGGTGTATGACGGGGCATCGACAAAGTACCGTTCGGGATGGCTAAAGCACGCACTCAGGTCCGACTCGTCAATGATAGAAAAGGGCCCATAAGTTTCTGAACCGCCAGCGCTGAACATCATCGTACCCTCCACTTGCTTGTGCGCAGCCGTGCGAAGCTGAGAGACAGGAATACAGTAGTCATACAGATTCTGGATCACATGGTCAGTGATATTGTTATTCTCAACATCCAGACTCCAGAGTTGACGCCGGAAACGATCAGTTAGGTGGCGGAAGGAGGTGTCATCAATTTCTCGCCCCTGTAACTTCAGTATTCTCAGCGAAGGCAGATATGTGGTCCGCATCAAGGGAAGTATCGACCCTGGCAGATTGGAGGCGTCGAGATATATCAACGATTGAAGACTGGGGGCCGTGTAAAAAGTTGTCGGAAGTTGACGGGCGCAATTTGCAATTGATAGAGCTTTGAGATTGGAATTTCGCTGATTAGCAGTCAAAAAGGTGAGGTCGAGCTCCGTGTGCCCATCAAAAAGCATGGCCGTGACTCGGGGCAAGAGACCGTATGCATGCTGGAAGCTCCGGCTAAGACCACCTTCCTTACCCTCTACAGAGAAATCATACGAAGACTTGGCGAAGGCACGGACATCGAATATGCGAGCCAGGAGCCGGGTCGGCTCAGAGACTTGACCAAGCTCACTGTATACGAAACGCATCCACCATGCCAAGTCTAAACACCGGAATTTGTCATGGTCAACA
This sequence comes from Moelleriella libera RCEF 2490, assembly GCA_001636675.1. Taxonomy (NCBI): domain Eukaryota; kingdom Fungi; phylum Ascomycota; class Sordariomycetes; order Hypocreales; family Clavicipitaceae; genus Moelleriella; species Moelleriella libera. The sequence goes on along the minus strand of AZGY01000005.1, from coordinate 114,284 downwards.
TTGGATGTGTATCTGGGGAAATGCACCAACTGGGGCAGCCGGGAAAGTCTGATGCATCAGGAGACACCGCAAAAACAGGCAAAATCTTACCATCGCCAGGATCCAGGCCTGAAAGCCTGGCCGTGTGCACGATATCTTGCCACAGGTAGCGGACAAAAATGTCTCGAAAGCGCCGGCAGACCAGGCACAAGCTTGTATAGTCACGAAAGCTGCAGTACGGTGCAACCAGCCGGAGCCAGTCTAACCTTTCGGTCGCTTCTCTGTAAGATGGCAAGGATGCCATCTCGACCAGAGAAGAAAGCACGCTTCAACCAGGCTGGGTGGGCAACCGGTGATTGATCGCGTACCGTCGGCTTCCGTTTCAAACGGAGTCGTTCGCCTGGGGCCCGGGGGTGTATTTATTACTCAGGATCCATTGTCCGAGCGCTCGCCGACCAAGTCTAGTAAAGTAGGTGACCTTAGGGAAAGGCCTCGGGAGTCCTAGCCCGCATCGGTCGGCTCGGTACCTACCTAGGTCAGGGTTTGGCGAAAGTAGTAGCAAGGATGTTGGAGGAGGAAACACGACAAAGAAGAGTGAAGCTGTGGGAGAGAGGGTACGGTTGCGTCATCAGCAGCGTCGAGTTGGTGGTCTTGGGCGTGTGCATCTCGGAAAGAGTGGGACTGCTATCCCAAGTGTCGGACGAGTACTCCGTAAACTGCGTACATACGTACTGTACAATACACCACAGCTACGTAGTATGTCCGGCGTAGTTTCCTCAGATGACCGGCACCCGCATCAGGTGGCTCATTGCGGCACTGACTGCACTTGGAGGTGGAAGGTGGGAGTTGTGACGACCCGCCGTGGTGGTGCGGCCAAGCAAGGCCCAGAGAGGCTTTGATGCTGGCCTGCTGCATCACGCGCACAAATCAGGCAGGCACCACGGCAGCTAGGCTCGAGATTAGCCAGTCTCTCCTTCTCTGTGTGCGCGTGTGCGCGTGTGCATGCACGGCCAAGGTTCCCAGACCACCTTCTCTAACGATGAGTGATTCTTCGATACCCTTGGTCACCTTTCTCGTGCCTGCCTCTCTGCGCCCCCATAACCCTCCCTGTCTGGGTACGTATCTCGGGACGGCGACAGTACGACTTCATCCCAGGCATCACCAATGTCCGAACTATGGTCCGGCACACACCCACTGAGACACCCTCCGCCACCGGGCTTGCCCCGAAAGCTGATCATTTATAGCCCCAGATGCAGGTCCAGAGCGTATGCTCCAACAATGGGATTCTGAACATCGGCACCGTTAATGTCGATGAATACGGCCCGGCCACAGGAGCATGTGAATTGCCTGGTGCGCCGCCCTAAACCCGAGTGTGTGGGCATCCGCCTGGCGGCCAGGCTGGGCCCGTCTTCGAGGTGCCTGGCGCAGTGGCCACTGACAAGATTGAGCCCGTCGCATTGCTGACGGGAGCATGGGATGGTCAGCACTACGGAGTACCAGTCTATCAGCATGCGCCATATCCGTTTGCAAAAAGAAATCGGGCCACGCTGGCGGCGGCGGCCAGACGGCTCGCTGCTGTGTCCGTGTCCTCCGTAGCCACCGTCAGCGCCTCCCCCCCAACAATTCCCGCCTGAGCAAGACCGCCTTTTGTCCATTTGCCCATCCTCTCGACATGCGCAATTCCTGTCAGCTAGTGCGCTGGCGTCAGGTGCCGGTGCAAGCCAGAAGCCAAATTTCGAGGCCAAAAAGGAAAACCACCTTCTACATCACCGATTACTCTGCCAACTCCCGATCGCGATCTGCCACTATCTGCTTTGTATCCTCCGGACATTTGATCACGTCTTCTTCGCCAGTCTTTACTGCTTATCCTATTCTGGGCTTTTTCTCGAGTATGGACTGATCGTGTGCTTCTAATTCGCCAATCCTCGTGGACCCTTGTCTGCCTAGATATGCTCGCTGCGTCGCACGTGTCGCAGATAATCGCCAACTTCGTCCAAATGCGACCCGCCGCCATCTGAGGCATGATGGCAGAGTGTTACATAAGCCAAATCCCAAGTTCTGACACTTCGAGGCGGAGCGTTTGGGGGAGGCCTGAAAAAGGAAAGGGCACCCCGCCAGCCACGAAGGTGACGTGTCTGGTCCGACCTCAACCCAACAGCACGCCAGTCAGACGCCTCAGGGCATTCATGAAGCCGGATCGGCTCCTCAAAGTGACCGTCTACGCTGGCACCTTTGTCCAGAAGTGGGCGTTGCTGCGTTGATCGTGTCCCAGCTCTTGAATGAGGTAGAATGCTGACTACCAGACACTGGCAGATCAAGATTGCTGCCCCTGAGATCCGACCAGCGATTAGTCATTAAGATATACTCTGAAGAATGGACCTCGCTTACAAGGAATCAAGGGCTGGCAAATTCTGCTCCCTGCTGTCGGCCGAGTACCGCTGCCCTGCAGCTCTGCGGTACCCCGCGAGATTGCCAAATAGGACGTGCAATGGTGGATCAACAATCAGGGCACGGAACCAAATTTTGTAAATTGGCAGCATGACAGGAAAGGGAACGGCTCGCCTTTCGCGGAGAAAGGGGAGGGGAGGGGGGAAGGCTTGATTCTTCCCGTCCCCACAAAGGATGCTGCCGCCGGACGATGACTGGACTCTGCTCAGTCATTGTTTGCGCAGCTATGGAAACTAACCGCTTTTGCCGGCCATATCTAAATTGCGTATCGAGACCGGGCGATGCTCAGGAAAAGGAAAGGATGACCTGCCCTTGCACCACTCCGTAATTAGACACGGCGGAAGCGCTATGCCCACCTCCTGCACCGACTTTGAGCCTGGGACATTGTGGCGGCCGGGTTTTATGTTATTATCAGGGTTCCCCAGATTTCCGACCCCCCACCAGACACCGCCTCCGAGAGACTGCGTATTTGTGACGACGTCAGCTCAAGCCACACATGGAGTTCGCGAGAACGAGCATCGAAGCGACACTCGCTATCTGGAAAGAAAGATGGTTGCTTATGAACGAGAAAGTATGATTGGACTCTTTACAACGGTGTCGGTTGCGTTTCTGTATCCACGCTCGCTTTCAATAGAGCTGTTTTTCGGCAGCCGGTAAAGCGGCGAATGATGCAAATCATGGCCAAATAAGCTGGCGGCAACTTGCCCGCGCGTGAGCTGCAAAAAGGCAGTGGACCAACGATTGTTTCATATTCGGCATGAAGGACGGCTGAGTCGGTGGTGCGCCAGGAACAAGAACTACCAACATGTGAGCACGGTAGATCGAGGAGTCGCCTTGCATGGGGACCTGCGCTGGTGGGATGGGTGTCGAAGAAGAGGCAAGCACCCTCGCAATGAGCTAACACCAGAACCAGCGAAGATGGCGTGGATTCAAGTGATCAGTCTGTCATGCTCTTTTGCGCCTCTTTCCCATGGATAATCAAACCGTGTTTTGCTTTTCGATACTGACACGTTCGGCGCCTGTTAGATCGGACAAGCTGAGAGGCACAATCATCATTTCTTTCCTTCTCATCGTGTGGCGACGACCATCATTCCCGTAATGCGCCTGGCGCGAGACACGCCCCCTTCTCTTTCCCGGACTCCCAATCGTCCGGGTCCAAGACGGTTAAAGTGGACAAAAGGAAAAAAAAAAACAAGCAAGATCAAGAGCTACGCACTAGCTCTAGGTGGGCGCAGCCACCAGCCATCACTACGAAGAGTCGCCACTATCATTAGGAGCTCGGTGGGAAGAAAAGAAAGAAAGATTTGAGGAAGAAGGGATGGTATTGTATCCAGGAAAAGAACCCGATGCCGCACATAAGTCAGCCATGTCTTTGGTGGAGAGGCATCCATTATCTGCCGTGTCGCGACCGCCTCATTCCCAAAGAGAAAAGACAGCTGAGGCACGTGACGGCTGCGCTGCGGACGCTCAGCAGCATCGCTCGGCTCAGACTGTTGGCTTGGCTCGGAAAAAAATATCTGACATGATACACTGTGCCCTTTCCCCATGCCAGCCCATTGCTTTTTTTGACCGCCGTTTGTTGCCTTGTCCAGACAAGCGCCTTGTCAAGCCGGCGCCTCCGCCACCAGCCCAACTCCAACGTCGAGAGGGAGGGGGGGTTGGTTCAAAAAGAGGGGTCCCACCCTGCCGCATCTTGCATGCAGCTTCGTCTTTCATCTCACAAAAATGACGAGAAAAGAAAGAAGCACATTCACCGACTCTGGTTTGTGTGCGTCGAGACATGCCCCTTTCTCTCGACGCTACGCAACGAAAAGGCTGCTGCTATATGAGATCGAAGGAAATCTCAAAGGTAGGTAGAGAGAGAGGAGGAAAAAGAAAGAAAACATGACCTATGCAATGTAACGTGCAAGCCGCTCCCCCAACCGAAAAGCAGGTTGCAGAAATTGTCCGCAATGTCCCTCCTCTCTTTGCCAAATGTGGGCAACAGTTGCATCACGTCTTGGGGAAAACAAAAATTGTGAGGATACATGCAGCAGCACGTTTGATTGCATGCACGCAGCAGATTTGTCAGGCCATCAACTTTTGTTTCCCAGGATCCTCAAATAAATCGGGGTATATGCGATCGCAAGATTGATTGAGGGGCCGAGGTTCCGCTCGGTACTACCGCACACCCTCTCGGAAAAAAAGAAGTGGGCCAAGATGCGCGCTACTCCAGACAGGGATTGGTCGGATCTAAGACATCAAACCGGACCTCACGGATGACTTGGCCGTGCAGTCGCTGCGGCAGTGACGGCTGTACAAACAACTTGACCGTGGAAATTGTATGCCTTTTCTTGAGACTAGCACTTGGTGATTGCTGATGGGAAAAAGGGTTGTGAACCTGTCAGTAAAGCCCGACTGGCTGACGTCGACGTTGTTGGCTGAAAGCTCAGCATACGCATGGTGCGTCATTGATCTATCCGACATCTTGACAATCTTCATCAGAGCTCGAGTGGGCAACAATATATTCTCTCGGATCGAACCTAAATTACGTGGTTTGCATATATTACAGTTACAGTGCAGTTATGTTGGTTTCCCTTGGTAAATTACATCCCCGCGCTCGTCAAGACTTGCAATCCTGCGGCCAAGGGCCCGGACAAGAGCGCTCTCCCGGACCATTTGGCTACCTTTTTTGTGCCTTTTTGAATATATTTTATATCCAATGTATCACACATGATGCCCCCCAATGTGCCCCTCCATTAGGTGGGTTGACCCCGACGCACCTTAGTCGTATGAGGTAATGATGTATGCAGCCGTAGCGAAGAAGAAAAAAAGCGAGGGAAATGAAGAGGGGAAAGAAAAATGGAAACCCTTGCGTGCCCAACTTTCCCTTTCAGGATATCAACCCAGGCTAGGACCCGCCCACTGAAGTCAAACGGAAAAAGCCAGATGACGCCGGAACATGTGATGAGAGAAGAGAAAATATTTAACGTGAAACTTTGGAAATATAGAAATTGGTAGAATGGAAAAGATGGGGGCAAAGGTAGGAAGTGACGGGGACTTCGGAAGCTGCAAAATGACGTGGTGGACTCGTCGGCATCGCAGAGGCAGTAGAAAGGTCAGCCGCCGCACAAACGTGCATTGCTTTGCCCATGAAAATGGTGGTGTGAGCCTGCAGCCAAGAACGCCAAGGAGGAGAAAGGGTGTTGAGAATAAAAGGGTCCTCAGTTGGCTGGCAACAAAGAGTCCGTGTGTAGTCGGTTCACTACTGCACACCCTTACCGTCCATTTGATTTTCTTTTCTTTTTCTGACGGGCTGACTGTCGGCCACGAGAAGGCGCTTGTCTGCTGGTGCATTCCACTTTGGGACCCCCACAAGGTGATGCCGCGCTAGGAGTAGACATCATCGAGACGGCCAGGTACGGCCAAGCCAATGAACGGCAGTAAAACGAACTCAATAATTGTCGTCTCTCTTGTCAGCAGACTTTGATTTGGGTGGCGCTCGACGCTTGCGGCTACGCTCCTCTTGCTCAATGATTGCAACAGAGGCAGGAATGAATTCGACACCGCGATTTCTGCTGTTCGGTCGGGCGTGCAGCTTGCGGTGGTTGTTGAGGTTGTCTTGCCTGTTGAACTGGTCCTTTCCACAAAACTCGCATGAGAAGCGGTTGGGCCCCTCGCCATGAAATCTGCATTTGGGGTATTAGCCATTGTAGACAATAGGAAGAAATATTCACGCGGATGTCCTTACGTTTGCTTGTGACGTTTCAAGTGCTCGTTACGTCGGAATGCTTTGTGGCATCCGGGATAGTCACATTTGCACATGGCTCGGCGGACAACATCAACAGCCGCGCCGTCCGTCTTGCTACTGGCCACTTTGCGTGAGGTTCGGATTGATGCGCGCTGCAACTCGTTGGTCTTGCGTTGGATGTCGTGCATTCTCATCCTCTCAGCCCGGAGCCGACCAGGCGAAGGGGGCCCGTGGATATGGTACGCGTCAAGGGGGGATTGTGAATGTCGGTCCATGTCCAGTGCCTCCATGTCGAGGGGACCGAGACTCTTTGGTGGAAAGAAGGAGATTGGGCTCTCACTGGAGCACCAAGACGAGGAAGATTCAGCGACCTCAGAGCCTGAGAGGCTGTGCGTAGGTGTCATCATGAAAGAGCCTGGGCCCATCGTTGTCGTAGGAGAAATGGCGTACATTGGAAAGGAAGCCGACGGAGTGATTGATTCCATAGATTGTCTTGACGCCATGTTCATCTCCAGCATATGATCGTAATCCGGGGTGGCCATGCCGTCAATCCTCTTCAAGGGTGTCGTGGGGATTGGCTCATACGACATGTGCTCGGGTTCAGTCTTGACAGGGCCGTACATGTATCTGGACATGTGGCCTGATGGGGATGTTAAGTCGCCATGCTGTGCACCAGCAAAGGGTGCGTATGAGGCACCATCAAAGTCAAGCGTGAGTGCGTTGGGTGTTGATCGTCGAGATGTAGGGGTGAAAGGTTCGTATGCAGAGGATGCCGATGAGAAGCTGGTCCCCGCCGACGGACAGGCCATGGACTGATTGCACATGCTGAAGCTGTCGTCCATGTCGAATCGGAAGTCCGAGTCAAACTGCATTGTAAGGATAATGGTGGTTTTCTTGTGTGGTAAAGATGCGGCGGTTGAAATGAGTGAAGGTGCTCCGAGGCTGATGCTCCAAGGACGGCTTAGTAGATGCTAGCCGGAGCCCGAAGGATATGAGAAACTATGACTGGGGCAAAAAATGAGGCAGAAAGGATCCGGGGATTTTAAGGAATGGTCTTGGTCGGAATGCCTCTCTCAACGGAAAAGAGGACGGAGGCCCCTGAACATATAGTATGGAGGTGGAATGAGCTGTGGAGGAGGATGCGGGCCAAAATGAGACAAGCCAAGGTGCAGATCGACCCCAGTCACTTGAGTGACCTTGTGTTGCTTGGAGAGAGACGCCGAGAGACAGATGGTGTGTACCACCGGTGCAAGTAAGGAATGGATGGGGAGATAGGCGAAGAGTGAGCAGATCGTGATGCCAGCGGATCAACCAAGGAGGCCGAATGACGGACTCCGCTGAACTATCGACGGTATAGATTGATGTTTTGGATGCCGAAGTCTTGTTTCTGCGTCCCTCAAACTTGACAATCAATAACTTTCACGAACAAGAGGACGAGAGGAAGGGAGAAGAGCAGAGGGCCAGATATAAGCAGATGCAAGGCACGCAGCTTTGGGAGTAGAATGGTTCCTGGGGGCTTGGTTCATGTCCACATGGAACTTGTTCACGCCCCCCATTTGGACAGGTTTTTTGTACCATCGTAAAAAAAAAGAAAAAGGTTGGAGGCCGGAAGAAAAAAGAAGCATTTGGCCGTATGTCCAGGTGTGCCTGCGAATGTGAATCCGCTTGGTGATTGCCAAATACTGGGATAGATCGCTGGGAAAGAAAGAGTGGGCAAGACTGGGAGCTGGGCCCACCGTCTAGGATCATGATACGAAGAGAGGAGGGTTCGAGGGACTGCAGAGGAAGCGCGGGGTGGGGGTGGGGTGGGAGCATTAAGTTAGAAGGGGTGAGAAAAGGAAAAAAAAAGAAAGAAAAGAAAAGAGAAGAAAAAATATATAGTGGAGAGGAGGGGAGGAGGGGAGAAGGGGGGAGGGGAAGGCAAAGGGGAAGGAGGGGGTGTACAAGGAAGAAAAGCAGATGCCGACCGCCGCGCACCAGAGGCACGCAGACATATCTCACTTCCTTTTTCTACTTTTCCTCCATCACGCACTTCAAGTACCTCCAGGCTCAACTTTCCCGGACTGACCTTTGGTAGCTTTCGCGTCTCACGCCTCCCACCGTTTTCTTCCATTGCCAGACCCCACAGTCCTTCATTCTCACCCCGGGGGCGTCTCGGGTACCATCATCTCGCCTCATGCTGCCTCTTGTCTCTCCTGCCGTTTCCCTGATACCGTTTTCTTGCTCGTCTTGCTGATCTGCCGTTGTCAGCTCGAGACGGTCAGGAGCATCCGAATGTCGTACACGAGCGATTGGCTACTGCTCTAGCAGCCATTGTTGAGCTTAGGGCGGAAAGAAGAAGAAAGAAAACCGACGTGGACGAAACAATGAGCAATGCATTTCGCGGCTGCCATGATTGATGGCCTGTGCTGATACATGTGTGGCGGATCATGTATGGGGGCAAATCTGAGCTCTCTACGTACGGATTACTGTACTTGGACTTGCTCCGTCAACCCACTACCACCAGACTGCCCTGCAGATGAACCGTCCCATTCACAGTGGTTTCCGCTCTGTCCTGGCCCGATTTCTCACCCCACTGCTGGCCTCTGAACGCCGCGCAATTCAGGAGTGCGTCGGCAACAAGCCTCAATCCTTAACCCATGGAGGAGGTGACGCCTGGCTGGCCTCTTTGGGCGTCAAAAACACATGATGCACGGACCAAGAGACTCCTTACACCTTTCATAGGCCTCGCCATCAAGCACACATGATAGCATCCGGTGATGAAAACTGCTTGGTCGCAACTAAGTTCTTGTCATGTCCTTGTTAGCCAGAATGATCAACGCCGACGACGCTGTCACACCTCTGAAGAGTGGAACGGGTGTCGTCCTGGAATGAAAAAATCGGCAAATTACAGTCCGGAACGTCGCAGACTCGTGAGACACTCATATCTCGCCGAACAAAGTCCAGGTGGTGGCCAATGAAGCCTGAGGTCCACTCTTAGCTACCAGAGAAACGCCATCAAAGTGCGACATGAAGGGGTGGCTCGTGGCAATGCGTAGACCTTCGCTTCAAGGCGGAGAACCACATACATACTACCTACTAGGTCGGTATGTCCTCGTACAAGCCGTGCAGCACGGGTCGAGAGAGAACAGAAACGGCAATGACCCGTCTATGAAAACCTCTTCGTGGTACACAAATGCAATGCATTTACATCATGATATTCTCTTTTCCGAGGGGACCGGGCTTACTTGGCTGTCCCTCGTAAAGGGTGAATAGCAAAAGCCAATTTCGGGACTGCGTAGGTCTCACACAGCAGGATGGGTACCTGCCAAGATCTTTGTCCGCTTCGTCGTGACCAGCTCAGGCACAGCCAGGGGACATTGACATTGTTCCAGTTGACAAGACATAGGACACCATCGGACGAATGTCTTCTACAACCGTCTAGGCACCGGGGAACCCATCATTATGGTCTTTCCGCGACAAGCTTGAAGGAGAACTACGAATAAGACAAGTTACTGGACCAGGGCTTGTGTGTGAGCCATCATCATCAAACTTCGGCTCAAGTGATGTCATTCCGAAGAAATCAGTCTCTTTGACTTTGTTGTGAAGCGTCGTCGAGTGAAAGCCGCCATCGTTGTGTCGAACATGTGGACTGACGAACGCGAGCCTTGCATCTCGCCCAAACACCGACTCTCTGTTGTTGGGCATCCCTTCTGTGGTGAGTTTTCTCCGAGGTGAAGTCGATGTCTCGCAATGAGGCCGGCGAAAAGGTAGATCTTGTAGTGAATCGTTCTGCTAAGCACTTTGGGCCAGCTGAAAAGCCTTTTCCCCGTATTCGCCTTCGCCTCGAACCGCAGTACCCGTGTGAGCAACTGTTGCCTTCAGGCAAGTATTTTGGGGCAATCGAGAAGGGCCCTTACCATGCCCAACCATATCTTCCTTGACTCTGAGAACTGTATGGGCGCTTGGGCAGGCGCGCTAATGTAACGTGTGTCAAACGTAACATGGGGAGATCTCATAAACTTGACATCCACAAAGGAGATGCGTGAACATGAACTAGTCTAAGCAGCCGTCTTGGCCCCAGGACAAATTTGCGGAGGGCCCAATCGGGGCAAGACCAAACCGTCGCACTTTCCACAATGTTCCTGAGAGAGCCTACGCTTGCAAGACTAACGACTGCCCCTTTTCTCGGCTTTCCCAACTACTGGCAGCTTCAATTAAACAGTGACGCTGGACGCACCTTTGGTGAAAGTGCCATTAAAGCTGCTTTTCGGGCTGGATCACAGACATCATGTGGCTTTTCGGCTTGTATCGAATCTCATCGGAAAGGTCCCAAGTCCCGATCTGTCGCAACTGTCTCCAGACTTTCTGCCCCGGCCGGTCTCGCGAAGTTTTGACAAGGAGGTGGCGCGAGACCAGCGCTCGCACAAGCATCTAATCCGCTCCAATGTCGCGAGACCAAGAAAGAACTCATCTCGAATTGACCTTGTTCTTCCCGTCGATTCCCGAAGTCAAGTTTATCCCTCTGATCGGTATGTCTAGCTGTCGCGATGGCTTCGGAGCATTTGATGGGCTGTCCACCAATCAAATATTGGCCGAACCTACATCTCTGATCCTGCTCAGACACCTCGGCTCTCGACCATCATCAGCATCTGGCAAGGGCTTTTCACACGAGCTCGGCGGCCAAGTCGTCATCATCATGCCGCCTTGACTGAATACCATAATTCATCTGATAGACTGCAGGATCGATGCCTGAGGACCTGGCAAATTCCGGCTCCATCGATGCGGCGTCCCGACCCCCGCAAAACAACCTTGAGTGACTTGAGATGAGCATGCTAGTATGAATGGACAATTACCCGACAGGCCGTTTCCGAGTTTTCTGTCCTCGTGATCACATGAGAGCCTCTTCACCGGCCGGCATCTTTTTTTTTTAAACCACATAAAAAAAAAGAAGAAAAAAAAACGCGTCAAGTTGGTAAAGCTGCCCGTGTCGAAAGCCAAGCAACAAGGGGGTCTTCAGCGAGCCTTCCTGCTCTTTGACTCCACGGCATCCCTTTGTGACGGATAGCCTCCCTGGTTTCCATTCCGCCCCTGGACATCTGGTTCTAGTCTCAGGGACAGATGAACTTTCCGTGCGCTTGTTCCCAACACCCGCGTAGTCGCGGTACATTGTTTCTTTCCATACAAGACGTTTCCCAACTTGCGAGTTACCTCGGACTTTCTGAATATTCATCCCTCAAGAAGTTTACGAGAAGCCTACTTATCCGCGACCCTGCATACTGATATTGTTCCCCTTGAGGCTTTTTTGAGACTTCGTCAGACTGTCAACCGGCCCAAACACCGCATTGTCGTGCGAGGCCGTTGAAGACGGCGCCGCAAAGGGAGAGTCGTGTGTCTTGAAGGTTTCGAGTTCAGTCTGCTACAGCCTCATCTCTCACAGACGAAATATTGGGGACATGCGATGGCAGCATCTGCCAGTGCCACAGCTCTAACCAAGATGGACATCGATCGCGTGCGATGTTGCGACGAATACAACATCATGTGCGTTACGCGGGCGGATGCATAACGCGACAGGTCAGTTTCTCGCCGACAAGACGCTACTTTGCCCGAGGATCAATGCGCCCGCCCCGCATCCATAAGCCCTTTGTGTCCTGTACAAGAAAGGGCAGCCAATTTGACCACAGCCATGGGTGAATCCACTTTGAAACCTCGCTTCTGCCTTGCCTAAGTATTGTGAAGCCATATACATGGTCTGCATACACAGTATTCGATAGAAAGTTCGCAGCGTGTGCAACTGGCCCGTCAAGTTGCATTCTGTACTCAATGTTTCCTCAATTACACTCACAGACCGATCTGGTATATCAACCGACTGTGCGAGGCCAATTCTACCCTCGTGCTATTCGGGACATCCCAGCTCGAATCCCTTTTCAGCTGTACGGAAAAGCTTGATCGATCGCCAGAAAGACTACCAATTGCTCCAGGAGTTCAGAGCAGCGGGAATTTTTTTTTCGGGGGAGGAGCAAGGGGGCAGGGTGGGAAATAAAGGGCACGAAAGGTGAAGACGTCGCATTCGAGTAAACGCAATGCGTCTCATCTCTCGATTCGCCCCTTTTGAGCCCTCACTAGCAGGAGAGCTCAGAGAAGCTGCCTTCCACGAGGACAACAGGATCGGTTTGGCAAGTTTGCCAGCCGAGCTGCCAGTTCCACGGTTGACTGCTAGATGTGCCCACCTCGATTGTACGAGATGTCCGACTCCGGCTCTGAAATATCTCGAACGACGTTCCCATTCAGGTGCCAGACGGGCATAGCTGCAAGGCTTCAGACACCCATTGTAAGTCTTCCAAGATTGCTCGACAACTCCGCAGGCCATGACACCCGTGAACAATCACTCAGTTAACCGGGCCCCAAGGGTGGCAGGCTGTTCAGGAACCACTGGTAGTCAAATTTACCTTCACTCTTCGACAGCAACGTCATTTTGCGTGGCATAACCTTCGGCCGCGTCATGCGAGGCTTCGTCCAACTCATCTCCCGTTGCCTCCAAGCCCTCTGAACTCATCAATCTGTTATCCTTGTCTTCGGCTGTTATGAAGGCATATAAGTTAGCGAGGCTATACGGACGTGGCAGCGCGGTGGAAGCGAGGAAAAAGACTGACTTCGAGGCTCAACGAGAAGGTTCTCCTGTACTTCACAGTCTGTGAGGACTGAGTAATCTCCAATGACGCATCTCTTTCCCAGAATGCATTTCGTCAACTTGCAACCTTTGCCGACGATGACGCCTTCCATTAAGAGACATTGTAGAAGCTTGGTGCCCTCGTTGATCTGACAATTGGCCCCGACCACTGACTCCTTGATGGCAGTCCGTTCCTCTATTGTGACGTTTTCGGCAACTAAGCTATCCTGCTTTGTGATCACAGTCCGCTGCTTGACTCCTTCCGGAAACGCAACTTTTCGAAGATGAGCAAAACATGAGGCTGCTTCAAAACCAACTTCTTCGATGGAGTCGAGCTTGGCGAGCCGTAATGAGGTAGCAAGAAGCAGTTGCGCTGTGTCGACTCTCCGTATCATGTTTGGCTTGTCTTGTCCCTCGATAGAATGAATGTATGCAAGGATGGGGGGGACGTGAGCTGCTGATGCCGTCCGTGATTTGCTTTCCAAAGCATGCTTCAGCTCATTAGACACTCCCACGCTTCCAGTGTTCACTCTCGAAAGAGTCTCGCGAGGCGTGGATTCAATCTGTGTGGAGAATTCATCGTGGTGGTGCCTGCTGTTCCTGTCGCAGACTGAAGCAATCTGGAGTTTATCTGCTAGCCCTTCTTGCCATCCTGCCTTGGCCCACCACCCGATCACATCCTCTCCGATACTGTCGAGCCGGTCGTTCTCTGCAACAAAGTCCAAGATCCATCGAGGCAGGATGTAGATGTGAGCGTCACGATGTGATGTATACATACGGAGCTGGGGGTGAGCCCTCAGCAAGCCATGGCGAACTGGCAACGAGTTTTTTTCCTCCATCAAATCGCTGAGAGAGTCCATAGGCATTGTGAATACTAGCATGGAGAGAGTCAGAGAGTTCGATAGCCATTGTTGGTGGGATTTCAGTGTCGTTGTGGCAATGAAGTCGGTTTCTTCGCCCTTGACTGGGCCGGCAGCCTTCACATCGTACCATACTCCCAGCCCTCCACTATGCTGGTTCCCATGATCTCTGGAAATGTTATCGCCTCCGAAAAGATCGGTGAAACTCGCAGAATTGACCATCCAAGCTTGGAGAAGTTTCTCCCCTTCGAAATCACAAACCAAGTCGCATGGCAGGACCACAAAGTCAGACTTGATCGCAGCTCTTGTCTCCGGACGCCGGAGAATCTCGGCCGTTCCGGTATTGAGATCGAGGTCCTTGGGAGACAGAATGTCTGGTTTCGGTAGCGGAAGGCCGGTGAGGAAGGGGTTCACGCCAAAGGCAGCGTGCAAAGCTTCGGAAGCTGAAGGCGGGCATATCAAAATAATGTCTGTGCTCAATACATCTCAGCAAGCTTGTAGTCACTCGAGGTGTCTGGTAAAATATGTGAGTGCGATGCACAAGAGAAGGGTGGGCTGACCTGTGATACCCATGCGATGACAGAAATCGATAGGGTACCAGACCATAGGCCGATTAGCAATCGGCAAGAGAGCCTTGGGGTTTTCATCGGGATTCGCAGTGAAGGTGGGAAAAGACGAGCCAGGCCCGCAGAGAATGAGCGCTTGGAGCCCTGTCGAGGGCATCGACATGGCGTGGGGCATGATGTCGAAATGTTGTCGAGGCCGGGCCGGTGAGGGGCCGTCCTTATGGTCGGAGCTAATTCGAAGCTGATAGAAGCTCCTATCCTTGAGCTTCTGCGAGCAGACGCCGTTGAGTTAATTGGGAAGCAGCCATAAGCTGGTCATGCTATAGCTGATGCTTCGAGCTTGAAAGAGTCCTCGCGCGGCGACCAGAATTCTTGTGCTTGGTTCAAGCTTTGTGTGGTGGGATGTGGTGGGGGCGGGGGTAGAACGGGCGTGTGAGGGGGCTGATGTGGCTCAGGTTTCCCTCTCGTCTGTGGCTTGCCGCGTCTGCACTCCGTTCGGCCTTGCCTGCAGTGTGCACTGTACGGGCCGCCTACTGATTCGCCAATCAAACGAACCCCGCCTCGACGTAGTGCCTCGGGTCGGGCGTTTGAGCGTCTGGTTGCCCAGGTTGGCCCACCGGCCCTTGTTGACATTGACAACCACACGACACGAAACCGCACCGACCGCTGCGCTGTTGCGCATCAACGGCCCCTTTTGCCCCGTTTCTGCCATTGAATTCGTTGCTGTATATGACGTCCTCGAGAAAGGCAATTGACACGCCCGATCTCAGCTCGGCCACCTATCCCTCCTCCGCAGTCTAGACATGCGACGCCTCTCTGCTGCATAAATGGCGCCAGACGGATACGATCGCGGTTCATCGCGACGAGGCGTCTGGAGTCACTGGGTGCCCTTGGCCATAACCGTGACGGTTGCCACAGCAGGACTCGCTGCCTGGGTCTGGAGCCAGCGCAAGGACGAAGACGGAGATGGTGCGTTAGGGCACGATGGCTTGGATTATGACAACGCAGATTATGGTGACCGCCCGGGGTACGGTGCATCAACTCGCGATTCCAGAGGATCTCGACGACCTCCTCGATCACCTTTGCAGCAGCATGACGATGCGACCCGACGGGATGCATCGAATCCCGGTTGGGGTTCGCGCGTGTCCGATGCGTTGCGAAGGACACCAAGTCCGCAGCAATTTTTCGATTCCACGGCCAAGACTGTTGCTGCAGGTGTAGCTGCCACCGGGGCTGTCATGGGAAAGGCGCTGGCCTCTATCCGGGAGGAAGACCGGGCATATGTCGAGAACCCGTGGTCAGAGGAGGCTGACGCCAAGAGAGGACGCAACTCCGCCCACAGCGACCGGAGGCAAAAGAAGGTTGCCATTGTGGTCTCAGCTGATACGAAAGTCTCTGATCTCAATGACGGCAGCACGCATGAACTTGCTGTACGCGCAGACACTTGCATTGCACGGCCCCCTGCATGCTAACCTCTGAACAGTCCATCTTATCCCACATACCTCGGCGCAAGAATGCATCGAATCTGAAGCTGTACATCTTGATCTATGCTCCGGATCTCAAAGAGTCGGCGCTCGATGGCGCTACTCGCAATCTTCCACCACCCTCACTGGGATCATCGTACTCCAATATTGGTCACGATCAAGCTCAGACGCTGGGCGAGGAGGATAGGGATCCCAAGTGAGTATATTCCACAACCTCTGTCACCTGTCACGTCTCGCTAAGCAATCGCTCAGCATCCTCTACTCGAGTGCGGCTTACGACGCAGTTTACAACCAGGCTTTGGATCTGGTGGACAGAGACAGTACCATCTTGCCCTTTACCACAGCGCATGGATACATACATATCCTCCGTCATATTCAGCCGGAGGTTCTGTACCTGCAAGAATCTCTCGGCGGAGAAAATGGCAGCGGCATTGCAAGTCTACAAACGTGGATGAGACATGACATTATCCTGGTGGTTGGGGCGGAAAGCGGGTCTGGGGGCTTAGCAGACAGCGAGCCGGAAGCTGACAACAATGGCAAGCCAGAACAATGGTGGCAGCGTCCCGAACGGGTCGGGCGTGGACGTGGAATCGTAGTAGTTGATGCTTTGCGAGTACACGATGACTGGGCCCGGCGAGTTCAGGGCCAGGAGTGAGATGTAGGATGGAGAATGGATTCAGCGGTCGTGTTGATCAACCACAAGGAATCTGCATAGGCCTGATTGCTGATTTGGCGAGCTGAGCAAAACGACTTGCTTGCGCCAGCTGGGTCGGCCGAATGACTCATTATTGATCAGAACAGTCCAGTCAGGTATCACGCGGACAGATGTAAAAAGCTTTATCACGCCACGTGCTCAAAGGCAAAGTCTAAACCCGAGTCAAAGTATACATATGACCTGCAGCCACTTACCCATAAACCCACAGAGAGGAGGTTGGAGTGGGGGGGGTTCGATGAGATCTGTGGATCACGTGACGGCTGATCCTCCATCACACCGCGGCACGGACGGCGTCACGGCCAGTAGGGATGGCGGAACCATATATCAATCGTTCCGCATCACACGGCGCGCAACGCACTGCGCCAGCGTCTTCCATCATTTGTTCAGTTCATCAGACCTAGCCTTGACGTCCGTCGTCGCGTCATGCATACATGGAGGCCTCGTTTCCCGGCCGCCAACTTTGTTCACTAGCTTTGTTTAGATGCTAAACTCCCGAACCGCTCCCGGCAACAGACCCGTCTTACAACCACGTCCGTACGCTTCGTCGATTCCGTATCTCCTCGTCTGTCTGTCCATTGACACTGCGGACCAAATCCCCAGCGCAGCACTCTGCACCAAGAAACGAGGCATCGATGCGCGCGCTCGTGGCACTTGCAACTTGATGAGACTGGCCTGGCTGTCGAGCGCGGGACCGGCCTCTGCCTCGGACGGCACCGCCAGCCATCATGGCTCCGGCCAGCCCCGTCATTCAACAGAATGGCGCAAACAAGATTAAAAGACCAGTTCCACCTGGCATACAGACCAATGGCATTGCGACGTTGAATTCATCGCCGTCGCCCTCCTTGTCGGCGAAGAACCCCCCTGGAAGTGCAAAGCACGCTCCCAACTCGGCCGGTGATCGATCCATCACTGCGTCCACGGTACGACCAGTAAATCGAGCTCGACGCGAAGCGGCTGGGAGGATGCTACGGAACAACGGCCCTGTGCGCGTCCCACCCGTTGGCGCCATAGAATGCGAACCCCCGCCATATGGTATGTGTAGAATGTGTGTTTCTGGACACATACTCTGAAAACCTCAATAGACACCTGGTCACATCATCAATTAGTACTGACATTCAGATTCTCGGGTTAGTTGTCCATGACAGATATGTACTAAGCAGGTTTAGGGGAAATCCGCCGTCGTTGGTCATTCACTTGCATGCAAATAATTGGCGCTTTGATTCACAGGATGGCAACTTCCCTTATAAATCGCCCATGAAGATCTTTCTCGACCATCTCAGGAAAAGGACGATCCCGCATGATCTTCTACCGTATTTTATCGACAATAACGTGCCCTTTTATGACGGCTGTCTTATTGTGCAAGTACATGATCACAAGTTCGCTGCGCAGAGCAAGGATGTGGCCAAGACGAAGTCAACCTCTAGCACCGTGATACCTGGGTCAATACACAACTATAATCAATGTCTGACACCATCTCCATACGTTCCATATCCCAAAGATAGCCAAGCTCTGGACAGCAACGATGTCAGCAAGGATGGAGAGACCGATAAGGAAAGACAAGAGGGTGACAAAGACAAGGAGGCCATGCCCGCCCCTGCTCAACCAACGGAAGCTCCGGAAAAGAAGGGCACACAGAAGCCCAAGGTCATTACCGTTGTCATGCACCCAACTCAGGAGAGCCTGTCGATGGATTTGCGAATAAAGGCCAGCACGCCCAAGGCTGCTGGAAGGGGAATCGCCGAGACCCCGTCGCTCGCCGCGCCAGCAACGCCGTCGTCTCTGGTGCCGCCGACTCCAACGGCCAGCAGCATGCCACCTCCGGCTAAGCGGCAAAAAATGGAGAGGATGGAACTGGATAGCAGCAATGTTCACGCTGTCGAAGGCCAAATTCTTGTGGCGACTCTTCCCGAGCTCTACCTGAAACCTGTCAACAGTGTCGAGGAACGTATAGCATTACTGGACTTTATGTCACACCCGAAGCACTCAGAACCTCCGCCGCAGCCGAAGACTCGTAAAAGGACCGTTGCCGAAATGGCAGCCGATGAGGCTGCGGCAGCCGATCAAGAACGATACATGCTCGCCCTGGATGACAGGTTGTCGAGTAACGCCTCGGCCGCACAAGGAGCAGCAGGCACGGACTCCGACGCGCAGGCCGGAGCTGCCACCTTTGAGCCCCAATTCGAGAGGTTCAAAGTCATTGAAGAGATCCAACGGGATCATGCTGAAAAGAAACAGCAAGAGAAGCTGAAGCAACAAGAAAACGACCGCCGTCTCCAGCAACAGAGACAGGAACAAAACGCGCAAGCCCAGCGGCAGCAGATTGAAGCTGAGCGACAAAGAAGAGAGGCTGCCGCCAGGGAGGCACAGACGCGACAGCAAGAGAGGGCTTTGACTGCTCGCAACGCCGCCACCGCTTCTGCGGCTCAAGCTCAGACTCAGCAACAAGCGCAGGCGCAGGCTCAGGCGCAGGCGCAGGCGCAGGCGCAGGCGCAGGCTCAGGCGCAGGCGCAGGCTCAGGCGCAGGCGCAGGCGCAGGCTCAGGCTCAGGCTCAGGCGCAACAGCAGCAACTACAGCAGCAACAACTTCAGCAGCAGCAGCTTCAACAGCAGCAGCAGCAGCAGCAGCAGCAGCCTCAACCACAGCCGCCGCCGCACGCTCATCCGGCTCCGAGCATGCAAGCCAGCATGGCCAACGGAGTGGCTTCTGGCGGCCAGAACACCATGGTCAATACTGTCCAAGGCTCTGCGCCACCGAGGTTCCAAGCGCAAATGTCGTCTGTGGCGGCTGCATCGTCTCCTGTGGCTCGGCAGGGGACACCGCAGAATATGTCGTCCCCCATGGTCGGCAGCGTGGCAATGCAACAGACCAACTCGAGCATGGCCAACAGCCCGCCTCGGCCTCCATCTGCCGCTCAGAGCGGTCAAATGGCAGTGCCGATGGCCCACAACATGTCTGCCAGGGGCAGTCAGCAGAGTCATCCGTCCAACACACCTCGGATGCCGAATTCCACGCCCAACATGGCTCATGGAACACCCATCGCCCGGCAAGCCATGGCCGCGACGCCGCGTATGACGCAGGCTAGCCCGCCTCCCAATATGATGGCCCAGAATTCTCAGATGGGGCAGGCTGCCATGATGATGAATCAACAGGGCGTCAATCAGCACAACCAGCATGCCATCTTTCAGATGGCCGCGCAGCAACGTGCTCTTGCTCAGCAGCAAAATATGCCTTCTCTGCAGAGTGGACCTGGCACCCCCGCCATGAACATACCGCAAAATATGAGTTCTCACCAGATGGCGCAGCTCATGCAGCATCGGGCCATGATGCAGCAGGCACAGCAGCAGCAGCAACACGCGCAGCAGCAACAGCATCAGGGCGGTATGATGACGCCCCAGCAACAACACCAGTTTGCCCAGCAGTACTCGCAAATGCAGCAGCAGCAAAACATGCAGAACAACCCACTTAGGCAGATACCACCTCAAATGCAGGCGCAACTCGCTCAGATGGCGCGCATGGGGCACATGGGCAACCCCATGCAGAGGCAAGTGAGCAGCCAGATGATGAACGGGAATAATGCGAATATGCAGGCTTTTGCTGCCGCTGCCTATCAACAGCAGCAGGCGGCACAGCAAGTACAGCAGGTACAGCAGGCACAGCAGGCGCAGCAGGCACAGCAAGCACAGCAGCAGCAACAGCAACAGCAACAGGGGCAAATGCCGCAGCAGCAAACACAACAACAGCAGCAGCAGCAACAGCAGCAGCCAAACCAGCATCTCCAACAACAACAGCAGCAGCAACAGCAGCAGCAGCAACAACAACAGCAGCAACAAATTGCGGCCACGGTCATTCAAGCGAGGGCCAAGGCGTTATTTAATGCGCAGATGCAGGGCATGGTCCAAAAGTTCGGCGGCAATCTCGAGAATGTTCCCCAGGAAGTCACCGACAGGTTGCGACAACAGTCAATAACTCTCGCTCAGCAGCAGTTTTTGGCTCAGCGTCGTCAGCTCTTGCAACAGCATCAGCAGCAGCAAATGCAACAACAGCAACAGCAGCAGCAACAGCAGCAGCAGCAGCAGCAGCAGCAGCCGGCCGCCATGCAAGGTATGGGCGGTATGATGGGACATCAGGGCATGTGATCCGTTGTATGGTGCTCCTTGGGGTCATGGAACAGTGATGCTGTTTGACAGGGCGAGTGAGTTGTTTTGTCACAACGCATGAGGTCATGAGGATATGAAGTGGCTAGCCTCATGCGACTCAGGGCGACATGTTTCCTTTTGATTCCGCATTTGCGCGCGAAACCCCTCGTTCTCCACTTCCCATCGTGTTTCTTTGAATTTTCTATCGGTGTCATCCTCTCGAGTCCACATGTCTGTTGGAGCCTCTTAGCAGCACAAATAAGGTTTTTTGGGGGGGGAAGGGGGAGTCTTGAATACCCCACGGAGTTGTTTGGTCACGAGTCGCAGAAAGCGGCCAGCGGCACAGGCGAATGGGAAAAATGGGAATTCTGAGCACACTGGTCGCGATGGACCATATCGACTACAGCACGGCGTTTAAAGGCAGGTCCGGAGGTGGTGTATGACTTCTCCAAAATTGGTCTACGATGAGTATTTTAGATGTAATGATAGCGAAAACCAGGGGCAGATGTATATAGGACAGCGGAAATGAGGGTATCGTTGTATGCTGATTTGATGAACGGGCAGACCGTGGGTGAAGCTATGGTATGGCGCGTCGTGTGACACCGACGTCCGACATGCGCGACGAAGACGTCGAGGTGATGATGTAATGACGGGCGCAAGGAAGCGCCCAATGGGATCACGTGCGAGATCCCCACAAGAGGTCCATCCGTCCCGACACGCCCAGCCACAGCAGTGGTAGCTCAGGAGAAGAGCTCGTTGTCTCCAAGGATTCGTTGGACCTCTCTCGTCTGCGTGTCTCGTTGTACGCGCCGCTTTCGCCTCAGACTGACCAGCGATCGAGTGTCTTAGAAGCTTCGTTTATCACAGTACCTGCATCGATCCGGATCCGTTCACTGGAGTTTCCGCTGGCTCCCGATGCGTCCGTCTTCGGTATCGGCAGCGCTGCTGCCACTACTTCTGTCGTCATTACCCAGTCTTGCCATGCTACATTGTGAGAACATCCTGATTCACGGCTACAAATTCAATTTGGAGAAGCTCAAGGGCCCTCATTCGGTCACGACGACCGAATACGACGCCGTCAACACAACGTACACGCTCGACATCTGCGCACCGCTGAAGAAGAATGACAAGAGCAAAGCGAAAGAGCAATGTCCCAATGGGTCAAGAGGTAGGTGAACATCGCGTCCTGTTTGGGGCCCCTGTCGCGGCCCGTCAAGACAAAGATGATCTAACTCTTTTCTTCTGTTCTGCCCGATGCGTGTAGTGTGCGGAATCAGGCGATGGAGAGAAAGCGGCGATGACAAAGTTCAAGTCTTTGCCATCGCTGGGGCACTAGAGGGCGTGGGTGGTGCACAATTCGATTACGAGGTAGCGAGGCTGAACGAGAGCGACTCGAATAGCGATTCCGACAAGGAAGGTCTGCGTCTGATATTGAAGGGCGGCAAGCATCCCCTCGACGGCCCAGTGGGGGAGCGTCGTGAGCAGAAGGCAATCGTCGAGTTTCTTTGCGACCCTAGCCGAGAAGGAACCGAAGGCGAGTGGGAGACAGACGGACAGTACGCTCGAGCCGACAGTGCCGAAAGAAAGGAAAATGGCGACAACAAGGACGGCGGTAGTGGCGGCGGCGAGCCCAATTCGGAAAAGCAGCGCAAGAAGGACAATGCGGCGCTCGTATGGAAAAGCTACAAAGCAGAGGGCACTGCCGATGTGCTGCGGCTCACGTGGCTCACCAAGTACGCTTGCGAGAAGCGGGACGGAGACAGTGACCCAGACAAGGATAGGGACAAGGACAAGGACAAGGACGATGCCAGTAGTCACTGGGGCTTCTTCACGTGGTTTGTCATTGTGTAAGTGCTTTGGTGATGACGTTGTGGTTGGTTTTGCTGGCACTGACTGACATGTGCCGACAGCGTCTTTCTCGGGACGGCGTCATATCTGATCTTTGGTTCATGGCTCAACTACAATCGTTATGGAGCTAGAGGCTGGGACCTGGTTCCGCATGGCGACACGATCCGCGACATGCCGTACCTGTTCAAGGACTGGACCAGGCGCGTTCTCAACACAGTGCAGGGCACGGGAAGTCGCGGGGGCTACAGCGCCGTATAGGCGGGGCACTGTCTGTGGAAGTTGTTTTGTTTTTAGGTTTTTTTCTCTTTTTTTTTTCTTTTTTTTTTTTCGATTGAAGGAGAGACTGGGCAGCATGCGGATGCGAGCATTTTGTGCCGTGGCGGCTTCTCTTGCGCAGGCGGATGGCGTTCCAGGTGCATTGCATGGGCTTTTCCTTTTCTTCCTTTTCTTTTTTAAAGTGGCCGGATACGCGGTCGTGCGGCGGCTGCAGAGTATTATATGGGGCTTAGTATTCTAAGGTTACAACAGTGCCTGTTCCTGGCGCTTGGTGCCTGTGACTGATGCCGTCAAAGGTGTAGCCGCGCATCCATATCTTGCTCGTGTACCTCGGCCGGGTCAACGGGGAGACGTTCGGTGTCCCGGCGCCCTCTTGTTGTGGAGAATACGAGGGCGAGGCGAGGCGAGTGATAAACTGTCGGATCCGATATGTGACTCGAGCCGGCAACGCCAGAGAAGACTCGACTCCATCTCGTTGCCACTGCCTGTTCGTCTTCTTGTCCATCATCGTTCTTCACCGTATATTGCCTCCGGCGGCCCTACCGGGGGTCGCCTGCGGCGGGCTGGCCTCGCTCCGCTCGAGGACTCATTTCATCAAAAATATCATTCCATCAAAAAATCAAAAGATCGACGAGTCCTCACGTCACAAAAATAAGGGTAAGCATTTCTTGAGGGGAAAAGAAGAAAAGGTCAGAAACAATCACACAACGTGCCGTTGCTTCCCATTTCCAGCTCGGGAACACACCATGTGAGCCCATTATCACCCTTTCGGTCTCGGTCGAGCTCGGTCGAGTAGGGCCTGCATGAATCTGTCACTCCTCCCTCTCCGTCCCTCCCTCCACGCTGCCCCGCTGTATGTAGCGTCACAGAGCGACACCGGAGATTGTGCTCGCACAACTTCTTCGTTCTTGCTGGGGCCCGCTTATCGATAACACGGTTTGCGGGCGCGCGGGGCGGGGAGGGCGATTTAGGGAAAAAAAAAAAGTACCTACGACACCATTTCTGGCCGGCCGGCCGGGTACAGCCCCAGTCCTTTCATTCTGATCCCCTGCGTGACTCAATCCCCCCCAAAATTTCCTGTTGGAATCGCCTGTGCTTTTCTTTGTCTTTTATATGATTTGCTTGTGCTTGTCTGGTTATCTTTGGTTTATTTTCTTTGATAAGTTAAAATTTCCCCTTCGTGTTGGGGGCGCGCGCAAAATACAAAATGGCTTCGATACTGCCATCATGCCGGCAATCTACCACCTCTTTACTGGCGCGCAGCACTGCTACTACCACCACCACCACCGGCCCCAGCTCATGGGTGCCAAGACGAGCAGCAATTGGCTCTGTTCCCCTCAGCCTTGCTCGTCGTCAGCGTCGTCGGTGCTGTGCTCTCGGCTACAATAGAACCTTTGCGTCTGCCACGTCGCTCGCTGAAGATGTCAAGCAGTGTATCACTGTGAGTCGACGAGAGTCTGGCTGAACAATACCCTCTCCTTCTTCACACACCTCCAGAACGAAAAAAAAAAGTCGTGCCGTCAGCCCAGCGGAAGAGAGAGCGGACGGCGGAGTGAGAGAGGGCAGCGTGGACAAACCGTAGAAAGAAAGGAAAACTGACTTGTTGATCCGCGTTCGCGTGCAGAGAGAAGCAGCTCTTTCTCACCCTGATCCGGGCACGGAGTCGCCCTCGGCCGCGATAGTCGAAGAACATGCGCCGTACATGGTGGCGACGTACGCACGCCCTCCGCCCGTCTTTGTCCAGGGCGAAGGCTCGTGGCTGTGGGACGTGGAGAACCGCAAGTACCTGGATTTCACGGCCGGTATTGCTGTCACGTCTTTGGGACACTGCGAGCCTGAATTCACACGACTCCTGGCTGAACAGGTCAGCTTTACCCCCTTCTCTCCTCAACAACAACCCCCTTCCCCCCCTGTGGCTCGTCCTTTCACTCTTTGGAGCAGTGAAGATATGCTGGAAGTGAACATGAACGCTGACGGCTGACTTGATCTTCGTTGTTGTCTTATTACAGGCAAAAACCCTCGTTCATGCCTCGAATCTGTACTACAACCCCTGGACGGGCGCGCTGTCCAAACTCCTCGTCGAGACGACGCGCGCGTCAGGCGGCATGCACGATGCCTCGGCCGTGTTCGTGTGCAACTCCGGCTCCGAGGCCAACGAGGCCGCCATCAAGTTCGCACGCAAAACCGGCAAAGTCCTCGACCCAACGGGCTCCAAGCACGAAATCGTCTCCTTCAACAACGCCTTCCACGGCCGCACCATGGGCAGCCTATCCGCCACCCACAACCCCAAATACCAGAAGCCCTTCTCGCCCATGATCCCCGGGTTCAGGCAGGGCACATACAACGACATCAGCGCCATCGAGGGCCTCGTCACGGAAAAGACCTGCGGCGTGTTGGTGGAGCCCATCCAGGGAGAGGGCGGCGTCGTGGCAGCCAGCCACGACTTCCTGGTCGCCCTGGCCAAGAGATGTCGCGAGGTGGGCAGCGCTTTGATCTACGACGAGATCCAGTGCGGCATGGCCCGCACGGGCACGTTTTGGGCCCACGCCACGCTGCCCAGAGAGGCGCACCCGGACATCATCACGACGGCGAAAGCACTGGGCAACGGATTTCCCATTGGCGCCGTCATTGTCAACAACCACGTCGGCGAGAAGATCAAGGTCGGCGACCACGGGACCACGTTCGGCGGCAATCCCCTGGCCTGTCGGCTCGGACACTACCTCGTGACTCGTCTCTCCGAGTCACAACTGCAAAAGGACGTCGTGGCCAAATCGGCTCTGTTCAGGGCGGGCTTCCAGAAGCTGCAGAACAGATTCCCGGATTTGATTTCCGAGACGCGTGGTCGCGGACTGATACTTGGCCTGCAACTGACGGAAGATCCTGGCGCCATCGTAAAGGCCGCCAGGGAAAGGGGTCTACTGGTCATCACGGCCGGTATGAACACGCTTCGCTTTGTGCCGAGCTTGCTGGTCACGGAGGGCGAGATTCAGCAAGGACTAGACATTTTGGGCGAAGCTATTGAGGTCACAAGGTAGCGAGGAAAAGCACATCTTGGTTGGAAATTTTGCATCGTTGAGTGAGGAACAACTAGTCTCGTTTATACTAGATGTGGCCGAGGGGGGCGCGTGTCTCGGTGCTGCGTTGGCTTCTGGTAGCGTCATCCCCCTTACAATGACTTGAATGATTCATAATGCTCTCTACCTCAGTCGCGGACTGAGCCTTGACCTGCCTGAGATACGCCCGATAGAACACACGGCCGTGCTACAAGTCACACGCTGTTCATTGGATTAATCCCACTGACACATGAAATGATCCACGTAATCTAGCATGCGGCATGTGTCTTGCCAGTCTTGGCTTGGAGAGAATGGTTCTCGTTCTACGCAATGCGCTATCAGTATTAAAGGCATGGACGGAGATGGCCCGTTGGGGAAAGAGATGCTTCTGACCTTGTAGTGATGAGACTTGTGCTTGGTTCTTTGGTGCCGTCCAGAAGAGGTCATGTGTGCCTTGATGTATTCCTCCTGGCGCTTGATGGACTCGCGATCCGACTCTTCGAGGACGCCCATGCAGAGCTTGATGTCGTTGAGGAGCATGTCGCAGCGGGAGCGAGAAAAGTCTTCGCGGACCACCACACGCAGCATTTTCATCTTGTTTGTGTTCGGGGCCATGGTGTAGGCGGGCACAACCCATCCGCGCGCCCGGAGGGCGTGGGCGAGGGCGAACTCGTCGAAGTGACGCTCTGGCTCTTTGGTGCTCAGGCGGAAAGCCACCAATGGGAGGCCTTTGCCGGACCTCTTGGACATGATGACGAAACCAAGCTGCTCGAGCGAGTCGCTGAGATAGTCGGCAGTCCGGGTCAGGTTGCTCATGATGGCGCGGTAGCCCTGTTTACCAAGCCGGATGAGCTGGTAGTACTGCCCAATGACCTGTGACGCGCCCTTGGAAAAGTTCAGCGTGAAAGATGACTGCTGAGCCCCGAGGTAGTCAATGTTGAAGACGAGGTCCTGCGGGAGGAACTCGGGTGCGCGCCAGATGGCCCAGCCGACACCGGGGTACACCAGGCCGTACTATTTGGTCGCATACACCTGTCAGCGTTTGCGGTCTTCTTTTGGCCGGTCGAGGGGGACCTCACCTTGTGGCCGGACACATTGATGGAGACAACCTTTTCGCATCGGAAATCCCACTCGAGGTCCGGCACGACAAAAGGAGCCACGAACCCACCGCTGGCAGCATCAACGTGAATCGGCACATCAACGTTCTTCTCGATCAAGAGCTTATTGACGGCCTTGACGTCCTCATAGTCACCCGTGTAGGTGGTTCCCAGAATAAGAACGCAGCCAATGGTATTCTCGTCGCACTTGGCCACCATCTCCTCTGGGTCAATGACGAAACGCGTCGGCGTGCAGTCGATGAATTTCTCCTCAATCTCAAAATACCTCGTCGCCTTTTCCCAGCAAACCTGCACAGCCGATGACATGATTAGGTTGGGCCGCTCAGTGCTCTTGCCCTCGGCTTGGCGGCGCATCTTCCAGCGACGCTTCATGGCCAAAACGGCCAACATGATGGCTTCGGACGAGCCCACAGACGAGGTGCCGATGGCACTGCCGCCCGGCGCGTGGAACAAGTCGCCAATCATGTTGACACATCGGTTCTGAATGTCGGCTGACTGCGGGTATTCCTCGTAGTCGATGAAGTTTTTGGACAAGGAGTCTGCCATGAGCTTCTCAGCCTCGTCCTCCTGCACGCAGCGCGGGTCAGACCTGATTGCTCAGCTGGAAACGACATGAGCGTGGAGGACAAACCATGTAAGTGGTGACGAACGAAGCCAAGCTGTTCTCGGTATGTCAGCGGGGGGGTTCTTCTTCTTTTTGTCTTTTCTTCCTAATTCCTTCCTCTCGCTCCTGAGAGCATCAAAGCAGGCTTGTTTGACGGCACAGCAAAAGGGCAACTAACTTTAGCTTGGGGTTGTTGTCCAAGCTGAGGTCATCCTTGATCATCCTGTAAGCAATCTCGCGGGGCATGGCGCTTTCGGGCATCTGAAGCTTGGGCAGATCCTGCTCGGCAAAGCGAGAGCCGTAGACACTGGTGGTGAACTCATCAGCATCAGATGAGAGCTTCAACATGCTGCCTGCCCTGTCCGCGAGCTCGGAAATCTTGTCCGAGGTGCTGCTGGCGGTGGCCTCGGCGGCAGAGGGGATGGCACTGAGGTGAACCATGACGGCGACGGCGTTTCCTGTGCAGGAGAATACAAACGGGTCGGGACTCTAAGTGGCAAGTCAAACGAGATGCTGGGCGAATTCTGGGAAAATGAAGGGAGAAACTTGGAAAACCGTGCAGGCGAATGGAGAGGGGGAGCAGTACAGCTTCGCTGCTCACCAACAAGGTCAGTGAAGCTCGGCAGGTCGGCGGCGGCCACTGTCATCATCATCCATAAAATCACCCCGGGCATTGTGGCTTGGGACAGCTCGGCCACTAGCCAGCCAGAAAGCAGGACATGGTGGATTGCAGCCGAGGAATGGAGACTCAGAAACCGGCCGGCTCTCGGATCAGACGGCCCAGCTTTTCTGGGCAAATAAATCCATGAGTCCAGATTCTTGCATCCAGCAACTGGAGCCGAGTTCCGTACTTTGGGCAGGAATCACCCCACCTTGTCGCCTTGTCTCGCCCCCCCTCATTCATCATTCACATCGATCAGCATTGCACCAGCGCCAGCCCAATCAGGTTAGGAGAATCTCGCCCGCTTTTCCACCAAAGATGCTCCTACATGGGTTTCTCCGTTGTACCACAAGGCTGTAAGTCTCGCGTCGTCAAACAAGCCATTTCATAACCTTGGCCGTGGCACAACGTCAACATTGCCAACGTCATCAGCATCATCAGTTTCAGTAAGCACATCGTCAACAGGGAAAAGCGAACAAAGCGAGGGGGAAAGCGGAGGAGAGAGGAGCGAGGAGGAAAAGCCAGCAAAACTCCTGGCTCTCCAACCATCAGGAACTCCCTCTTGCGTCACATCCCGCTTTTGCTTTGACTGCTACCACAACGATCTGACTCAGACCACGCTCCCCCGATTATTTTTCCCATCGCTACACGCTGTGTCACGTCGCCCAACGGAGGAGACACTTTCAAGGCCGCGGGCGATATGGTGGATGCATCTTCAAATAAGTTTCTTAACCATGCGATTGCGTAACGTGCCTCGTAGCCAGTCACCTGCTAGTTGTCCTGACCCGTCCCCGTCAGTCCGCCCGCGAGCCCCTCCATCCTCCTGCTCAGTAAATCATCAGTACTCTTGAGCTTGATCAGACTCTTATTCTTGCTGATGATCTTCTTCTTGTTCTTTTCTGCCGGAGGCGAGGCCCCCTTCGTAGCTGCGCCTGCCACGGTCTTACTGCGCCCCCTATTCATTCTGGTCATGCTCATCTCCAGTGGTTTGTCCTCATCGCCGCTCGATTCGCCCTGATGTTGATGATGTTGTCGCTGCTGCTGGTGATACGCCACTTTGCTACCATCGGATGGCAGTGGCCCGAGGCGGTCATCGCGCGTGCGGTTACTCTCAGCCTCCAGAAACAGCTGCTCGAACCAAAGAACACATCTTTCGAAATGCTTCCAAGCCGGCGGATAGATACCCGGAAATTGCATGAATCCGTGTGACACGCCGGGTATGAGTGCGACTTCTGCCGCCTCAGTGGCGTCAAATGGCCGATCATCTTCTCTTGCCAGGGCTTCTTTAGCTTTCCGAAGTCTGCCGGCGAAGATGACCGTATCGTCCACGAGGGGATCGCGCTCCCCTGTCATGAAGTATGTTTTGGGAAACTTGGCAAGAAGCGACTCGGGTGCCAGAACAGGACTGAGAAGATAATCTTGCGAAAAGTCGGGACGATTGTGTGGCCCAATGTACAAAATGATCATGGCACGCATCATCTCCGGGGTCAGTACCCGATCGTTGAAATACGATATCATTGACGAGGTGGCCAACCGCGTCCGCATCGGCTGGGAGTGATGCGAGAGACTCTCTGCCTTGCCCTTGCCGATGCTGTCCTTGTTACGGCTGAAGCTCTGGGGGCCAGAATGAGAGAACTGAGGCTGACACAGGTGAGGACTTTTGGGCATTTCGACTGCTTCCGTCTCGTCCTGGGCTTCGGCCTGGGCTTCGTCTTCGTCATCCGAGTGGTGTGGAGTCCCTACCAGCTGATCGTAGAGCATGTCCTTGCGGCGGGCGACCGACCGATTCGTCTTTCGCATCTTCCTATCCCTGATCAAAGCCATTTGCTCGTCCGTCATCCAGTTGCCGATATTCATGTCCAAGGCGGGGTAAAAGCACACAAGCCCATCGGGTGTCGGGAGCGGGCTCCTGCCTGCAAATCTCTTGAACTCGTCATCGCTTGTCTCAACAATCATGAGGGTCGCTGCCACCGTAAGATTGGCGCCAGCACTGTCACCAGTCAAGACGATGCGCGGCATTTCGTGACCGGAAAGACCGATGCATCGTCCTTTCGTATTGACAATGGCGGCATACACGTCGAAAATTTCGTTGACGGCGTATGGATAAGGGAACTCGGGAGCCTTTTTGTAGTCTAGGCTCAGAACAGGCAGTCCAGACTTGGAGGCCCAGCTGAGCAGCTTGTCATCGTTGCATCTGGGGTCCATGGCGACAAATCCCCCGCCGGGGATATCGAGAATCAGCCTATTATGCTGGGCCAGGTCCGTCAGAGGCCCATCGTAGTAAAGCCATCCTATCACTGGCTCCTTGTAATCGCTGTCGGGGGGTCGGGGTATGCGGATCTGCCTCGGGGGCCATCTCGTAAAACGCGGTCGCATCAGGCGTTGCAGCACGCGCAAGTAGGGCGTCGTGCCCTTGTTCCAGCCAACCCGCAGATGCTCGACGGTGATCATGCCGCGAACTTTGCGAACCTTCTCGTCTGCCCGTTCGGCCGCGACAAGATAGAAGAGAGAAAACAATATGCTGGCAATATCCCTGAGCCACTTGATCTTGATCTTCATGGCCGTCCAGAAGCCAGCGTCTAGAGCCGTCAGAACCCATGTCGCTCGGAAATAAGTCGTGTCGTACATGTTGGCCATCGGCTCGGGGCTGGCCAAGCCGACCAGGGTGCTGAAATTCCGAGCAGCATAGAAGTAGATGAGCGTCAAGGCGGAAATCTGCCATGCTGTGAGGCGCTTCGTGAACAGTCTCGAGAGTGATTGAGCACCGGGGGGGCCATGTTCATGTCCTCTGAGCAACGCATGTCAGTGGCTGAACTCTGCGAGCAGAGAAAGGAGGAGGGAGTTGTTTACCTGTAGAGAAAGACAGACCAGAATGACAGCACAGCCAACACTTGTAGCCGCCTTGACTTGGACGATGGCCGTCCCAAGATGTGGTCTATCATATCCGACCGAGACTTGTCAAAGCAACCTTGCCGGGGGGGGAAGGGGGGTTCATCTATAACATGTGAAACGACGAGGCTGCAAACGCGAATAAGGCAAGCTGTATGAGCTTCACTCAATGTGGCTCATGATGCGCGGACAGCTGCTATCGACCTATGTAAAATGTGAGGTCCCTGTCCTGGTCGAGTGCCGGCTCCGCTGTCCCGGTCTACGGTGATGCTTGGTAACAACAGAGTGCGGTGGCAAAGGGTGCTTTTGACTCGGACCCGAGACAAGTCAACATGCGAGGCTGCCGAGGTTGAGTGAGGCCCGGACGACAGGGCGGGCGGGCGTGGAGAAGACGTGATGGGGACGAAAAGCCAAGATGGCGACGTGCAGCACGGTCACTTAATTTGGATGCATTGTCCGGGCCCGTGACTGCTTTTTCTGACACAAGCCCTTTTGTGTGAGTTTTGGCCTGCCGTGGCTGCGGCTGACGTCGTGCCGGAGGCGTGGACGGCGGATGGCATGTGAAAGCACTCTCCAACTTGGGCAAGGCTCGGCGGGAAGGAGGCCCCTTGCGAGGTTGCCGGCCAAGGGCAAGCGAGGCAGCACAAGAGGCTGCAGCCTACGAAGCGCGGGTAAAATATAGTGCAACCACTTGGAAGGAATTTGCGACTTCGCGAAAATTCCATGGGATGGCAGAAATTCTTGTATCCCGTGACGCAACTTGCCTTCTCGCCCTCCTCTCCGTGCCCATCAGAAGCCCAAACGAACACGCACCGAGCAGTCTATGTACACATTACATAGAACACGTTTTGCGTTGATTGGTCCGGAGTTGCAGCCTGACCTCCCCGCTTTGCCTCCCCACAAATCCGCGTTGCGGTGCGATGAACTCGACGAACTCATGCGATGCACCGAGGCGATGCTGACTCGCGATGGACAGCTGTGTCTTCCGCGTGGCATATATACAAGCTGAAGTAAGGCGGATGCTCTTTGTGGTCTCATTTTGCCAGCGGCGTCCCCGTCCATTACGTATCGACAACGTACAGAGTGTGCACGAACATGTTTTGGCATACCTGGTCGTTGCAAGGGGAAAAAAAAACTGGTCCCCTTTGCCCTGGCTGGGTGTCGTGCAGCTCGGAACCGGGGGAACCGGGGAAGCCTGCACGGGGGACGATGGGTGAGAAATTACTCCAGGACTCCAGGCACGAAGGAGGAATACAGAGGGGGAAAACGAGATCGCGCATTGTCCCGCGTTTTGACTATTTCCCATTGTTTTTAATTTTTAACTGTTTTCTCCTTCTCTTCTTTTTCTGAATTGGGTGCGCTGCTCCCCACCCGCCTTTCGTCCCGAGTCAAAGCCGGTCGGACCCTGCCTTGCACAACACAGCGCTGGCTGGCCGACGGGCGGGCGCTGATTCGGCCGTGTGGCGCCCCACCATCGGCAAAACACAACCAGACCCTGGCTGGCGTGACATATCGTCATGCCTCGTCTTGGCGAAATTTCCCCTCGTAAGCCTCACCTCGCTCCGCCAACTGCCTGCTCAGACCAGCCTTTCCAGATGTTCTTAAACCACCACACTCCGCTCATCCCCGAGCAGTTTCCGGCTGCCCTCACCTTTTCATCATCTTCGTAGAGCATGTCCCGGGCGCAGCAATCTCAGCCCGACGTGACGCTGGCTGCCCAGGGCGACACCCCTGCCCGTCCTGAGACTGAGCCAGCAATCCGGCCTCGACAGATTGACAACGTTCGAGAGGGCGCCTCCGAATCTAGCGATGAGGGTGTGCGCATGAGTCCCGCCGCCGCCCGTCGCTTTGCCCGTCGCAACTTCAGACGCACCGCCGTGACGCCGGATCTCGTCACCAGCCTCGTCCGGCCTCCGTCACCAGAGGCCGTCTACATCGCTCGAGATGCCCATGGCCGCCTCGGTCATGCCATACCGCAGCCTCTCGGCGTCACGTCACATCCGTATGGACGGAGACACCCTAACGCCGCCCCCGATCGACGAACCGGGCCTTTACTGCCTCCCCACCAGTCGTCGCTCGACATCCCCAAGAAGTATGGGGGCGATTGCGTGTTCGACATGTACAGCCTGAGTTACATCTCCGTCGCCGATCCGAATCTCCTTTGTCCCATCTGTCACGACCCGCTGGTCGACCCCATCACCACGCCCTGTGATCATACTTTCTGCTACCGATGTCTGCGGCGCAGCATAGCATCTAGTCCGTCTGGCACAGCCTGTCCTATAGACCGGGAGCTGCTGTCTTGGCTGGACTGCTTCAGTGCGGCGAGACTCGTTCGGACGCAGCTCGATGGCCTGATTGTGAAATGTCCCAACCAAGGGAGGGGGTGTGACGAGCAGATGCGACGGGAAAATGTTGAGCGACACGCTGCACTGGAGTGCCGCTTTCGCGAATACATGTGCCCAGACGCGAGCTGCGACAAGAAACTTAGGCGCAAGCCTAGACACGACGATTGCCAACACAAAGAGGTGTGTTGTGCACTGTGCGATGCCAAGGTCGAGGAGGCTGAAGAGGACGCGCACTTGCTTATATGCCCCGAGGCCAAGACGAGATGCGAAGCCTGCTGGCAGTTAGTCTGCCGCTCGCAGCTCGACATTCACCACAGCTTAGAGTGCGATGGGATGGAGATTGCATGCCCATACGACGACCTTGGATGTCCAGTGAGAGTCATGAGAGGAGAAATGAGTGCCCACTCATTTACCTGCGCCTTTCATCCCGACACAGCCTCGGGTATCGTGATTCGCAACCAGCGAGCGCTGCTTCAGTCGCACACGAACCTGTCCGGGCAACTGCGGGACATGCGGCTGCGCCAGGACGAAGTGACTAAGCGTGTGGAGGACTTGGCGGCAAGCCAACAAGCCAGCGCCGAGCTACGAAACAGCCAGGCCGAGTCTGTCATTAGCGACAAACGGACGATCCAAGACTTGGACGCAGGTTTCGAAGAGGTGCACCAGAACCTGACGCACTTGGAAGCGCGGCAGAGCATGTGGACCTTGAATCAGGTCATGCCGATCCGGGAGGAAGTCACGGAGCTGCGCAACAACATCAACATGATTCGGATGCATGTGAATTGGCTGCTGAACAGGAGCCGCGAGGAAGGACGCATCAGAGCGGCAAACACGGCTGGTCCAGCAGCGGGCATACGCCGCGACAGTTCGGGGGAAGAGCCTCCCGTCTTGTCCGAGAGGCGAAGATCGTCCGGTACCGACATGGACGTGCCCCGATTATGAGACTAATGAAGGTGAAGACTGCCGGACGGGACAACCGGGGAGGCAAATGAGGACCTCGTATGTGAAGTCATGAGATTGTGATCCGACGTGTGCAAACGACTGTACTCTTATATCACGAAATTGCTGGACGTGTGAGAAGGGACCAGCACAAGCGGCGTAGTAGCCCGAGAATGTATATTAGCCAGACATGCACCGTGAAGGCGCGAGAACGAGAACGTGAGGCGCGAGAAATCCTAATTAATTGATCCGACGAATCCGCATTTTACCGTCAACATGATGATGGTGTGGCCAATGGTGAGCACTCGAGCTGAGTTGAGACACGGTGCTAAGCACATGGTCTGTTCGACTTTGCATAGCAGGTGTAATCTAGAGGCAGTGGCAGCAGTAGCAGCAGCAGCAGCGGTGGTTGACTGGTGTCATTTCCCGAGGCCAAGGCGAGTGCAATGGCGGTGCGGACTTTTGTATAGGGGGGGGTTTGTTCAGTAGCGGAGTTGCGCCGCGCTGGCATTTAATGGCAACGCGGCGCAGATTGGCCCGCAATGGCCTTTTCTGTCGATTCCTCACCCCTACCTTTTCCCCCGGCGGCCGAAGCATGGTGAGTATACGATGCCGAGCACTGCAACGGCCGGCCTCGTGTCTCGTCGAACACCACGGATTTTGTGCAAACAAACTTTTGATATCCAAGCTGGCCGGCTGGTGGAGGTCGGGGACCCCACTAAACCGAGCTGGTCCTCATCTCCTCAACACGGCATAAGCGGGGCTCTCCATTGGATTCCACGGAGCGGTAACTAGACTAGCAGAGGTGATGCATATATCGTAATCATCAATGTTCACCCTCGTCATTACTACCAGCTTCCTTTCCGCTTTCGACTCTCCCCACAGCGGCTGTCCATAACTGCCTCTGTTCCATCAAACTCGAAGACGCCATCAGAAGGCTTCGGGACTGCAACTTATCCGGCATCATGGACTCCAATCCGCCTCCGCCGGATGCTCCAGCCAAGGAGGACATGGATAGGGCAAGTTCTCCAAGCCCATCCCGCACTCAGGCACAATCTGTACTGACACATGCCTGTCTTTGACGGCAGATCCGGTCTCGTCGCCTTGCTATGCTGGGCTCTTCGGCTCGCAAACCTGACGAGAACGTATCCGATGGTGCTTCGACGTCCCCTCCGTCGCAGACCACGAAAACGAATCCCATCACGGAGAACCCCGTCTCGATATCAAACAAGAGCGTGCCGCCTGCTTCCCGACCAGCCGATGCCCAGTCTAGCTCAAACCCCTTCACACAGCTCCATGTTCAAAAGCCTGGCCCGGGAGCAGACCAGTCAGATGCTACAGGTACCTCTCGCTCCGCTCGCAAACGATCCGCCGCCGAGGTTGACAATGGCGACGCAGCATCTGCACCCCGCAAACCCACTCCCCAGCTGGCTCACCAGCAACAGCAGGAGTCAGAAGAGAGCTTTGCGCATAGGATACTTTCTCAAATCTTCCGTATCTCGGTTGATCCACATAAGATGATCAATGGTCAAGGTCAACGTCTGGTCTTCTTGCCAAACCTGAATCAGGACCTCAACACCTCGGGTGAGCCCCTGAAGCTGTCCCTCGCCTCCCTGGATCAGGCCATTATAGAAGCATGCCACAGCCGGGCGGCCGACCAGCCGCTCCTGGACTACCTCCTGCCCTGCTGGAAAAGGGCTGTCAAGGCTACTGCCGCGACGAAGAATGCTTCTCCGCAGAGGCAAGAGCTGTTCGAAGAGACCAAGAGGTTATGCATGAGCCACTGCTTGTTTGCTTCGACCATCCCCTCTCTCTACGGGTGCGTCAACCCTGACTCTGGCGTGCTCCGACATGCCTCTCGGCTTTCAGGCAATGCTGACGAGGTAGAGTAGTCGAGAACCGAATCCTAAGCACGACACACTCGCGCCTTATCTATTGCACGGCGTGCAAGACGAGAACGGGCTGTGCTTTGACTTTATCAGAGAAGCCATCAGGCGATTCGACGAGGACGAATCCTTTCCTGCACTATTCAACAACGCCATGATCGAGATCAGCACCGAATTGTCCGCCATGACGTTATCAAGTAACTTCAAACCTTACGTCCAGGTGGAGTGATTCAGATCCCAGCCTCCCAAGATCGCGCATTGCTGACCAAGCATGAAGGCTCTACTCACATACACACATTTCCCCGTCCTGATTACCAATCTCGCTCAGCATGCTTCTTTCAACAAGCTCGAACCCGCCGCCAAAATCGAGCGGTCTACCATTCTCGGCCCTTTTTTCCGCATATCTCCTCTCCAGACTGCACCCATGAAGACGTACTTCCCAGGACCCCGAACTCTGGACAAGGGCCGTATTTACAATGCGCAAGAGTCACTGCGCATGGTGTTGAGGGCACACCAGGATGACCTGTTTTCCATCGCCAATGCATTTATTCGCGCTGGGCCAGATACCAGGAATCGAACGCTGGACTGGTTTTCCCATATCATGAATGCAAATCACAAGAGACGAGCTATGCAGGTAGATCCCAAGGACATATCGACAGATGGCTTCATGCTGAACATCACTGCGGTACTGGATCGATTCTGTGAACCGTTCATGGATGCTACATTCAGCAAGGTAGAAAAAATTGATGTTCGATACTTCAAGCGAAAGCCGAGAATCGACATCGAGGACGAGACAAAACTCAACGCAGATCACGCAACCGCGGACAAATATTACGCTGAAAAGGAGGAAGGAGAATCCAACTTCATCTCGGAAGCCTTCTTCATAACGCTTGCAGCGCATCATTACGGTAGTGAGGCGCTCAACGTCCAACTCAAAAGCATCGATCGAGACATCAAGTATCTGGAGAGACACGTCAAGTCTATGGAGGCAGAGCGTTCGAAAATGGTGACTCCAGCACAGGTACGGCTGTTTGAGGAGACATTGAAACGACACACCAACGTTCTCGAGAAGACGACTGGCATGAAGTACGCCATCGAAGGGGCTTTGCAAGACGAGCGGATGCAGAGCATATCGTTGCGATTTATGCGCTATGTGGCGGTGTGGCTCCTCAGGCTTGTGACTGGCTCCGACTACAAACCTGGACAAGAAAGCCAGATGATAAAGTAGGTGCCATTGCGGAGAGTACAGCGTTCTGGGTAAAGCTGTGAACTGACACGTTATCACCAGACTACCGTTGCCGGCGCAAGCGTCAGAAGCTTTCTCGTGTCTGCCTGAATACACTTTGCAGAACATTGTCGACAACTTCAAGTTCGTCTTCAGGCAAGTTCACTCCCACGCCTCCGTGCCCTGTCAGCATTGCGAGAGTTTCTGCTGACGAGTCACCAACAGGTGGCTCCCGAACATCCTGCCCAGTGCTGTCGGGGAAGAAATGATAGCGTTGTGCATCACTTTTTTGCGGTCATCGGAGTGGATCAAAAATCCTTACCTCAAATCGTCACTGGTGTCGTTATTGTTCTCAGGAACTTGGCCTCTCATGCATCTCAAGAAGGGCGTACTCGGTGACCAGCTGATTGCGCTGCCCTTTGCCAACGATTATCTCTTGCACGCCCTGATGAAGTTTTACATCGAGTGCGAATCGACGGGTGCCCATACGGCATTCTATGACAAGTTTAATATTCGTTATGAGATTTTCCAGGTCATTAAGTGCGTCTGGAGCAACGACGTCTATAAACAGCAGTTGACGAGGGAAAGCAAGTGAGTTTTTCGGACATGTGCCGCCATGGAGCAACCCCTCCGAGAGTCAGGCGGCTGACAATTTGGTCCTTTAGAACCAATCGTGGCTTCTTTGTGCAGTTTGTGAACATGTTGCTGAACGATGCCACCTACGTGCTGGATGAGGCTTTTACCAAGTTTCCCAAGATAAGAACACTAGAATTGGAGCTTCAGAATCCCTCGCTATCGGCCGAGGACCGGCAGAAGAAGGATGAAGAGCTGGGAACGCTGGGAAGCCAGGCAGCCTCCTACATGCAGCTGGCAAACGAGACGCTGGGAATGATGAGGCTCTTCACAAAGGCCCTCAGTGAACCGTTCACCATGCCTGAAATCGTGTCCCGGCTGGCAAGCATGATGAACTACAATCTTGAAACGCTAGCGGGCAAGAGAGCCGCTGCAGAGCTAAGCGTCAGCAACAAGGACAAGTATCACTTCCGGCCGATCCAGCTTATCTCTGACTTTGTCGACATATACCTGCATCTGGGCTACTCGCAGGTCTTTGTGGATGCCGTCGCCGCGGACGGGCGATCTTTCAAGCCCGAGGTATTTGATCGCGTGACACGGATCCTGACAAGCAAGAACCAGAAAGAAGCCGGGGACATGGCCAAGTGGGAAAAGGTCAAAGCGAGATTCGCCGAGGCCAAGCTTCGGCTCGATCAAGCGGAGCTAGATCTCGGGGACATCCCGGCCGAGTTCGAGGACCCCATCATGGGTGACCTGATGAGAGATCCGGTCCTGCTGCCGAGTCGACACGTTGTCGATCGATCGACCATTGTGCAGCACCTCTTGAGCGATGCCAAGGATCCTTTCACGAGGCAGCCCATGACTGTAGATGATGTCATTCCTGATACGGAGCTGCAGACGAGGATTCGTCAATGGAGAGAAGAGAAGATCCAGTTGGCGAAAAATAAACTTATGGCGGCGGATGAGGCGGCAGAGAGCATGGATACTACCGACGGCTAGACCGGGCAAAAGGCCACCAACACAGACAGACACACACGACCAAGAATCTTGGCGTATTTCTGTCGCCGGGAAAGACCTGGCACTACCTTCTGGGGGGGTGGGCTGGAATTGAATGCTGTGTGTGTCAAAGGGGACTCAAGAGTCAACATGCTCAGATGCATGACCCTCGTTGCTCTCGAGGGCGATGATGATGATGACGATGACAACATCTCTTATTGTCCTCCTGTTTCCAGCGCCCCTTCTCCTTTCGCAGGACGCGATGATAGATCAATATTCCCCCACCGCAGCGTGATGCGGGATGGAGGCAAAGTTCTGTTTAGAAAACGCCTGGTTGCGTCACGACTTTGGTCACTCGCGGCGTGGCAAGCGCGCAGCCGGCTGCTTGACGTGGCATGGCGGCAAACTAGTAGTAATGGGCTGGTGTTTTGCTGCCTGGCTGACCAGAACTTGCAGCCGCCTCATGCTGTGCGATCAGGCGGGCTCGGCTCCTGTGGAACATGATATGCCGGCGATTTTGTGTTCTTGCTTTTTTTTTTTTTGTTTTTCTTCTTGTTTGGTTCTTCTAGCGTGTACAACCGAAGGCCGAAATCGAGGGGGTGTATTTTTTTTTAAAAAAAAATACCAAGAAACACCTCCTTCCTTCCCCGATGGCGTAACCAGCGCCCCCCACCAGCGCCACCACCACCACCACCCCTGTTCTGCAGCCTTTCACAAGACTCGCGTGTGGCTGCCACCGTCTCATCTGTAACAAGGGCATTGTTCTCTTTCTTTGCTGATCAGCCCGAGTCATGAGCTCCTCAGTTGCTGCTGATGCTGCTTCCTCCTCCAGGCGGCAGTCCCTCCAATCGCGATGTGTGGTCTTTCAACCCCCCTCACTAGCGCCTCGAGAATGTCCAAGACGGCAATAACCCGCTTTTTCCATCTCAAAATCATGTTGCGGGGGGTTGCATTCACCAACAAAAAAAAAAAACTAAAAGAGAAGGCCCGTCCAGATTGAAGTGCCGCTTTTGCAGGGTGTCGTGAATTTACAAGACCCATGTCGCATCTGACTTGCTGCTGACCACTGGTACATCAAGTACGGGCTGAGAAAATGCGTCGAGACCGAGAATGACATGGGAACAGAAAGTAGTTGAGGCTCCTCCCTCCGTCTTGCATGCAAAAGGATATCAGCCATTCACCAATACTCTCTCGGCTACAACGGCAAGCTGGCAAACGGTTCATGCGGCATCGCCGTACATAGACTCTGCTTGACCCCCGTTGTGAACGTCTGGACTTGAGTGCTCGCTCCTTGTTCGAGAAAGCGGGGTACAAATGTCTTGTCTCCTCCCTTCACAACGTGCCGCTCTGACCTCGTTCTTGATGATGATCATTCAGGCCGCCGCGATACCAGTAATAATCCTTCTCGGAGCTGCTTTGTCCTGTCCGCCTGATCCACACATCTCCATCGCGTCACGCCATGCAGGCTTTTTGGGGCGACCGGAAATGCATCAATCGGTGCGTGTCAGACCAGTCACATCCATCAAGCTCTTCGTGCCCGCCGGCGGCTAGGGCTCCCTCGGGAGGAGATGGCCCGTATGCGACGGACGCCGCAAGATGTGGCCGATTTCGACGACACTTGGCAAAGATCATCAGTCCGTGTGCCCAGTTGTGAGATTGGCTTTCGGGACTAATCGCCCGTTGCCGGAACGTGCGCCGCTAGGCACTCCCGGAGTTTCGTCCATCTTGAGATCGATTTCAGCCCCCGCGGGCGCATTGCTTCATCAGTGCCCAGAACATGGTTGATCCTTCCTTTGTCTCGAGAACCAAACCAGTGCCTCGTCATGGAGGCAATTGATCCAGTTGTGCCCAACGCAGAATACCACCGCCGTGCCCTGCGCAAACGGCCTGTCATGTATTGGGGTGGCAAATCTCCTGGTACCCTGGCTCCGAGCGGCTATCACACGCGTTCGCGAGGGTGTGTCGCCCGCCCATATGCTGACGCCCCGAGATTTCCTTTTCCATCGCCTCAGCCTCGGACAACCCAACCCGAGATTCGCGCGAACAGTGTGGCTAGTCAAAAGGGGCAGTTTGTTTCCTTTTTCTCCATGATTCATATACCCGTTTTCCACCGGGGCCGACGGGGAGACCGGATCGGAGTATTCGCCCCTTAATGATTGTAAAGCGGCGCATCCCTTTTGGGGCAATTTGTTACCGTGTTCACGATGCATGTAAGTGAAACCTTGGTCTCAACAACGGTAAGGAGGTGACGGACGTTCTTTTTTTATTCCACCAACGCTTTACAGCGTCCTGGGTAAGTGGTGAGAGAGATTGGTGGTCCAGCTATTGCGTCATCCTGTAGGGATCACTGTGAGCATGGAGAGCTCTCCGAGCTGAGTTGGCTGCATTGCAACTTCAACATCGCCGTTCTGTAACGCAGCACGGAAGGCCGGAAAACTGGCCCCGAAACATGACAATGCTCATCACGGATCAGCCACTAAAAGCTTACAGCTTTGGGTTGGCGGGGACATTTGTGTCTGCGAGGGCCAGCTCCTCCGAGGAGCGTGGGGGTGGTTGCAGCTGACACAGGATGCGCATATACGTCGCACACACGAAAGTTCCGAAAGGGTTCTGGAAAGACAAGTGTATTTTCCCAGCGTCGCGACGTTCAGGGTGGCGTCGCGGTCGTGGTTTCTTACTTACAAATGCCCACCACACTCATGCCCTGAAGAGTCCATCCTAAGCAACGCAGGATGATACGCTGCATCGAGGTTGCGGCTGAAACCAGATGAGTGCCAAGCTTCATCTGCCCATTGATCAGTGCTAAAGGCAGTTCATCCCGACTTGATGATGCTGTGCAGGAAGGGCACCATGTTTGTATCGGGCAATGCAGAGAAGGACAATATGCCACAGTACTGTCCCCGTCCAGATGTGCAGCCTCCTGGTTTTGGATATGCGCACTGGGCCAACGTGCCAGTTTGCCTCGGGCCACCACCTACAGCTTTGGACATCGACGAAGCTCGATTGCTAGATCTGCATTGAATAGAATGCGTGATGTCGTAGACACTTAATCCATTACTTAATCCACAAAACTCTTTGCGAGATGATGATCGCTAGAGAGCACTTGGAGCTCGCGTCTTTTGCGCCTGAGATAGCAGTGGAGACGCCGTTACCTTATCCAAAGCGGGAATGAAGTGTACGCTTTTTCCGTGAAATGTAGCCCATGTCAGCTCCTGACGGGTCCAAGGCACGATGGCTGGGCTGGATGCTCTTCTTTCGCGATCAAGCCAGTCGTTCCGTAGTGATGCAGTCTGCATCCCACAGCGCAGCCGAATGCGAACGCGGCCACGATAGCCTGCCGGGGTCGTGAAGAGGTGACGTAGGCTGTATTTCATGCAGTCCAAAAAGCCAAGAAAGACACTATTCTGGACTGTAAAAGGGGTGACATTCGTGCGAAGTGCGCACGCTAAAGGATTTCTGCTGGTAACGGCTAGGGCGGTTTTGAGTTCTCCCCAGCATACATGTTGTTAATATGAGTTAAACACCAGTGCCTTGAGTTTTACCGGCATGCGATATTCCTGGAGCATCCGGCGGCTATTCACACGTGCGAAAGCCTTTGCTAGTCGTTCCTCCCATCTCACGTCGAACGGCTGTCGATGTGAACGGCCGGTCCTGCGTGCCAAGGGAGTTCGTCATGATTACCGTGCCCTTTTCGCTGGAACCGTTCCGCATTGTTCGAGCATGAAGAGAAGTATCGACTGAGAGAAAAGAAGAGGCT
Organism: Moelleriella libera RCEF 2490; assembly: GCA_001636675.1. Taxonomy (NCBI): domain Eukaryota; kingdom Fungi; phylum Ascomycota; class Sordariomycetes; order Hypocreales; family Clavicipitaceae; genus Moelleriella; species Moelleriella libera. The sequence continues at coordinate 71,546 of AZGY01000005.1, read as the reverse complement.
CCTATACTACAACTTATCGATGACTTGAGATGAGCGCTTGTCCATGGTCATGCCGTCCTGCGCCCGGGTGTCCCATTTGAGATACACGGGAATCGAGGCAAGGGTCTCCAAAATAATAGCAACACTGTGCAATATGACTATCGGTGGATGTGAGGCCCCTTTGTCCTATCGCTGACCTCGAATGGGTCAACCGACTGCGGCTTTCATTTCCAACATCCTGGCTGAGGACCCTGCTGCTGGGCACTGAGTTCCTGGTAACGTCGCTATCAATATGCCTCCAGCCATGTTGAAATGGAGATATACCGCGTCAGTAAAGACTTTCCGAGCACGGCGGTGGTGGCTACAGTTGTGGTAGAGCGTCTCCGCCCCCTCCCCATCTTATGCCGCTGATCGCAGCCACCTCAGAGCAGCTATCTGACGGTGGGCTTGTGGCAGGTGTTGCGATCGATTAGGAAAATTTGCACTCGGGGCAATTTAGTGAGAGCCGGATCAGCTCAGGCAAGCGGATACATAGAAAAGTGCCTGGGCAGTCAGAAGAGGACGCAAAATTGGAGAATGGGTCAATGCAACGCCACCCGCTTGAATAACGACGGGGATAGACCACATGTTCCATGTCTGGGCGAGCAAGCGAGGCGTGAACTGCTCGAGTGCGTGTGCAAATCTGGTGGCCGGGGATGATTTAATTTCAGGAAGGGGGCTAAGAAAAAAAAACCCCCAAAGTGCACAAAATTTCTGCTTCCAGCAGCAGACGTGGGGCGATTGACAGCACCCGATTTCGAAAGAGGCAGGAGCGATGAGACCACAAATGTAGGTGCATGCCGTGCAAACAGGGCGCCAAGTGCAAACCTGCTTGGCAGACGCAGAAACCACGGCCCTGACCCGACGACAGTTGTCAAGTCAGCGATCGGGCACTTGACACCTAATCTGACTTGGTCCCGGCCTATCTGCAGGCCAAGGTTGCATCAAGCAGATTGTGACGTGGTGGTCCAGCATGAACAACTCCACGCTCGACGATTCGAGCAGCAGGCAGCGGCTACGTAGCCGAAAAAAACACGATCCTGCCGGGCCCAAATTTGCTTCGTTGATGCATCTCCGGCCAGTCGGCGAACAACCAGTGGCCCTTTCGGGAGGGGCGGCAGTGCCAGGATTCGCATTGTGACGATCATCGTATCGTATGGCATCCAGTAACTCTTGTCAATCCCATTGTTCATTCACCTGCAGCTGAGCCGAGCCCACCAGCCAGCCGGCCAGCCAGCCAGCCAGCCGTCTCCCAAGGTTTGCGCCAGCGTCGGCCCCAGTTTACACCAGGGTCCGTTCCGAGTACCGAACAAGGCGCTACGTTGTAAGTGCGTCCTTTCGGGTGCCTGACGTACATACATACATGCTACCGTTGTGTACAGTCCTCGCATCTTGCAGAAGATAGAGAGCCATGCCGCCGTCGTGCTGCACACAATGCTGCATTGGCCGGTCTGGTCGGCACACAGACACCCATACATACGCGGCCGCTTGCTTCCGAGCTCCAAGGCTCGCCTCATGCCACTCCGGCTCGCACTGGCCATCCTGATCCGACGCTAAGAACCAGCTGGCCTGCCTGTCAGCTTAGCATAACGATGCATAACTGGCAATGGAGAATACCAGGCTCGGCGGCACTAATGAAGATGGAGTGATGACTTTTGCAATCGCACGTATCCGGGCATAATATTCGCGAAACAACGCCAAGGGGCCCGCTGTGCAGAGAAGGAATACTGAATTGTATTGCGCGTTTCTCGTACCCCGGACCTCGGCTCCTGACTTCTACTTTCGTTGCTCATCGTTCTGATGCCAGTCATGTTTCCTGACGAACGTTGGGCCACTGACAGGGTTCGCGAGTCAGGAAAGGAATGGCGACCGTCTATTTCGCAAACACAGGGTGCTGACAGAACTGTCTAACCTCGTCGCCGCACCTCCTTGTTGCTCGGACGAGCATCCTGCTGTACTGCGTGGACATGATCGATCCTCTTGTCGAGCCGCCCATCTGAACGTAAGTAGTCTCAGCCCCACGTTTTATCGTCGCCGCGGATACGATCGTCAAAATCTTGAGAGCGATTGGCTCCATACAGGTTATTGTCGCGCTGCAGTCAATTTATCACGCCAGCCAATGCCGAGACCGCCAAAAAGTGTCTTCTGAAACCCCTCCACACGGCTAGCCTCTTCGGTCCGCAGGCGCAAATTCGCTCTCCTGAGATTGCAAGACTTACGCCGCGTGCGCGTCTTCATATGCGAATACACTTATCCGCACCTATCGCCGCCTCTTTTACTGTCATGAAGATCGTCCGTCCTCATTAAATAAGAACGCCTCTGGGGCACCGTTTTACCTCAACGTCGTTTCAGCTGAGATCAGGGACTCAATGAAGCATCCAAACACGCAGCGCGGTCCCTTCGGTTCTGATGTTCTCGGGCGCGCAACATCGTATGTAGCTAGCCACTGTGCAGGCCGTGCTGAATTTCTCCTCCAACGAGAGCACACGGATAGGCATCGTTCGACGCCTTTGCCGTCCCCTTTATCTGCCTTTTTCTCTTTCGGCGTTAATTTTAGGCCCACTGCTGTCCCGACTAGCCCTTTTTTGCAGCTGACAAGTCAAAAAAACAAAGTACTCTCTCTGTGAGATACTCCAATGTTGCCTCCCAGCCACAGGATGGGTTCCCGCGCGCTTGAAACCACTGATCTAAGATTCTCCAGGAGGGGGAAGAAGAAAAAGCCACGTCGGACGGAACCATTGGAACCAGTCATGCGCTGCTGCAGCCTTGGGCAGGCTGGCCAGATGGACGGGCAGCAAGAAAAAAGCCTCACTGCGGCTGAAGACATGTTCAGTATCAGGACCACCTGTGCGAAGGACTCGGTTGGTACTGTACGGTACGTATCACAAGAGCAAGAGAAAATGAGGACACCACGTACCTGTCTCAGGGACGACCATGTTTCCCGGCGGTTCACTCGGCTGGCGACCGATTTCTCCACCCCAGGTGGCGCCGCAGACTTCTCCGTAGAGGCTTCGTCACCTCGCCTGTTGGATCACGGATACTGCCGCGTCATTGGCGCGAACCCAAGACGGAGGATCCCTGTCGCACCCCTTCGGTGCCGAGATGGGCTTCGCAGGGCATTGGTCAGCACGCCGATGAGTGTGGTTGCTTCATCCCATTTTTTTTTCTTCCTTCTCTGTTTCCAGCGCCAATGGCTGACATGATCTTGTCCACCCAGCTACCCGGCTCCCAGCTGCTGGTGGTGTGTCGAGACTTACTCTGTCTGATATGATGGCGGAGAAGAATCTGGAAACGGGCAAGTGCGGGTTTGTCAGTCGGGGCCGAACCGGCGGCCTCTGCATGGAATAAAGAGTCTACAACGTTGCAGATGCCACGCTTTCCCATTGCCCGGCGCGCCCGCCACAACGACTTTCTGCAAAGAGTGGCGTGGACGCACAGACCAACCGCCGGCGAGACCCTATAAGAGCAGCGAACTATCGACCAGAGTTGTACGTTATTCGTACCTGGCGGGAAGAAGAGGGGGGAAATGACTGAATTCTGTACTGTCCTGGTGCAAACCTCCCCCTTTGGTTTCCCCCTCCCTCCGATCGCAGGAGCCACCCCCCCTCCTTCCCTTCCGGAGCTCAAGTGCCCAGATTACTTTCCGTGACTGACTAACCGATACCCGGCATTCACCGCTGACTGTCAAGAAATCCTGTTCATATCCCCCAACGCGGCGTCTCCTCTCACGGCCTCTGGTGCGAAGCCACGCAGTTGGCACGCCACCGAGCAGCCGCAAGTGCGGGAAAGGCAATTGAGTGACAATCACAGACTGACTGCAGCACTAGCGTCCCCTCAAACAAGCGTTTGTACCGGGACGATGGGTGCGAATAATGGCCCCATGCGGCGCTTCAGATCCCAGCTCAGCAAACCAGCCACCCCCCCCTTTCTTCCTCCCCGTGCCGAGTGAAAGCTTGGCCTGCACCGGGCGAAAGAAGGACGCTCAATCCTCGGCAAGGACAGCCGTCGCCGACTAACCGAATTTGCCTGTGCATGCCCGCTAACGGCCATGTAGATCCGTGGGTGGCCATCTGTCAGGAGACTCCGCTCAGTTGACAACAATAGTGGTTTGACCGCTGGAGGTCAAATCAGCTCCAAAGTTTTGGCCACTTAGGTCAGCACTTTAATGCTATGCGCGCGCCTGCAGACTACCCTGCGGATATAGACTGAATAAATCGAATGGCCAGCGATGGTGCATGCCTCCGCAGCCAATTGAGTGGTCAAAAGGGCGATCTGAGTGAGCACGGCGCACGCAGAAAGCATGCGTCTATTGGGGAATAAGACATGGGGGCCAACCACCATTCTTGTGATGGCTTGACGTGGGGAGCGGAGCTAACGGACTGCCGCACACGTACATACATGTATGTACGGATGTATATAAGCTGTTATCGACTTCAAATTGAAGGGTTTGGGG